>CM062812.1:822331732-822752564 GCA_031772625.1 Pinus tabuliformis
GGTTTATACAACCAAGCACATCACCATGTGGATTGCCAAATCGTGTTGGTGAGAAAGAAAGATGGTTCGTGGAGAATGTGTATTGATTATAGAGCATTAAATAAAATAATGATCAATAATCGTTATCCTCTTCCTCGTATTGATGATTTATTAGATCAATTGAAAGAAGCAGTTTACTTTTCTAAGTTAGACTTGCGAAGTGGTTATCGTCAAGTCAGGGTTGCAGAACAGGATGCATGGAAGACTGCTTTCAAGACAAAGAAAGGACTATTTTGGCTTAACTAATGCTCCTGCTACATTTATGCGAGTTATGAATGATGTACTTAGACCTTTTATTGATGACTTTGTAATTGTTTATCTAGATGACATTCTTGTTTTCAGTAAGACATGGGAAGACCATGTGAAGCATGTAAAACAGACTTTAGATGTTTTAAAAAGAGAAAATCTCTATGTAAAGCTGTCAAAATGTGAATTTGGCAGGACATCTTTAAATTATTTGGTTATATTGTAGGGGTGGTGAACTGAAGGTAGATCCCTCTAAGGTTGAAGTCATTGTGAATTGGCCTAAACCCAAAACTGCTACAGAGGTTAGGAGTTTCCTAGGGGCAGCACAATACTGGAGAAATTTTATTGCTAACTTCTCATTGATTGCAGCTCCATTACATGCTTTAACAAGTTTGAAACAGGTGTTTAAGTGGGGAGGCAAACAACAAAAAGCCTTCGACACCTTAAAAGAGAAAATTAGTACAACACCAGTACTAGCCCTACCGGACCTTCAACATCCATTTGAAATTGAGATAGATGCCAGTGACTATGCCATGGGAGCAGTATTGATGCAACACAGAAAACCCATATTCTATCATTCTGAGACTTTTACTTCTGCAATAGTTAATTATCCTACATATGATAAAGAATTGTATGCATTAGTGCAAAGTGTGAAAAAGTGGAAACATTACTTCATGGGCAAAAAAACAATCATACATACAGATCATCGGCCACTTCAATATTTGCACTCACAAACTAAATTGCAGCAATCAAGACATTATAGGTGGATGGGTTTTCTATAGCAATTTCATCTTATCATCAGATATAAGAAGGGCATACACAATAAGGGAACAAACATGTTGTCAAGACCAATCATAAATGCATCTAATATACTTAAGACCAACTCTTATATCATTTGGGATTCCACAAACTAAAAGAGTTAACATAATCCGAGAAGCACATACTTCTCTCATATCAGGTCATTTTGGTGTAAGTAAAACAATTGCACGATTGCAAAGATTTTGTTATTGTCAAAACATGCATGAGACAGTTTCTAGATATATCAAAGGATGTACAATGTGTGCTACAAGCAAGCCCAGTTATAGGAAATTGGGCTTGTACACTCCCCTTCCAATTCCTTCTCGTCCTTGGGAAAGTGTTTCCATGGATTTTGTTGGGGGGTTGCCAAAGTCTAGGAAAGGTCATAATTATTTGTATGTTGTTGTGGATAGGTTCAACAAAATGTGTATTTTGATACCATGTAACAAGCAGGTTAAACCTGAACAAACAGCAAAGTTGTTCTTTCAGAATGTATGGGTTCATTTTGGGTTACCCACTTCTATTGTATCTGATCGAGATTCTCGATTTGTTGGGAAGTTTTGGTCAAGTCTATGGGATTTGATGGACACCAGGTTGAAGAAGAGCATAACATTTCATCCACAAACAAATCGTCAGACAGAAGTGGTCAACAGGAGAGTGATCCAGTTGCTCAGAGGCTATTGGAGCAAGCATCACAAGCTTTGGGATGAGCATTTGTGTTATGTGCAACATGCTTACAACCGTGCCAAGCACTCTTCTTCTTAGAGATCTCCTTTTGAGACTTGTTTTGGTTTTATACCAAAGGCTCCCTTGGATTTTGTCTTTGGTAAAGACATAGCAATTGATGGACACAGTGATGTGGACAAAGAAACCATGTTCATTGAACAAATCCAGGAAATTCACCAGGCAGTATAGGAACCGCTGGAAAGAAGTCAAGCCAAGTACAAGGCAAGACATGACAAGCGTCGAGCTGAGCATAATTTCCAATTTGGTGACCAAGTATGGCTATATATCAACAAAGATAGAATGCAAGGTGAAGATAAGAAGCTAAAACCAATAAGGTATGGACCTTTCAAGATACTTGAAAGAATTGGTGAAAATGCTTTTCGCCTTGATTTGACAGCTTATATGCAGATCTACTCAGTCATAAATGCAAAAAACATGAGATTGTATGAACCTTCATTGATTGAAGATCCTGAAGAGCAAAGTCAGTTTCCTTCTATTGAGGATCTGTTGCCTAAGTATCTCAATGAGTTACAGGAGGACACAGTTATGGACAGAAAGGTAAGAACTACGTGTTGAGGGATGTTGAGTACCTTAGAGTAGGGCTCAAAGGTTCAAATCCATTCAAGGCATGATGGATAGAAATTGGACAAGTGAGGGAGTTGTATCCTCACTTGATCAATGCCTAAAACCAACTTTTGTGGTCCAAAAAGATTTTCAGTGGGGAGGCGTGATCCAAAATGGATCTTGGAAAAACCTCTTAAGTCTTCAATTGTATTTAAAATGGGAAAATATGTTTCAAAGTCCCTTAAAGAATTATCGCATTGTAGCCTTTTATCACACTGGAGAAATATATGTTTAAACCATGAAAAACATAGTATAGTAGCAAAACCTTCATCGCATTCCATATATATATTACAATGGAGCTTCATTATCACATCAGGGAAAAACCAAAATGAAGTGTTAAAAGACCGTGGCCTTGAGGAATTGTGAAAGCGATCACCACGATTTAATGAGGGCTGTTGATTGAGCGCGCAGATCAATGGTCCAGGTCAACTACCAATATCGCATCGCAATGAACCAAGGGAGAAGAACTAGGACCCATAACTTAAAGACTTGCGATGAGCACTTCCATCGTAGCCGTTGGATGGGCGAAAGCAATCAACGCTTGTGGTTGAATTGGTGATCACTGATCAGAAAGGTTGAGGACTGGAGACCATGAAACAGTGATACACCGATGCGCCGATAGCCAATAAGGCCGATCAGAGCGATCGTGATCAGAGATCGGGGTAGTGAAGCAACATGCGATATATGAAGGGGCAATGAGCGGACCTGACAGGGTTATATGTGTGGCAGTATAAAATTTGAAATATGATATGAAGCGTTTGTCGGGTTTTTTAGTGTTTTAATGTATTTTTGTGTATTTCCATTATAAACCCAAATACAAAGGGGACCATGGCATTCGAATCACTGTGACTTGCGACGGCGATAGAACACGGACCCGAAAGGTTTATAAGGCAAACTATATATCTTTTGAAGTTTGGATTTGGCGGATTTTCCATTGTTTTTCAGTGTATTTTGTGTATTTCTCCGTGTAAATAGAGAAGAGTGTTTTCTAGGATTTTCACCCATGCCCGGTCCTTTCCATTTGTAAACAGGTGGCAATGATGTCTTAAGCATTATGACAATGATTGTTTAACGCTTAGCGTGAAGATGAAGGGACAGCACCGGGAGCTAGAGAGCCTGAAAAAGGAGACGAACGGACAAGCGCTGATAGGCTTAAAAGCCATCACATGGCAGGGCAGAGGACAGAGTTGTTTAGAGAGAGGTTGCCCATAAGCGAAGTCAAAGAGGAGACAGATTGAGACAGAGAGGGATAGCGAACAACCGAATAGAGTAACAAGACAGAGGGAGAGTCTGTGTACTCTTTGAGACTCGAAGTTATCGAGTGAATCCTTATGAATGTCACTGTTGGTTGAGACTCTGTTTTGGAGCTCACTCTTGTAATAATCTACGACTGAAGACATAATATAGAGGCCCTCACTGATAGCTTGGACTAGGAGACGTAGCCAGGAAGTCTGGTGAACTCCATTATTAATTTGACTGTGTTGATATGTGTGTTTTGTTGTGTTTTAATTACTATTTATTGTTTTGTTTCATTGCAATCTTATCGATCCATTGCATTAAGTGGAATAGGAATTTCCCTGCACATGAGTCTGTAATACCTTAAATATAGACTTAAAAACCCATTTTCGGATCAATATTGTAGTAGCTACAATAGGGTTTCAAGTGATAGTCACCGAGAACATGTGATATAAGAGATTAAAAGGGCCTTTTAGCAATAAAGGAAATAACTAGGGAACTAAAGGACAAAATATTACAACATGATAGTAAGCTTGAGGCCTTGGGGGTTAGGAGTGATAGGACAACTGCCAAACTTGTCAGTATTGAGGGGTAGTTAGAATTTCTAGTGGGGAGTAGCCCTTTTTAGATGGACATAGATTGGGTGTCCAACATTACGAATCCACACGAGCATTTCACACAACCCATAAGTGATTTAAGGACTTATATGATTGGTATGGATGGATGGTATGAGGGAACGGGAGCCCAGACTTGCAAGTTGATTTTACAAGATGGCAAGCACATTGGGATGTAGGATCAAGACACAAGACTTTGGCATATCAATTTCCTAGTTATAATAAAAGTAGGATGGACTTTGGCATAATTATATCCTAGTTACTGGTGGCTAATAGGAGATACCTTCTCTAGGAGGTCAAGGATATCACAGGTGTTAGGGTCACAACTAACATCTCTTACAAAAGAGGTCCAAGATAATTAGACTGGAGGGAGATTATGAGTTGGTACCCTGTTGAGGGTAAAATTTATAGAAGAATACATGTAGCCATGGGTTCAACACAATAGGAGTCTTCATGTAGTAGGGATGATGGATTCCATATTTGGCAATGGGATCGAGGTGGATTATTTCAACAACTCCCATAACTTGATAGAGGAGGGGAGTGAAATTGGAAAGGAGGAGAAAGAATTATGGTAGAAAATCTTCCCAAGAGACTAGTAGCATACACTCTTATGAGAATTCTTGTTGATCGAGCATCACACTTTTTAGTGGAATATTTTTAGAACGAGATTTCCTAGGAGTCAAAGATTTTACATGCAATTGCTAGTTAGGATGATGAAGGAAATGGTAGAGGGAAAGATAGGAGTATTGAAACTTAGGTTCCCAATAGAAGAAGGTGGTATGTAATTACATCATATTGGAGTAGAGGTAGCTTCAGGAAAGTATGACGAGAGATGTAATAACAGATCTACCAATGATTCAATGGAGCAATTAAAATTACAGAGTGGTTGACCAATTGACCGAGCTTTTGCATCTCCTTATGATTCCATGGGAGTATAGGGTTACATCACATGTCAACTAGCATACGGATATTCAAATTTCATTAGAATAAGGGGGCATTATTCTATAACTATGAGTAAGCAATGGTCATTGGGTGAGGGGATACTGATACTGAAGGATTAACCAACAAAGGAAGAGCTTCAAAATAGGATAATGCATGGAGAGAGCGTCGAAGGGAAAATGATACACTGAGATATATTGTCTCCATATACATTACTAGCCATCTTTTCAAGTGGATGATATGATTTTCCATGATTTCATCTCCTGGATACAACCTTAGGATAGTAATGCAATAACAAAGGGATCAACAGATCCGATCATTTGTGGAAAAAAGGAAGGAATTGTGGACCACAATGATGCTTTAGGGAGAAAGGAACATAGTAGGAGCCCTCTCTAGGGTGAAGTAGATGGAGCATGTGACAACACATAGCAACACATAAGTCCTTTGGATGGTGATATCACTAATACTTTGTGCCCACAGGACTTCATAATAGGTAGCATGATATGGCTTATCACAGGAGGTCTACTAGTTGTCACTAAGATATTAGAAAATCTATGCTTAGTTATTAGGGATGATTTAGAGTATGGTTGAGAAAGGGATCATGAGGAGAAGCACTCTTCAATCTTATCAAGAACTTTTGGGAAGCATGGATAACATATTTATGAGATATCATAGTGTGGCAGGATTGAGATGATACAACAATTACGTAAGGAAGCATTTTGTAGATTTGTGTGGGATCCTAGTATTGGTGTTTGGATTGCTTGGGGTCAAGAAATTTTGGAAAGGGAGGACTGTAACGTCCCTTTTTCCGAGCATTTGGAACAGAGACTAAATTAATAGCCTAACCATTCCCATAGCCTATAAGTTAAAAATTAATGGTGAAATATTAGGGAATAAGTTAATTATAAAGTGACTATGGAAAAAGAATGTTATAAGTCACTTTATTAAAAGAATAAAATGACCCATGTTATTCAAATGACCTGTGGTATTCAGATAGCCATCTTAATAAAAGGAAAGGAGAATCTCATTAAGAGATGTGTTGGATATTTAATGAATTTATTTTGTGGGTTCATTAATCTTCGTGTAAGTGTTTGTAACCCTAAGTGTGGATCATCTTCGAGGGTGAAACTGTCCTCCCTAGGTATCAAAACTAATTTCAATATTACAAGATACAACCTAGTTAGTCATTTGGAGGCATCAACCCGATTCCTCATTGATGCTTAATGAGGAAGGAGAGTTGAGAATCATCATAATCCAAGGTTTGAAAAATTGATGTATTTGCAGCAGAATAGGACTATTCTAGCTAGATAAATTACATTATACAGGTTGAGTTAACTAGGGGTAGCAAAATATCTTGAAGGAGGAGTTGATTTAAGGGGGAGTCAACCAAATTTTGCTAACAAGTTCCACAAACAAATTTTCTCTAAATTTCCCCGAATTTTATTAATAAAATTTGGTTTGAATTTTGCTGTGGAGTTTCATTTGGAAATTGCAATTACCGGCTCTTTATTTTTCTTGTGTGGATTTAAATAAAAATGTGGATTCTCCAAACTTTTCCTGTTGAATTAAATTAAATTTACGGCAAAAATATTTCTCAATTTTTCTGAGGAAACATGGGGAAAGGTCTAGAAGGATTACCAAATAAATTTAGAAAGTGATATTACATAGTCATCCACCTCCTTTGAGTCATAGGGATCCAAGAAGTCATGGGGTTCAAGCTTGCCTAAAACACCTATAGGGAGCTTCTACGTTGTTACCAATAATGTGGTCCATTAATTGTGGCATGGTGATAGCTCCCAAGTTGGATGAATGATACAAATGTAAAGGGCCCCCAAGTTGCTAGTGAAAATCATATTTGACAACATTAGGGTTGTAAGTCATTCAAGAAAAAAAAGACACTACTCCATTTAATTCACCGCAACATTCAAAATGTTATGGATGGACGATCCATTTTATGGTGCATTTAATTCAATTACATGTTTTTGATAATTCCATAGGTTGAGTGACTCGATTAGTAGTAAAATTTATGGGAGTAAGCTAATATTGTAGCAAAAGGATCATCTTTTTAGCCACAAAACTAATAAGGATCTGACAAAAGGATTAAGGATGAATACATTTTCATATGATTCAAGTTTTGTGCATGGTAAAATGGTGCCCCAAAAGGTTTTTTCCAATATTTGAATTAACCCGAAACATAAAAAATTATAGAAAAACAATAGATTGATGAGAAATTTAACTTTTTGTGTTGCTAGATTCTAGCAGTTGGAGGGAAGTTTGCTACAATATTAGATGTTCACTCAAAGGGATTTCTTGAAAACTGGTTTAGGTAAATAAGAATTGTGTTAATCCAATTGTGAGTTCATTAGAATTTATTGAAAATAATGATGCGCAAATAATTGTGTTGTTAATTTAACTATGGGTTATGACCATTTCACAGGGAAGATGCAAAGTCAATGTTTGACTTGTTGTGTACTTGTCTAATCATTAACATGCACAATCAATTTACTATCAAGGATAAATTAACTAAACATAACTAGTTGATATCTATTTTATATGATGGAATAATAGAGCATTTAGCTTAACTTCATTAGGTAACATAATATTTTTTCTAAATTTATCATAATTTTGGAGATTGGTTTCTCAAAGGTGGAAAGACATATCATAACTTAGTTCTACATAGATAGTGAGGAAAATAGTTAATATTCATTATCCACGAATATGCATTGACACATCCATGTTATTAAAGGAAAATAGTTCCACTTGAAATAACTCACTAACAATCCATAGAGGGTAGACTTTCACTCCATAATAAATGCCTCTACGTCTTGGGCCATTAACATGTTTCCTTACATGTAAGGAAGATAAGCTCTTAGCTAAGTAGAAGTAGTTTCCGGTCTTATTTTGTAATTTAAACAACCCCCTAATCCTTTATTAGGGTTGCAGGGAGTCCATACCAAGCCGCCAAGGTTAAATTATGGAGATGGAATTAGCAAAATTTATTCTTTTGTAGCCACCTCAAAACTCATTTTTAACTTGGTCATCTTCTTTTGCTTGTTAATAGATTTCAACTATATAAATTTATCTCAAATTGATATATGGGCATAAAATTATGTGTATTTTAAGATCTTCCCTTAAGAGCCACATCACCTTGTGTCACAACATTGAAGGACCACATCACCAGCCTAGTGGAAAGCATTTAATTGGTAAGAATCCCTTGTTATAGTTTCACCCCAACCAACAACAAGTCATTAATCGAATTATCTTGACCCCTTTCATCTTTTTTCATGTAACAAGCTTGTTTAGTTCTGTTAGTATACAGGGATAGGTGCAATACAAAGATCCAAACCTCTTGAACACCTAACAACCAACAACCAACCTTCAAATCGTGAATAACATACATTATTTGATGGCTCCTAGGCTCTTCATATCTCCCTTAACTGAAATTCAATATGGGTTTCATTAGTATCAGGGGGTAAGCCTAACATAGAGGCCCAAACCTCCCAAAATCTTGACACTCAATATCCATGTCACCTACCACCTCAACTATCACCTAGAAAACACCTTATTTTTGTTGTGTACATTGATCATCTTACCATGCTGACATGACATGTCATCATGAAATTACCACATCATGTGCCCTATGAGTTCCATGTCACATCCCACATCAAAATCAACACCATGTATGGTATGCTCTGCGTCATGACTCAATTGGATTCAATAATGTTGGGAGGATATCTTAAAATTGATATTCTAAACTCTTGGTGACCAATGTTGTCACCTTCTGAAAACAAAGTTTCAGTTGTACAAAGAGTACCAAATAACATATATTTTTTCATCCATCTTCCAAGCCACAAAAGCTCTCAAAGCTAAATCAAACCCTCTCCACTGGATAGTGTTCAGAATAAGCTTTCCAATAGTAGGTGGAAGTCCAAAAAATGGACTCCTGGATCAGAAGTTAGAGCAGATTGAAGATACCCTTTCAAAGCCAGAAAACAAAGGAAAAATGGCTAAGGGTCAAGCTCATCACAAATCGCAATCGGGGCTTTTCTAGAACAGTAGCATGGGAAGGCAGCAAAATCTGTGATTGATCACCGATATCACAAATTGCAAATCGATGGGTCCCAAGGCATGGTGCATCAGCTTATCGGCGATCGGAGGGCCCCGGGCACAGTCTATCAGCTTATCGGCGGTGGGGGAGGTCCCACATATTGGACATCCCACAACATTGGAGGTCTCGCAATAGCGGTGATCAATGATTCTGGATGGGACTAGGTTTAAAAATATTGTGAAGTGGAAAGTCCCGATATAGTGTAAAGTCGTCAGGAAGGGCCGATGTCGATTTACAAAGGAAATCAGTTGCAAAACCAGAGGCAGGCGGGCCTTTTCTCTCTCCTCCAGAGAGGCCATGTGGTTGAATATACCATTTGTCGGAATGAATACACATGGAATTTGACTTCAGCATGACGTGGCAGTATGGAGGACATGTGGCATGCAGATTTGGAATTTTCAGGGGTCCTATGGGGGCGTATCCGGGTGACACGTGTCACCACTCAGTAGGTGCCACGTGGCACTAATGATGTCATCAATCCCGCGGTCCCTCCTCCGCCATCAAATAAACACCCCCCATCTCTAGATGGCCCAGATTGACTCTGCCAAATCGACAGCTCCCAGGCTTTTTGACCCCCCAGCCCCGCCATGTTTCCCTTTATCAACGAGGGGGAGTCTAAAAAAGTGGTTTCCCTGCCAAGCCCCATTGCTACGCATCCCTCTCATATTATTTCACACCTCCCGCGGCCCTCCCCCCCTCGCCGCCCCCCTCACTTACCACTTACCACTCATGCCCCCCTCCAAAAACCACTCATCCTCACACTCTCTCTTGCATTGCGATTGCGATATCTTGGGTAGGCCCGATCTTGCAGATCACCAATCACAAGTGTCAAGGGGAGATACCAAATGTAAAGCGTTATAAATCGCCGGTATGCGGTATTCCATGTAACAAAGGAAAAAGACCCCCAGAGGGAAGTCCAATGGCCCTAGCACCCAAGGACTTAGCACCTAGTCATAGCCCCCGATCACATGAAGTAAAAGGGGCTAAAGTGGATCTGGAGGACCCATCCTGTAAAGGCTTTTCAGTGAGAAATCCATATATGAGAACTCCGTGACTAGGTAGTACAAAATTTAAAGGCGCGGTGGGTCGACAACTGTGGCATTTAATAAGGAAGATGGAGCATTCAAACCTGGCATGTGTTGACCCTGAAACACCCTCTATGCCACGGAACTAGGGTCGATGCTGATAAAAGTAAACAAGGACTTGGTAGCTTGTGAGGAATTTATTATCTAGTATGGTGCCCCCATACAGAGGAAGACGAAGTACCACCGAGGGGTCCTCTTCTTCAGTACTGCGACATGAAACTGATAGTGCCCACTCAAAACTTTGAAGGATGAATGGTTCAAGCAATAAAGGTAGAAGTGAAAGGAGTCGACTAAGTAACATAGGAGGCCATACCATGAGAAAAATTAAACTTGAACGAAAATTGATCCCAGTGATGGGCACAGAGATATTTTATTAACATGTTCATCTGATTGTTGACTGATTTGTTATCCTGTAATGTGCCACCCTTTAATGAGGCAATTAATATTTTGTAATGTTTTTGGGCCATAGAGCCATCCCTGGCCGAGACAGTTAGTCGACCTAATAGTTGAGACTCGACCGAAGGTAGTTTTTTTTAATGAATGTTCAATGCTCCCCTCTCTAGATAAATAGGGGAAAGCAACACTTTACAAAGGTTCAGAAATCCTAAAGAAAACGCTACATGTTATTTTCAGATTGTATGAATTTATAATACAGATCTTTCAAAATATCAAGTAAATGGTGGTGATTCCCCCTTCGAGTATTACAGTATGTTATCTCTCTGTTAAAACCCATTATGTTCATGTTTCTTCTCTAAATTCATGCAATCATAGTTGCTAGAAATATTTCATACTTCCTCACAGATTCATTTGTATTGACTTATTAATACATGTGCATGTATGGATCATTGAGATTATATCTCTAAAATTGTGCTACATGAATCATAACATTCAGTTTTTCTTTTGTCCATTATATCTACCCATAACTCAGATAAGTGTAGAAATTGTTAATGGTTCAATATCTATGTGTTAAGTGTAGAATTCTTGATGCTTTAAGCTCTATGTGATGAGTTTCTCTTTCTTCTTATCCTCTCTCATTTCTCTATAAAAGCTTATTAAACTATAAGTCCTTGAACTACTCAGCCTCCACTATTTTATGCACATATTTTTGTGAACTGCATATGTGAAGAAGTACTAGAAATACATGACTTATACCTTTGGATGAATGAGCCAACCCATTCCTTTTAATATATATATATGTATGTATGTATGTAGTATGTATGTATGTATGTATATGTGATGTTTCTATTTTCCTGAGAATCATTTGAGACACGCAAAATATAGATGTGCCCAGGCACTGGTCTTGTAAGCAATCCGAGGATGTCTCTGGAAGTGACAACATCTTCTCGCGTCATTGCAGGGGAATGTCTTGAAGGATTTCCCCCCTGGGATACAACTAGTTGAGCACTCTTTGTGTAGGTGAGCAAAGACATTTTGATTATATCCACATCACCTTGGTGACTCCAGAAACCTCATTATCATTTATCATCATGGCTTTTAAAAATCCTCACACTCGCTCAAATACCTCTCAGCAGCAAGCCCCATTTGTATCTGACCCAGATAGATTAAATTTCATGAAAGTCTTAAAGGAGAAGACTCCTACTACCTGTGCTACTGCCCCATCAGTCTTTGAATATTGCTCATCCAGATCTCAACCTGTTGTTACTCACTACTCATGATTTACTCCTAAAACCCTTACATACCCTGCTTTCAGCCTAGCCACTCCTACCATTGTGTTTTTGTCCCAAGTTCCTGAGGCAAATCTCAATCCCCCTCCATTTATTCAAATGGTTGTTCCTGGTTTTTTATTAAATAAATATGCCCCTCTTGATTTACCTTAGCCCCTAAGTGTTATGCCCCAAGACTACCTAAACCTTCTACCTAGGTTCAATGGGGAGGATGAAAACATTGCACAGAGACATATTTAAGGCTTCTTCACTTTTTCCTGAGAACCTAAATGTAGAACAATTGGATGTGTTCCTGATACTTTTTGTACAATCCCTTGATGTAGAAGCCAGAAAATGGCCTAAATCCCTACCTAATGCCTCCATCACTACCTGGGAGGAACTTGAAAACTCTTTCACACAAAGATGGGGTGAAAATAGAAATCATGAGTACCTCCTCACAGATTTTAATGCTATAAGGAAGAAGCCAAAAGAGGATATCTCTGCATTTATAAAAAGGTTCAATAAGCAGTATAATAACCTGCTGGGTGAGATGAAGCCTCCTCCAACTGTTGCTCAAGTAGCTTTTTTGGGACCCTTTGAATCCTACTTTGGTTTTACTCTAAGGGAAATGAAGTCTCTCACTTTAGATCAACTCCAAATCAATGCACTTGAGGTGGAGGAAAATTTCAACTCAGACGGGAAGTCAAGAGGAAAGCAAGAACCTACTGAGAACAAAAGAGGGAAAGAAGAAGCATCCTCCTCCGGTCAAGCTAAAGAATCACTAGACCTGAAGTGGGATGAACTGGATAAACTCATCAGATGTTTATCACATAAGGTTGGAAAGCTTGAACTTGAGAACAAGAGTCTCTCCAAATAGAATGCTCAAGGAAACAAACGAGGTTATAATCCACAATATAGAAGGCCTCCATTGTAGATCCTTCCAAGGGAAAGAAAGGAACAACTCGATCAGGTCCCTCATCCTTTACATTTAGAAGATGATCTCGATGAACAATTGTTGGATACACATGAGATGCAGGGAAACATGTATTCCTCTTTCACTAAAGAAGAACATGAAAATATGTCTCACCAAGAGACTAGTCATGATAGCGAAGCAACAACAAATGAGGAGGATATAGATTATTATTGTAAATAGTTTGTGGATTTCATGCAAGAACAACGACACCAAAAATATGATCTAAGATCTTCAAGAAAGAGGTTGAGGGAACCAAAACAACAAGAGGGAACTTCTCCCCAAGATATTCCCTTAGTACTAGATAAAGGGAAAGGTAAGTTGAATCCTGACTCTTCCAAGATAAAATTCTCCTCAAATAAGGAAAGCAATAGTTCTGAGGGACACACAGAAAAGGAGGCACTTGTTCTGCTAAAAATTGCCAGTGGTAAGGAAGGAGAAGCAGAGCCAGGAGGTATAGAAAAAGTCCAACCTACATTCAATCTTCAGAAGGAACTTGAAATATTCTTGTCCCTCTGATTGAGCTTCTAAAGAAGCCTACTTATAAAGCTCAAGTATCTCAATTCATGCTTCCATCCACCTCTTCACCCACCCATGATTATTTAAACCTTCAATAAGAGAGGCCAATAGGTTTTTTTGGTCTGCATGTGGAAGAACTTCATCCTTCTACCGCACCCTTCTATGTGACTCTGGTAATCCATGACCTTTTGTTGAATAATTGCATGTTGGACTCTGGAGCCTCACACAATCTCATACCATTAACAGTGATGGAACAACTTGGCTTGCAGATCACTAGGCCCGACAAGGACCTATACTCCTTTGAATCTAAAAGGGTCAAATGTTAGGAATGATAAAATATCTGGTGGTAAACCTAGCTCAAATCCTTGTGAAGAGCATGGTAATGGACATATTAGTGGCAGATATTCCCCCATGGTTCGACATGCTTCTATATAGATCTTGGGGTTCCAAGGTAGGGGGATCTATCAAGTTAGATATAACTTATGCCACTATTCCCATGTTTGGAGGCGAACAAAGGAGGTTGTATAGAGAGT
The DNA here is from genome assembly GCA_031772625.1 of Pinus tabuliformis. Taxonomy (NCBI): domain Eukaryota; kingdom Viridiplantae; phylum Streptophyta; class Pinopsida; order Pinales; family Pinaceae; genus Pinus; species Pinus tabuliformis. Next base: position 822,345,834 of record CM062812.1, read on the forward strand.
CGAGGTTTGTCAAAACTTTGACCCCACATAAAGGCTCAAAAAACTTCCCAGTGCATGGAAACAAAAGCGACCACTGCTGCCTGTTCCTTGAAGAAGATGAGACCATCTTGGTATTAACATCAATATACCTAACAAGGTAGTTAGAAAACCAGCCAACACAAGTGGATATTGACGACCACGGGTTATTTCACCAAGTGGGTAGAGGCCATCCCAACCAGAAACGCTACAGACTCAGTGGTAATCAAGTTTATGGAGGAGAACATATTATCTCACTTTGGTTGTCCTATCAAAATTATCATTGATAATGCTCAGGTCTTCAAATATGCCAAATTCATTAGCTTCTGCCAAAAATTCAACATCATCATCGAGCACTCCACTACCTACTATCCTCAAGGTAATGGCTTGGCTGAGTCCTCAAACAAAACTGTGGTGAGGGTGTTGAAGAAGACCATCGCCGAGAATCAGAGGAACTGGGACTCCCAACTAAAGTTTTCCCTATGGGCCAACTAAGTAACTCCTAAATGATCCATGGGGAAATCACCTTTTGAGCTAGTGTATGGTAAGGTTGTAGTCTTCCCGATCCAATTAGCGATGCTAGTGGTGAAGTTACTACAAGAATTTGAGGAAGAGCTAAGTTCCTTAACACGAAGGATAAATAAGTTGTTTGAGCTTCATGAAAATAGAGAACAGGTGGGGGCCAAATTGTCAAATTACCAACAAAAGATGAAATCCATGTTTGACAAGAAGGCAAAGGATCAACCTCTTCAACCAAGAGATTTAGTTCTCTGATGGGATGTCCGATGGGAAGACAAAGGCAAACACGGAAAATTTGATCCGCTATGGTTCGATCCTTTCAAGATTACAGAAGAGAGAGGAAATAACACGTACATGCTTGAAAATTTGGATGGTGAATCGCTAAAACTGTCAGTAAATGGTCAATTCCTCTAAGTCTATTTCCAAAACTAGAGGTACATGCCTCACACTCATTGTAAATACCAGTATGTGTGTGTATTGTGATTGTGGTATGAAATTTCCAGTTTATGTTGAAAATTCCACTTTCACAAAATTGTCGGTTGTTTAAAAAATACTCCATGCCCAAAGGAGAAGTTCACAGTTTGTAGGTTCTCAACACCTTACTAGCAAGGCATTGTCCCCAGGTGGAGCCAATGTTGTCACCTTCTGAAAACAGAGTTTCAGTTGTATAAAGAGTACCAAAGAACATAAAGGTTTGCATCCATCTTCCAAGCCACAGAAGCTCTCAAATATAAATCATACCCTCTCCACTAGAAAATGTTTGGAATAATATTTCCAACAGTAGGTGGAAGTCCAAAAATAGACTCCTGGATCAGAAGTTAGACAAGATTGAAGATACCCTTTCAAAGCCAAAAACAAAGGAAAAATGGCTAAGGGTTAGGCTCATCGCAAATCACAATCAAGGATTTTTTGGAACAACAACATTGGAAGGTAGTGAAATCTGCGATCGACCAATAGCTGATATCGCAAATCGCAAATCAGCGGGTCTCAAGGTGATGAGCCTAGGTATTGTAGTAAGAACGCTACAACTCCCATGGCTACCAGCTTTACTTATCAACCCGGGGTTCGTACAAACTTGGAGGTGGCTGTGTTATATACACAAGTAGAAGTGAAGGTATTGCCTGTTGTCACTGCTCATCTGCTAAGAGACCCCAAGGGCTCCAAACCAGACTTCTATAGGGTCAAAAGAAGCTTGATTTCGTTGGAAGGAGAGCAAACCTAGTCTAGGGGAGAGTTGTTCTACTGCAGAAATGAAGAAAACAACATGCAAACCTAAATCACCATAACTGAATTAATCATGAAAACAGCTAGACTAAACAGTATTGCTAAACAACAGTAATCTAATGGTAACTATCTAAGTTGCAGACGTAAAAGGGCATAAAACTGTCCTAAGGTGCAGGCAAAGGAAACTAGGCTAAGTCTTGGTTGAAGCGGAAAAACAGTCAGAGATCAAAATGGTGAAAAGAGGACGTAATGAGCAACATTGCATGAGGACCGCTGGATCAGGCTGGTGGAAGGCGAATGAATGCCTGAGATCAGATCGTAGGAGGGTACATAGGTGGATGGGTGAATAAGGTCAACTAACAAGCTGGACAGTTTAGATTATATCGCGGAGGCAATCAACAGATGCACGGCGGAGATCGCGGGAAAAAGGAATATGTAGGAATGGTATCGGGTGATGCGATGGCCGTCAAATCTGGCAAGGCAAATTGACGGTGGAGATTGGAGTGCGAGAAGAAAATGTGTGGAAATGACGAGCGGGTTTGGAGGGCGGTAAGTTGTATATCGTGTGCCCTCAAAGCAGTAAGTGGTTTCCCAAAATTTTACGTGATTAGCCTCCCCGGCCGACACGTAGCACAGGGAAACCACCCATATCATGTGCCCTCGAGTGGATAATGGTCGGACCGAAATCCACGCGATATGGCGCGATGGCCGTTAGATCTGGCAAGACAGATCTACGGCGGAGATGTGACCGAGCAGGTTGGTGAGCGGGTGTGTGACAGCCGTCAAATCTGACAAGGCAAATCGACGGTTGGGATTTAAAGAGCGAAAAGTCAAACACAAAAAGGAATTTGAGCGGTGATTGGTCGGGTTTTGCTGTGTAAAGCGATCGATGGTTTAAAAACTATTTGAACGTGGATCAACAGCTTCCGCTGAGCTTTTTGTGCTGAAGGAGGATGACATGGGAACATGAGTGAGATCAAATGACAGGGAGAGAGTGAAGGAGCAGATGACCGTTAAAGGAACAGAGCAATATGAAATGAACTTAGTGACTGCATCAAACAACAAACCCCCTGTGAAAACCAAAACCCTGTGTTTTTGGGGTTGCTGCAGGGTTTCTTCCTCACATCATGGTCCCAGAGGGAGGAGGTGAGGCTGAGACACCTGTGAGCAACCTTGTGGATATTTTCTTTGCTACCAGGCTAATTGAAAGCATAAATGAAGCAAACTGGAACACAACTAGTCTACGCTGCACTACTGTAATGAAACTGTTATCACTTAGAACTAAAAAATTGATGCATATAGTTGTTTATCCTATCCAATGACAAAGGTCTGTGTCAAGTTGATTTCGTTTTATATTTCTTACTTAGGATTTGGAGTTTTAAAAGTTTTTGATTCAAACTATACTCGAATCCTATTGGTTCTCCTCCACTCATCATTGTTCCATAGTCATGTCTTGTCTTATCCGAGTCACCGAGTCTTTTAGTGATTTCGCAGCGTAATCCTATTGGCCAGTTTCGCAGCGCAATCATGGTTTAGCAATTTCGCAGCGCGTTATGATTAGGCCGTTTCGCAGCGCAACATTAGAATTTAAAGCTAACCGCGCTGCGAAATCATGGATTCGTGCATTTCGCAGCGAATCTTTCCCGAAATGTCAAGTCTGTAGGTGAGTCACCAATTGTGTCCACTCATGTCAGTTTGTGTACTTCTCGTATCACGTTTGAGCGCTCATTTGCCACTACTCCGCCAATAGATCTGTCGACATGCACAGAAATATCATTCCCAATAGATTTTACCATGCATGGACCTTTATGATAGTCGTAAGTGCTGCATGAGTGACAAGTCTGTCTGATGATGTATTTGAATTGCAAGCGAGGCTGATTTCAAGCGAGCCTGATTACAAGCGAGGCCGAATTAAAAAGAGCTGAACCACCATTGCAAACTGAAGCTGTTAGACTCTGTGTATGTGAAGATTTTGAAAGGAAAATGGAGAGAAAAGAGCACAGATCTGGTAAATGCCAGAGGACTGAACCTGAGGGCTTGGATATAGCGTTGAGGGATGAAGGCGTGAAGAAAGCGTTCAAAGATGCCGGCTGCTGGAACTTTTGCAAGAAGCTACAAGGAGGACATGCGCAGGTAACCAAAGAATTTGCGCTAAACTTCACTGGTTTAAATTCAAAGATAGCTATGCTAGAAGTTCAGGTTTCTCCAGAAGCAATATCTGCTGTAACAGAGATCCCAAGAGGACGGGAAGAATGGTTTAAAAATTTTAAGTTTGATATGAATCCCTGTAAGGAGTTTTTAAAGGAGGCATATGTAAATGAAGACTTAACAAAAGCAGTGCCCAGAAATTATGTCAAAGAACATTATGCTCTTCTTCTCACCTGCATTCAGAAATACTTGACCTGTGAAGGAAGGTACAATAAGGTCTATTCTTACCATTTCAAACTGCTTTTACATTTCACTGGGAAAGTTTCCATAGACATTCCTTTTTACCTATTTCGCAGTTTGAGTAAGATGTGTGATAAGGTGCAGCTGAGGAAAGAGGACTGTGAAACCTCTTTATTTCATCATGGTTTGATTAAGTTGCTAGTTTTAGATGGCCTCCAAAAGATAGGCAGAGACTGGAATTCGTTTATTTTCATGGCTGGATTCCAAAGCAAGACTGGCCTTACTCCACAGCCAGTCAGAGAACTCACAATAGCTGAACTTCAAAAAGAAGCAAGAGCTAAAAAGCAAAACAAGTCACAGCTAAGAAAACCAGTGAAGCCATTAATCATTCAAGAACAAACTCAGCAATCAACAAAAGAAAAAACTCAGGATAAGAAGACTGTACCTGAAACAAGCAGATCTGAAGCAGTCTCAAGGGTAAGGACAAGAAGCCAAATAAATAAAGAAAAAGGTAAAGCTATAGCCGTTGAAGAGAGCCCAATGTCTAAGGCAAGCCTGAATGATTTATTACATGCCATTGAATTTGAGCAATCTGAACCAGTCCATATTGATTTGACACAGTCATCACCAGAAGGTACCAAGAAGTCTAAGGCCTCAAAAAGGCTTAAATTCGATGAGCCAGGTGAAGGATTTATTTTCAAACCCAGAAGACCTATTACAAGGAAGCAAGTAAAGGAAGCGCTGCCCAGAACAGAGGAAGCCGAGAAAGTTAAGCAAAAAGATACAAACAGAACAGTCATCACATCTCAAGGAGATAATATTGCAGCTATAAAGAGCCAATTAGAAGCAGCTAAACATGAGATTGCTAAACTGAAGAAAGCCGCTAGGGATTATGCAGTGGTGTATGCAAATTATCGCAAAGCTGTGTGGAAAGGAACTGAAACCTATGAAAACCAGTTGAATTCAGTAGTTGATGGCCATGCACAATTTCACACATGGACAGTACCAGCCATCAAAGAGGCCAAATTCATTAGAAAGATAAATATGCACCTAAGGGCTGAGAATAAAGCTATGAGGAAGAAAGTTGAAGACTTGAAGACACAACTGGGGCAGTTAGCTGCTAAATGAATCTTCTTTTCAAAAAAGGTTTTGTTCCAAATTTTGTCAAATTTTGCTTAGTCTTATTGTTTTGAAGACATGTAAATCCCTGCTATATATATGAAAGGTCAAAGGGAGTTTTGGCAATCAAATGTCTGGGTGGTAAAAGTCTCGGGTCAAAGGCAAGCTGTTTCAAATAATTCAGCAGTTTCGTAGCACGCTACGAAACTGCTGTAGGTGATGATTTTAACGCAGACAGGCAGTTTGGTATTGAGAGCGGGAATTTTTTAAAAAGGGAGACACCTAAAGGATATGCAAGATATCAGATGGAGCTACAATAACCGTTCAGATCAAGACAGGTGTACCTTAAAGAGGGTGGAATATTTTAACCCAAGTTAAATTTCTGTTATAAAGCCACTTTATCACCTTTCAAAGGGTATTAAATGAGTTGTATACAAAGAACTTTTGCCTGCACACATATCCATCGATGCAGCCTCCAACACATCAGGAACGTGGCAGTGTTCCATTTTTTAGGTTATTAAAGGCTAGAAGACATGTTGCTGTACATTCGAGCAATTTGAGGAAAACTGGAACCGAGAAGCAAGGGACATCTCCTAACATTACTGAGCAGTTAAAGATTCAGCGTTCAAGGTCGATATGGAGTATTAAACATCCAGCTCAGCCACATCAAAAAGGGGACCAGGTGTCAAAGAACAAGGAGAAGTCATTCTGCATGGAAGATAGAGTTAGAGTCATAGTTAATTTAGAACTCTTTAAAACTCCAGTTAGCACTTTATTGTATTTAATAATTAGTTAAATAGCTGATAGGTGTCATTAGAGGCAGTTATCGAATTCCCCTCATGCTGGAGGAGGAAGTTCGAATTAATTAGAATAAGGATTCTATATATAGCTGAGACAGCGATGTAATGAGGGTTGGATATTTTATAAAACAGAGGACTGTTTTGGCTTATGAAAAGACAGAGTTCAGTAATATAAGTTGATTGCTTTTCTTCTCAAGATTCATGAGAGATTTCTATGTTCAGAATGTATGATTTTATCTTTTCCTTAATGTCTTTTACAGTTGCATAGGTGCACAATCACTCAGAATTCACTGATTGTGCTCTGATTTCCTGTGTGCATTTATGAGTTGTGGTTCCATATGTGTTGTGTTCTGAACATCTAAATGTTAAATGCCCTGACTTCTATGTAGAGGCAGTATCATGGTTTACTGAATTATGGTTGACTCCATAGGCCCAATGGAAACTAGTTTAATGCTTGTCCAGCCTTCATATTTGTTAATGTTATTCCACAAGAGTTAGCCATCTTATTAATATTCAAAATCAATAACCCTTTGAGAGAGCCCTCTCAGGCTAAGGAGGCTAAGCCTTAGTCAAAAGATTGGTTTGAAATAGTTACTTGAAGTCTTCCTGGTTTGCAGCCTATCAGGGGTCTGATTTTGAGATAACAGAAACTATAACTATTCAAGCAATTGAACATAAAACAAGAAACTACTTAAGTCAATGAACAGGAAATCCATGAATCTATGATGAACCACTGTAAGGAAAATGCACCTATTTAACTAGGTGAGCAATCAAACCATGCATCTATGCTACTGCTGTAATGGAAATGAATTACTTAATAAATGGACAGAAAAAAGGAATCTATGCTAGAATACAATATAAGAAAGAGGAGCTTTGGCTGCTAGGGTTAGGCCCTAACCCAAGAGCTTCAACCCTCTGAGTTAACTCAGTGCTAGCTCAAATCAAAACTCATCTTCATTATCAAAGAACATTGTATTACATTAAACTATTACAAGTCTGCATTGGACAAAAAGTTTGAGTACTTGCTAACTGACCGATTGGTTATTGGTTAACTGACTAAAAAAAACTGAGGTCCTAAGCCTCTCTATTTATACATCTGAATTCTCAATGACTTCCCTCAAAATTAGGGAGGTACAATTCCCAACTTAATGGTAACTTGTCCTTTCACTTTCACTAGCTTGGTTGCCTTCTAGTAGGGAGGCTGCTTGTATTTCCACTTGCTTGGTTGTCTTTTAGTACTCCTGATTTGGCTATGTGTACTCTTAGCTAACGAAGGGATATTTGAATGGATAGGTAGTAAATGAGGAGGATTTACCTCCTGTAATTCCTCTCCCTTGTCTCATCCAAGTTTTTACTAAGGTATTTTACCACAGTTCCTTGATTTTACCATTATTCCTGTATTAGATGCACATTATACCACAAGGAAAAATATTCAACTCTAACTCAACTCACAAGAAAAATATAATCAAAAGTATGCAATAAGTTGTGAGAATAGTTGGTTTGACTAGGCTAGGAGGTGAATTAAGGCCAATTAAGGCCCATATAATTACTCGATGATGAGACTCATGACAAGGCATGGTGCATGGACTTATCCGAAATTGGAGGGCCCTGGGCACAGTCTATTGGCTTATCGGTAGTGGGGGAGGTCTCGCATACCGAATTCTTACAACATCGGAGGTCCCGCAATATTGGCGATCAATGATTCTGGGCGGGACTGGGTTTAAAAATATTATGAAGTGGAAATTCCTGATACAGTGTAAATTCACCAAGAAGGGCTGATGTCCATTTACAAAGGAAATCAGTTGCAAAATCAGAGGTAGGCGGGCCTTTTTTCTCCTCCAGGGGGGCCACATGGCAGAATACCATTGGTCCCAATGAATACACATGGCAACCGATTTCAGCATGATGTGGCAGTACAAAGGACACGTGGCACACAAATTTGGCATTTTCAGGGGTCCTTTGGGGGCTTATCCGAGTGACACGTGTCACCACTCAGGAGGTACCATGTGGCATTGATGATGTCATCAATCCCATGGTCCCTCCTCCGCGATCAAATAAACATCCCCCATCTCCGAACAGCCGAGATTGACTCTGCTAGATCGACATCTCCGAGTTCTTTTCGCGCCCCCGCCATGTTTCCCTTTATCGGCAGAGGGGGGGTTTCGAAAAAGCGGTTTCCCCACCAGGACCCGTTGCTACGTGTCCCTCTCATATTATTTCACACCCCCTCTCTCACTTACCACTTACCTCTCATGCCCCCTCTAAAAAACACTCATCCTCACACTCTCTCCTGCGATATCCTGGGTGGGCCCGATCTCGTTGATCGACAATTGCAAGTGTCAAGGGGAGATATCAAAGGTAAAGCGTTACAAATCACTAGTATGCAATATTCAACTTAACAAAGGAAAAATACCTCCGGAGGGGAGTCCAATGGCCCTAGCACCCAAGGACTCAACACCTGGCCATAGCCCTTGGTCACATGAAGTAAAAGGGGCTAAAGTGGATCTGGACGCCTCGTCCTATAAAGGCTTTTCAGTGAAAAATATTGATATGAAAACCCTGCGACCAGGGAGTACAAAACTTTAAAGGCGCGCTAGGTCAGCAGCTGTGGCATTTCTTAAGGAAGATGGAGCATTCAAACCTGGCATGGGTTGACCCAGAAAGGTCGTCTGTGACATGGAACTAGGGTCGATGTTGACAGAAGTAAACAAAGACTTAGTCACTCAGGAGGACTTGATTATCCAGTATGGTGCCCCCATACAGAGGGAAGATGAAGTACCGCCCATGGGTCCTCTGCTTCAGTACTGCGACATGAAACTGATAATGCCCACTCCCAACTTTGAAGGATGAATGTTTCAAGAAGTAAAGGCAAAAGCAACACGATTCAATTGAGTAACACAAGAGGCCATACCGTGAGAAAAATTCAACTTGAACCAGAATCGATCACAGCGATGGGCACAGAGATATTTTATTAACGTGTTCATTGGATTGTTGATTGATTTGTTATGTTGTAATGTGTCAACCTTTAATGAGGCAATTAATATTTTGTAATGTTTTTGGGCCACAAAGCCATCCCTGGACGAGACAACTAGTCTACTTGATAGTTGAGACTCGACCGAAGACATTTTTTTGTAATGAATATTCAACACTCCCCCCTATCTAGATAAATAGGGGAAAGCAACACTTTACAAAGGTTCAGAAATCCTAAAGAAATTGCTACATGTTATTTTCAAGCTGCATGACTTTATAATACAGATCTTTTACAATATCAAGAAAATGGTGGTGATTCCCACTTCGAGTATTACAATATGTTATCCATCTATTAAAACCCATTATGTTCATGTTTTTTTTATGAATTCATGCAATCATATCTGCTAGAAATATTTCATACTTCCTCACAGATTCATTTGTATTGACTTATTAATACATGTACTTGTATGGATAATTGAGATTATATCTTTAAAATTGTGCTACATGAATCATAGCATTCAGTATTTGTTTTGTCCATTATATCTACCCGTAACTCAGATAAGTGTAGAAATTCTTAATTCTTCAAGCTCTATGTGTTAAGTGTAGAATTCTTGATACTTTAAGCTCTATGTGTTAAGTCTCGAATTCTTGATACTTTAAGCTTTAAGCTCTTCTTATCCTCTCTCATTGCTTTATAAAGGCTTATTAAATTGCAAGTCCTTGAACTACTCAGCCTCCACTATTTTATGCACATATTTCTGTGAACTGCATATGTGAAGAAGTACCATAAATACATGACTTATACCTTTGGATGAATGAACCAACCCATTCCTTTTGATATATATATATATATATATACGCGATGTCTCTGTTTTCCTAAGAATCATTTGAGACACACAAAACCTAGATGTGCCCAGGCACTAGTTTTGTAAGCAATTTGAGGTTGTCTTTGGGCGTGACAACACCCAAACTTTGACAAGCTAACCCAACACTCTAGTCCATGGTCTTATCGACTATTAGCTTTCAATCATCCTATTACTTCGACATAAGTATAGGTTCTATCTTCCTTAGGAACTTTTCCTAGTCATTTGCAATATGTTATCCCAATAACCTATAGCCAAAACGCAAGTATTCGCTAGTCGAAGGCCCAATAGCCCCTTTCATCCAAGGTCTTGGTCATAGCCCTATGTTAGACCATATGACCAAGGCTAGGGATAAGATCCCAAACACCAAAATTTCCAACGCTTCACCACATAATAATTTTCAAGGTTTAGAGGATTCAAGCCACAAAATTTGGATACTCTAGAATTGATAAATGGAGGGATGAAAAATGGCATAAAAGTATTCTCCCAGTAATCCTCAAGCTTTTGAGATTCATTAGGATTGGGGGTCTCGCAATGGTAATTAAGTGATGTGTCTAGCACCAAGGACTTGATAGCCTGATAGCCCCCTTTCTACCAGCTTTGGTTCATGTCCCCCACATGGACCATGTGACTAGGGGTTAATTCTAAGGGCTTCCAATCCCTAAAATTCATACCCTCCACCATACAAATTCAAACATTAAACAATTGAATATTTGAAATTCCAAGGCTGATCCTCTAAACTATAAGGTCCCATCCCCAAATTTGTGTAACTTCCAAAATATATAATCCAGTCCTATTTTAAGGATCTAGGACCGATTCTCACAGTAGCACTACATACCCCACAACCAGCTAAGATAGCTTGCTTCAAATGATACCTCTACAACAAAAATTCACTTATGAAGGCAATGAAAAATAATAAAGAAGAAAAACTGTACCATACTTTCAATCATTTCATCATACAAAACAAGTAGGTCATTCCCATAGCCTCAGTCACCACTCTAAATGCCACTTTTAACACTTACACATAGAGAAGCCAATATCCCAACTTATCTCTAGGAGAAAAAAGGTTCCCAAAACAAAGAGGAACTTGCAATATTTCTCACCATGTGATACTCTTAAAACTACTAGAGGGGACAACATTAATAATATCACTATACATAATTTATCCTTAAGGGAAGCAATATCTAGAGACTAAGCATAATTACATCTTGATTCAATAAATAACATACAGCTTATTACTTATAGATACTTAGGAAACCATAATAATCAATTTCCAAATATAATATTACTAATACACACGACAATCTAGTCAATAAACTTTGAGGAAGCTTTGATCCAAACATAGTCATTACATCCAATTCTACCCTTTCATTTCATGAACAGGTAGTGCCTATTAATCATATGTAACATATGTGAAAGGTTACCCTTGCATACAACACTGATTCATGAAAGAGGAATTAGTTCACATTCAAGAAACTTTACCACACACTTATCTAATTACTCATCCATATTCAATAAGACATCACAACGCATTCACGGAGGTCCAACAACACATAAATCATAAAATATTGAACAAAAATTCATCCCATTATAATAGGGGATAAGTCACAGTTATCAAACCACTCAAATTTATTTGAAACTGAAGAATGGAGAGCCACTCTCCACCGAACCATAGGCAATGTTGTATCATCTTCATTCTTCCTTTTAGAATTCATGTTACAGAGGAAGTTTGTTCTTGTATATAGGGAATGATTGAAATTTTTAGAAAAAACAAAAAATATAAAAAAATTAAAGAAAAAAGAAGAAAAAGGGGGGAGGAGAAAAAGGTAACGGGTTGTGGGCCTCCCCCACATTTTACATCCAATGGTTAAAGAGCAGGCATCTTACGGGTGGATCACTGTCTGTTCTGAGATGAGGTAACAAGCATGGCCATTAAGCCAACGCCTACCCCTACAAAGTCAAAGTAAAAATGGGAAGCGACACAGATTAATGGTTAGGATTGATTCTGGGGGGTCGAGCCCCATTCGAAAACTCATTGAGGCACCCCACCCTAGGGCCGTAACTAGGCATGCCACCCGTCATTCTAGTGTGGTATCAATGTCAACAAGTCGGGGGCACTCATCAAGTGAGCATGGCAGTTGAGCACGGACTTATTAAAAAGTTAGTCACCCCCCTCCACTTCTCATACAATCCTATCACGCCATGTGTCACCTCCACATTGACCCTAATTTTTCCCACGTACACCCATCCGTAAATTGATCGTTCCCTTTTATATTTTTCCCGTTTTCAGTCATTATGCCTATTCCATCGTCGTTAACCAGATCGTCGACCAGTACAAGAACCTCTCGCGCCCACACCGTCCAACCGCCTCCAATTGCCAGGTAACCCATAATTCCTCGTCCTTATAGCATCATTATCATGATTAAAATTAAAAAAGATGCACCTAAGGCCCCCAAACCTCAAGATATCAAAGGAGTCAACAATGAAGAGATTTTGATTTGGGAATCATGACATATCCATGTAATTTTTGTAGTTTTGTAAATATATAATTTTCAAGAAGAGAATCAAGTTTGTTATGCAATCATTAGTACAGCTAGGCTAGTTACATGATCGCACAACTGAGTAGCTTAGAAAATTGTTTCATTTCAAGATATTTTGTAACATCTTGTTTTCTTTCTCCTTATAAAAGGGAAGAAAGATTCATTAGTAAGGGTTCAATTTTATGTCAAGGAGGTTGTTACTGTTTGACAAAATTATATAAGTTTTGGAATTATGAGATGTGTATTGTCCTTGAAGATTAATGAATAATTTTTCTGGTGATTCCAAGCATTGAGATGTGTAGTACATGCTTCTATCTTTGTCTATCACTTCATATGTTTTTTTCTTCTTCATAAATTGTGTAATTGTAGTTGCTAGTTTCAATTTTAAGGTACAAATTTACCACTGTTATGTGATGTCAAATGGTACCTATGATCTGTCAAATTGCAAGCCTTAAATGTGCTCCATGATTTCTGCATTTCATTTCTCTGGTCTAACTCATGATTCTACTAGGATCTAGTGCATAGGATTTTGTGTTCAACCCTCTGCACTTGGTTTCTTTCCTTGAATTTCCTCTTTCACCTATACTACAACAATCAATGAAACTACAATCTCTATGTGTAAGCCACCATATCTTAGGATTAACTCTTTGGGATGATATATTGTTTATGTACACCTTTAGTCTACCTCTGAGTAGGGAAATTGGACTAGAATTCATCAATTCCTACCTAATCTTTGAGCATAATGAATTTATCTTTAAGACACATTAAGATGTCCTAAGCACTGACCTCTCCTCAACCCAGAGGTTGTCTCTAGGAACCACAACATCTTTTGGTGTCCTTGTTGGGGAATGAATTAGAATATACTTCCCTAGGTATGATTTTTGTGCATTCATTTTTCTGGTGAGAAAAGGAAGTGTGGGTTGATATCTCTCACCTAAGAGTGTTTTCAGTTTGTAATCTTGGCTTTTAGGAGGCCTCACACTCATTCACATACTTCTCAATAGAAAAATCATCTTGTCCCTAACCCAGAAATAATTATCTTCAAGAGAATCTAGAAAGAAATAACCCCCATAATAATTCCAATTGTTTTAGCCCCAGGAGATTCAGCTACTAGTTCTCAGAAAGCTGAGATAATTTCTTTGGAAACCTCTTCCAGGGTTTTGTATTTTTTAGATGAATGATTTACCCCACCTGGTTTTTACTTCTCAGAACCTAATTCCAAAGAAGTATCTTCCAATTCTAGTTCTTTCACATTTCATACCTTCCCCGAAGTTGAAGAATTTAATATATTCTCATTCCTAGCACATCTCAAGCTTCCATATCCATTTCACACTCAATTCCAACAATTATTGTCAACTCTATCACCCACCTAGTTCTTGTGGTGAATCTTCTTCAACATCCTTTACAAAATATGGTTGTCCCTACTTTTTTTCTAAATAGATATGTCCCTTTGAACTTGGAATAGCCTATGAATGCAATGCCTCAAGACTACCTTAAACTTCTGCCTAGATTCACTAGGGAAGATGATATCACAACCCAAAAACATATTGAAATATTTTGTGCATTTGCAGAAAACTTGATTTTTCAACATTTAGATGTGGTATTGGGGTTATTTGTTCAGTCTTTAGATGGAGAGGAAAGAAAATGGTTCAAGACTTTTCCTAACAACTCAATCAACACTTGGGAGGAATTAGAAAACATATTCATGCAAAAATGGGGTGATAAGAAAGATCATGGATACTTTCTGACTAAATTTAATGCAATAAAGAAAAGAACAAATGAGGATGTCATTGAGTTTATAAAAAGATTTAACAAATTGTACAACAGTTTACCTGCTGAGATTAAATCCCCATAGGCAACATATAAGGTGGTGTTCGATCGAGCCTTTAAATCATATTTTGGGTTTACTCTAAGAGAAAGGAAATCCACCACGCTTGACCAGATTGAGACTGATGCCTTGGAGGTAGAGACAACTTTTGCATCAGTATGGAATTTGAAGAGAAAGGTGGAGCATAGTGATAGAAGAAAGGGGAAGGAGGAAGCCAATTTCTCTAGTCAAGAAAAGGACATTCAAGACCAGAAGTTAGATGAGATGAATAAGTTGATCAAAAAACTTCCAAATAAGCTAGTGAAGTTAGAATTGGAGAAAAAAAACCCTCGCAGATAAATGCAACAAGGTCCTAATAGAAATTCTAGTCCCCAATATAGGAGACCTTCGCTGCAACTCCTACAAAGAAAAATAAAATACCAGCAAGACCAAATACAACCTCCCTTGTATATAGAAGATGATTGTGAAATAGAAACATATGGAGTAGAGGAGGATGATCCAGATGCTCTTATGGATAAGGAAGAAATAGATGCTTACTACAAGAAGTTTGTAGATTTCATGCAAGTAGAGTTGCATAAGAGATATGACTTGAGGTCTAGAAAAAGATCTCAGACACAAGATCAAGGTGAAGAGCTTACCCAACAAGCCACACCCAAGAAAATTGATAAGGGAAAACAACCTGTTAAGTCTGACCCAAAAACTAAAGGAGAAACCTCCCATCCCACACATTCCAAGCCCAAATATGCAAATACATAACAAAAACCTATGTAACCCAAGCTAGTGCAACAAGAAAATAAAGAGACAGTTGATCAAGTAAAAATGGAGAAGAATACCTATGCCTTTAGTTTGCAAAAATAATTGGAGAAAGTGAAGATATATGTACCTTTAACTGAATTGTTGAAACAACCTGCCTATAAAAGGAAAATTTATGATTTCATGGATGTGTCTCATGTTATCTCAACACAAGACAATTTGAATTTGCAGGAAGAGAGACTTGTGGTTATGTTTGGCCCACATGTGGAGGAGTAGGATCCTTCCACCCCTCCATTCTATGTTACATTGGTGATTCATGACCTGTTGTTACATAATTGTATGCTTGATTCAAGGGTTTCTCATAATCTAATGCCTTTCTCTGTCATGGAGCATTTGCGCCTGCAAATAACAAAGTTGTAGAAAGAATTATATTCCTTTGATTCAAAAAAGTTAAAGTGCCTTGGGATGTTCAAGGACTTGGTGGTTAATTTGGCTCAAATCCCTATGAAGAGTGTGGGAATGGATATTGTGGTTGCAACATTCTTGCGAGATATGGCATGCTTCTTTCTAAATCATCGGGAATGGAGCTTGGATGGTCCATCAAAATTGACCTCAGATATGCCACTATTCTAGTGTTTGGTGGAGAAGAACGTAGTTTATAATTTGGAGGTACATTGTACACAAGGAAGTAACAACCTGCACCGTCAAAATTGGGACTGGGCTACATAAATGCCTACTATGTTTAGCTAGTAATTGGTCGTGTTCGACCTCCAACTTTAGTTATGGATTTTTCTCTCATTTCCTCCAGATTGGTTAATCGACCTCTAGATAGTGCTCGTTCCATCATCATCTCTTCGTCATTATGGTTCAGGCTTGTGTATGCACTCATGTGATGATGTGTCACCTGGAAACATTTTTAGCATCCATGTAACAACTATCAAAAACAAAGACTTCCTGATGATAGTACATGCGACAATGTGTTGTAGATGAGATAATACTCTAATAAACTAAAATATTTTACAGAGGTTATACTACAATAAAAATATTTCGAAATTTCACAGAGGATTTCCTTTTAGCCAACACTGAATACTAGTAGACGACACTGAAAGATATTACAGTCTACAGACAATGCATGACAATGCAAACTTGGTGATATAAAAAATCTACAAACTATTCCTATGCATTTCCCAATGTCCACCCAATGCACTGGGAGCAATAAGAACCCAGGTACATATGTCAGTTTTTATACCATTCAATCTTAACCTATTTTATATTGTACAGTGTACCCTAATCTATATCTTTTAGATTTGTTGGTGCACATTGTTTTCTATCTAATTTCTTGTTGCTCCCCAAGGTGTTGTGTCGACATTGGTAAAATGCATAAAAAAAAAAATTGCTACATTTTTTATCGCTAAATCCATGTTGTCATGCATTATTGAAAGATTATTTTAGATCTGAAATACACGCCTCAAAATGATTTCTAAGTGAGTGGTTATAGAAATACATTTGGTTAACTTTATCAATCAAATAAATTTTCTACACTTGACCTAACCCAAGGTAGTGGAAACTTTGTTATTTGCAAGGTTTTGAGAAGAAAATATATTAAATATAAATTTTGAAAAAGATACAATTTACTATGTGCTCACATATGTAGTATCTTTCTATAACTCAATTGATTCTCAATTCTCTTCCAATCCACAAAAAATTTAAGAGATCGTGATCAATAGCACCATGGGTACCTTATGTGTCATTGCGGTATGTGTTCTAACTAAATAGTTACGATGGGTTTCCCTCTTAATAAATGACAATGAACCTCCAAAGTTGCACCCAAAGAACTTAATCCAATTTCTTTATTGAACTTATTGTTTGAAAAAACAAGAAAAGCAAAGTACTAACATAGGTTCACAAATGTTAACACAATCTATTTATATATAATTATTTTAGAAAATGCATATTCATACCTATTCATTCTACAAAAAATGGGTTCCACCAATTTTCACACAATCTACTTACACATAATTATTTTTGAAAATTCATACCCATACATAGCTAACTTACAAAATTAGGTTTTGTGAAGAACTTATCTAGACTTCATCCACCTCCTTTGAGTCATCGAAATCCAAGAGGTGATGTTTCAAGCTTACTTGGAACCCTTAGTGAGAACTTCCACATTGTCATCAACAATTTGATCCACTAATGATGGCATGATGATAGGTCCCAAGTTGAATAAGTGGTACAAATGTAATGGCCCCCCAATTCATTGATGACAATTCATCTATGACAACACTAGGGATGTCATTCAAGAAAAAAGAAAAGAAAAGAAAGAAGCTACACCACAAAATTCATCACAAACATTCAAGATGTTATGGATGGAGAATCATTTTACAAATCATTCAAATCAATTACATGTTTTTGAGAAGTCCATTGGTTGGAGTTACTTTATCAATAGTCAAATTTATGAGAATAAGCTAATATTGTAGCAAAATGACCCTCTGTTAGCCACAAACCTAATAAGGATTTAACAAAAAAAATTAGGGATGAACAAATTTTCATTGTGATCCAAGTTTTTTGCATGGTAAAATAATGCCCCAAAAGGTTTTTCCCAATATTTGATTCAACCCAAAACATTGAAAATTCAATCAAAACTATAGATTGATGGGAAATTCAATCTTTTGTGTTGGTAGATTATAACCATTGGAGGAAAGTTTATTATAATACTAGATAGTCACACAAAGAGCTTTCTTGAATATTATGCTAGGAAAATGAGAATTTCATTAACCCAATTGTGATAAAATTTTGTTGAAACTAATGATCATTAGATAAGCATTATGTTAATCCAACTGTGAGTTTTGACCATTGCACGCAAAAGATGCAAATTCAATCTTTGACTTGTTGTGTACTTGGCTAATCATAAAAATACACAATCAAATTACTTTCAAGGATAAATGAACTACATAAAGTTATTTTATCTCTAATTTATATGATAGAATAATAGAGCATTTGGTTCAACTTCATTAGGTAATATAACAATTTTTAAAATTTTATCTTAATTTTTGCAGTTTCTTTTCTCAAAGGTGGGAAAAACTATCATAACTCAAATGTAAACTGGTAGTGAGGACAACAATTATTGGTCATTATTAACCAATACATGTTGACACATCATTGTTATCAAGGGACTTTAAATAATTCACTAACAATGCATAAAGGGATATACTTTCACTTCATACTAGATGCCTCTAGGTCTTGGGCCATTAACATGTTTCCTTACATGTAAGGAAGAGAATATCTTCGCTAATTATAAGTAGTTTTAGGTCTTATCTTGTAACATACCCAAGCCCCTCATCACTAATTAGGTTTATCGGGTATCTAGACCACACCTCCAAGGATAAATTATGGGATGGGGTTAGAAGAATTTCCTCTTTTTGTAGCCAAACATTTGTTGTATGCAGAATTTATAACCCCAAGAAGTTGATATACCAAATAACCCTAGTGGGACCCATAATCCTTTTGGCATTTCATCTCCTAGGGTTAGGTTTTTTTATATTTAGGTTTTCCTCATTACTTTTGATATTAAAAAGGGCTTTTCGACCTCATTGTAACTCACGTGAATGAAGGTTCGTAGCTATCACATCTCTTCTTAGAGATAAGCTACCACCAATTGAGCTAGTTTGTTTGAAATTTGCATTTTTATAGTTTCAATATTTTATGTTTATTAATAGAAGTCAAGTTTCACAGTATATCTATGTTTTGGTTATGAATATGCATTTCATTTCATTGCCTTCCCAAATCTGGATTAATGTACGCTTATATAATATTTTGCACATGTTTATGTTCTATAGAGAGAGCTTGTGTGGAAGCTATGGTGGTCACAGTGACCTTTTGGTTAGACAATGAAGAGGAAAAAATTGGAAGTATGAAAGACTACTTGTTGGTATTGTTTTCCTAAGATAAGTGAATTTCCCATAAGTTGGAACTACTTATGTTATCCTGTAGAGCTCATTCCCTAGAGTAAAAATGACACTAAGGGGTTGAGACTCATAAAAAACATAATGTTTTCATATATAAGGTTGTCCTAGAAGAATATCACAAAATTTGAGTGGCGAAACATCATACAACACCTCATATTGGAAGGGATTGATGTGATAAGATAAACGACATTACTGGCTGACATGGATGTCTCTTCCATGGCTCAACCAACCAATGGTGTATGGTTGGGGTCATGTCACTATCAGTAGAATCCATCTCTTGATGACCTTAGTGGAGATCAGGTTCTTTTTGTTCCTACTATACATAATGATATGTAGTTGGGTCCCCTTCACCCAAATTTGTGAATGAATAAGACGCTTTTCTCCTTGAGATCCTTGACTATTCTCATTGCATCTTCGTAGTTGCAATGATAAAACTTTAATAAATCATATTTATTTTATCCTATTTTGAATTAAAATTTGAGATGGGATCCATCTCTTTATGCTCAACGAACAATGATTCTCTTAACTAACATTCATCAATGTTGTGACAGGGGATTTTGTGGAACTCACAACACCTTTTAGTGTCCTTATTTTCCTGTGACTTGGGATGGTTGTCTTGACGTTGGTTCTCCTTGGTCTGTCCCTTGTTCTACAAGTTTTTTTTGTGTAGGATTCATAGACCCAAAATCCATCTTATTCTTCTACTTCAATTTATACTAAATTTTGAGTGAGGGGATGTCTAAGAAGTCAATCTATGTTTTGATGAACTTATGTAGGCCACGAAAATACTTTAGAACCATTTGTCACTTTGTTATGATACCCAACTTTAAGCACAATGTAGGGAAAGTATTGGTGTAGTTTGGCACTATCTAGTCTTTCTCCTATTGTTGAGTGGTCCATCTTATGTACTAGTAATCATAGTACCCCATAAGGTAGACTTACTCCTTGAGGGAATCCAAAAATTCAACCCAAGTGGGTTCTTTCGTGAATGACATATATTCATCCAATGTGTATCCCTCCAAGTAACCTCTGAAACCAAGCTTTGACATGGGGAAAGGTTTTAAGGAGTGAAATTTTGATATTTTCACTATTATATTTTTTTTTGGATATAATAATAACTCTTGATAATGTTCAACCATTTCTTTAGGGAATTTACAACAATATTTCCTTCAAATAAGGGAATATCAAAATTAACTTGCACCTTGAATGGTTTCGCACCTTCAAAATTTGTTCTTTGAACATTCCTCAACTGTTATCGGTAGTTGTCAAAGGATCCAATTAAAATTGTTCATCATCTCATTCATATATTGCACAATTTCTTCCTTAAGAAACTTGATAGGATCTCTTGCTCCATCACTCCTCTTTTCTTCCACCATGGGAGGTCACTTGGGTTGGTGAGAGCGGTTTTCCTCAAGTGAAATTAGCTTGAGATTCAACTCTCTATACCCTAATCTTGTTGGGGACATGCGTTGGAAAATTACAAGGATTAGATTGCTCTAATACCACTAATCTAGCCTACCTAAGGAATGAAACAAAATATTAACAATAGAATTAGTCACAAGTGTATAAAAAATAATGTAGAAGAAAATTTGACAGTAGAATACGTCACGAGTGCATAGAAATAATGTAGAGAAACTAATAATATGAAAAAATCTTAATTATATTTACTAAATGGTAAAAAATCCATAAGACTACATGCTGAGAAAAATTAATGGCTTTTAAAAAGGTGAAGACTCGTAATTATATTATTTATGGGTGTCTTTTCACTCAGTAGCCATACACTTGCAATATTTATTTTATTATTAAATACCATGGGTGACTACCATGGTTTGCCAAAACCATAGGCTTGTAATCAATGAACAAAAAAATTTCCAAGATTAATATTCAATAGGAAAGGTGGGTAGACACCAATTTCCACTCAAATCATATTGTAAGTCAATAATTGTTTAATTTTGCACTCCAATATGGTCTTTGACAAAATTATTCTAGTTGGTGGTAATATTTCCAATTGGGTTGTTCTATTTTTGTTGGTTATATTTATTTGGATTGACCATTAAATGGTGTGGTAGTCGAAAAATTCATCACAACTACTAAAAATTGACCATTATACCATCAACATTTTGATTCTTGGTTAGTATGTTATGTGATTCATGAGTGGGCCTTCCCCTTTGGAACACACTTCTTCAAACCAACTTCTCTCTTTGCTTCTTCTAAAATGTGTACCCCCAAGTAGTTATCAATGTCAAACTCATTAATTTTGAGGAGATATACGTATAATATTTCCTTTTTGTAGTCAATTAAGATGTCAATGTGATGGAGGGACCTTTGATGTAGCTTAACATGAGTGATGAATGCCTCTTACCTTTTTTTGTAACTAGTGGAATCAACAACTAGGGCAGTGTCGTACTTTCATTCCATGAGGTCAATTTCATCTGCAACCACTATAACCACAATATGAAGTACATAACCCCTAACGCAAATAAGGGTAAATTGACAGGATCGAACCAAGTGCCTCATAATATTTTACATACACTTTATATGACATGATTTTCCAAGTGAGCTACATCCCTTGGGGAAACATTTCTCTCACCTTCCAAAGCCACAACCCATTGATTTCTTCAAGTCAACCATCTGTTCAAATAGTAATTAGTGCAATAGGTAGTCTAATCAACTAGGTCAATTAGTCAACCATGTTGTCCAAGTCTTCTCATTACCTTCCAATGGTTGGTGTGTCCCTATGGGAAAAGCTAGTTTAGTGGCTTCCTCATCATTATGATCATTTTGGTTCCATAGACAAAATCCTTAGTCCAATTTTTATATTCATGCTAAATATTAATAGAATTGACTAAAATAGAACAAGCAACATCATAATAAAATAAAATAAAATAAAAATAAAAACCAACCAAAAACCCATCAATAACTCAATTGTAGAAACATAATGATTTTTCAACTCCTTCACTTGAACTCCATCTCTTATTGCTTCTTAACAAATATAATATCTTCAAAATAAATACAAAACATTGTTGACGACAATTAAGACCATATTTCCTAGTCAAACGATGTGGGTTCCCAAACATTCTCGAGGCACAAGAACAATACCGATCTTTTTGGGGTGAAAATTGCATACTGCAGATGCAATTATTCCGAGAAACTATCATTGATAAATTTACAAAATCACAAGTTTTTTTCAAATTACCTCATTTTTATTTGCAAGCTTCTAGATTTCTTTACAAGCTTGTCTTTAATTGAGTAGCATTCACTAAACATTAGTGAGCATCCATGAGAAATCATTCCAACTTGCATATTTTCTTGATCTCACAATCTCTTTCATGTCCAAAACACCCTCATTCATTGTTGCTATCACCTAGACCAAATGAAGGAGGAAATAGTGTTAATGTGTAATCTTCTCGGTTACACACATGCATTAAAAAAGAGACCACATTGTAGCAAGAACATCGAGAACACACAAGATAATCAATAGAGATATTTGTGGGAAGGTTAACCAACTAAGTTTGACTTCCAAATTCACGAGTATTTACACAATAGAGAGATGGATGGAGTAGTTGCACCTACTCCAACAAATGACTTATTAGGTTCTATTTATCATGAACTTTATTACACATATATTCACACATTTACTTATTCTAATTTTTAATGCCTTAATCCATGATTACATTTACATAGCCTTAAAGACCTCTCAATGATGTTTTTCACAATGTGTGTACATCTTGGTGTGGAGGAGCAAGAGAAACTTCCCTTTCTCACTCTATAGACATTGAGGTGACAAGGAAAAAGACACATACTTTTTCTCACGATGTAAGCATTTGTGCATTGAGGAAGAGGAGAACATGAACTTTTCTAACAATTTAAGTATTCTAGTGATTAGGAGGAGGGCATGCCCTTTCTCACAATTAGGGCACATAAGGGACTAGGAGGAGGAAGACATTTCCTCTCTTACCATATATGGTTTTAGTCGATGAATAGGTAGAGAACATCTCCTTTCTCTTAATCTAAGATGCAAACTTGAATGTCTTAAAATTAGATGCAAAAATATGGTTGTGTCTGATTATTTTTACACATAAAAATGCTTAAATGTACATCTACAACTTACATCAAAAGTATTTAGGATAGCAATATTTTTAACAATTAATATATTAATAAATTAATTTGAAAATTTGCTAATTTTTTATAATAACAATAATTTTAACAATTAATATATTACTAAATTAATTTGGAAACTTGCTAATTTTTTATATTGTGAATGAGGGTCCATTCCAAATGTTACCAAATTTTTTTATTATTAGAAATCAGCATATGAAATATTGAAAACTAACATTCTTAAATATTAAAGATGAATATTGATTATAAATTTAAAATAACTCAAATTAAGCTTAATAAAAATTTAGTAAAAAATATTTATAAACCCCATTTAATTAATATGCATAATTTATCCTTTATTATATTTATATATAATATTACTTAATATCCACACGCAATTGATACGATGTTAATAGAATTCTAAGCTTCAAAATATTAATTTAAAAAAATATTATTAAATTTATATAAAATTACTTAATATTTGTATCATTTCACATACTTAATTTTGATAAATATAATATTACTTGAGGGCAACAACTTAGGCAAGAACAAAAAACACCCAATAGTCTATTTAATATCTCTTTAAACCAATTTGGAAGCTCAGGCACATATAGAAGTGCAATGGTTCTATGAAGACAACTACTAATCTTCAATCTTTGAGTATAATGGAGCATTAGAATAGAGAGTTATTGACATTCATTCAATACTAAATATTAATTTAAATATTAATTTCTAATTTAATTAAGAGAATCACAATACATTCATATTCACCATAACCATGTGCACAACGAGTGACAGAAATTCACCATAAATGACATCAATAATATTGCCTAGAGTATTAATAAAATATATTGAGATATTCCTAAAAATCTAATTGGGAAGAAAACCAATTTGATTGGGAATCTTATTAAGCAGAAACTTAATTACAAAGGTTGTTATATACATAAATTTGGTGTATTGTAATTTGTTTGTAGGAACTTTGTAGATGGCCATCGCTCAACAATAATTTTCACTCATCATAGAACAAACTTAATTTTTTATTCCCTTTTGATCACTAAGCATATTGCTTCTTTGAGCTCTTATCTTTCTTACTACTTTTTTCATTTAATTCTCATCTCTCTTCTCTATTTAATTCATTTCTTCTCAATAACCTTCATTTCTAATTGAATGTTTTGGTAAGGAGACCATCATAATGGTTCTTTTCAACTTCCAAGTGATTATTGGATATTTCCTTAATTTTTTCAAAAAAATACAAGTGCGTGCTTATTACAAAGTTCACAAAGAGATTTATGTGAGGATCCAATTTGGATCGCACCTCTCCATTTGTAGGGTTTTGCTTCACAAAACCTTTAACCCCCTTCAATATTTCTTTTTCTTTGTTTCCAAGTATCCTTTACTGAATCTCTAAGAAAGAGTGCCTCCATTACAAGATGGAAGATTAATCTGAATAGGGGTTGCATTTGGCATAAGCATGGTGTTCATCTAATGGCTAAATTGATGTTCATTGATACAATAGTTCATTGTACAACCATTTCTCTTTGGCTCGGGTTTTTTGTTTCCTAGAATGGAGTTTCAGGTGAAACCTTTAATATTTTACCTCCCAATATTTAGTCAATCTATAGTATCGATAATAGTTCGTGCATGGGTTGTGTGGCCTTTTAAAGTGCCAACAATTTCTAGCTTTAAGACCCATTCTCTTGCAGTAGAGATGTTGTAGTTTCTACAACCCCCTCCAAAATTTTGCAGAGTCTCCTTTCAACCATAAGAACTTTCATTTCAACCTGTGTCAAGTTTTCTTATTTTTTTTTAATTATCACAACAACTTGTTTCTAATGTTAAGCTTGGGATTTATTAACTGTGCTTTCCCTTTAATAGCTATTGGGCACTGCTTGACGACAATTGGTGCTTGTCGGTAGTAGCTACACAACTTCTAAAGTTAGCTAAATCACTTCTTGTGAACACAAGCTAAAGATTGCCTTTATTGACACTAATTCCATGCCTTGCATTAAGGAATTGGGAAGTCCTCTATCATGGTGAACTGCGCAACCCCTTATCGGAGTGAACTGCGCAATCCCTTGAGTCAAGAAACTGCGTAATCAGTTGTGAGACCAAATTGTGCAACTCTATGTGGAAGTAAATTGCGCAATCCACTAAGAAGGAAAACTACACAACCCCTTGTCATAGTGAACTACAAAGTTTCTTGAGTCAGTGAACTGCGCAGCTCTTGGAGTTAACCATTTACACATTCCTAGAAAATAGGAAGTGTGCACTTATTATTAGCAGTGTGGCACATGTTTCTAATTTCATCATCTGACATGTGTAAGTTAACTAAGAGTCACTCCTTGATTTTAGGCATGTATATCCAAAACCCTAACCCTAATCTTGTGAGTGCTCATCTATATTAGAAACCCATCATAGAGCTATTCTCACACCCATCTTTAGAGCTATATTCATTCTCATGAGCATAAAGAGCTTTGGATTCTGTTTGTGCCGCTTTTCTGGGTAAGTTTCTTAAATTTCACTTTTGTTGCTTTTTCTTTCGCAAGTGTCGTCATGTCCTCCTTTTATTATAATAAGTGTCGTTTCTGCTATTACTAGCTTCAAAAAGTGTCATTTCAGTCTTTTGAACTTCTTTTCAAGTGTCACATCGCATTCCTTGTCTTTTTTCCTACTAGTAATTATTTATTGTTGCTGGGTGTATTTATGTATGCATGTCCTTTTCCTTTCATTATCTTTCTTGCTCGATCTAAGTGACTTGTTTGGATGAATCTTGGGATAATCCACATCCTTCCTCTCTTTAGTCATCAGATCTAGAGCTTTCCCTTCTACCAGAGTAGACTTAAAAATTTTCAGAGCCTTCTTCCCTCGTCAACTATGCATTGCACAATCACTTCCAGTAGTAACTCTTCCTTGCCCTTTGCAACTGTGCACTACGGAATCCCTGGGTCCCCAATTGTGCATTGTCAAATCACATTCAACAGAGAGGCTTCCTTGTCCCTTACAACTGCACACTTTACAATCAAGTCCTCTCTCGCGATTGGTAACTACACATTCGATAGTTCTAAGTTCCAGTCAATCCACTTGCAATCATGAACTACATAATCTTCCCTCAGAAGCTATGTAATGCACATTTCCAGTGACCAGTGAGGTCACTCTAACTCACTTGTGCTTCAACATTGCGCAATCCTCCTTCTCAATAGTTGTTTTCTTCTTGTGATTGTTCTGATTAATTGATCTTTTGTAAAACAGATTTGTTGTTACCATGAGTGCATTTGTTTTATCAAAAACTACAAATTTAGAACACATCAATATTTCATAACATCATGCCTCAAACAAGGGATCATTAAAGGAGGTCACAAAAATAAGTGCTCAAGAAGCCAGTGATAATAGCTTGACAAGAGTGCCTCTCTTGTCAAACACCCAATGCTTCATTGACAAAGAATCTACTATTACATGGCTCACTATCAAGGATGTATTCAATTCAAAAGATTTCGCATAGGATCTAGAAGATCATATGGAAGTCTATTAGAATATCAAGCGTCTAGGGTTCCACAGAATTTCCTGCAGGTATCTAGTGCTACCTTGTGCCAATGTCATTGGTGGATATTGTATGGTCTAGAAACTAAGAACATGATCCTCAACAGTGTCAGTGGGTAGAAGCTTGCCTCATACCACCCACATGACTTTCACTTATATTACAACTTGCCCAAGCCTGAGAAGCACTTGGATTCTCAATTTTATGTAGCTTAGAGTTATTTGGACACCAAAGTAGTAATAAATTCATGGTTGCAAGAACCATATAGACACTAAGAACATGGTGCTCAACAGTGTCAGTGGGAAGCAACTTCCCTCATACCACCCACATGAATTTCACATATATTACAACTTTCCCAAGTCTGAGCAGCACTTGGATTCTCAATCTTATGTAGCTTAGAGTTATTTGGACACCAAAGTAGTGATAAAGTCATGGTTGCGAGAACCAGCTAAGTTTTGCTAGGATCTTGGTAGTACTTAGAAAACTAAGTCTCTCATAACAGTTTACTAATACTTGATGGCTATTTGTTGCAGGATCTATGGCAGGAAGAATATTGAATCCTCTATCGAAGGGTGAGTCTTCATGTTATGTCTGATTGTCACAGAAGGCAAAGTATGCAATTGGTCACATTTTTTATCCCAACGGCTAAGAATTAATTTGAACAAGGTGAAAGAACCACCTAAGGGAAAGAAGCTATAGTTTTAAAGGTCTACCTACTTACTAGATGGTATTTGTTTTTGCCATGAATTCCTAGGTCTGGATTGGAGGTGGGACCTGAGGGAGCTCCCTATCAATGTGTATTGCAAAGTATTGTCATAGTACAGTTACAGAAGGGTATATGAAAATCATGTTGACCACTTCTTCATGGTTTTGTTTCAGATGATATTTGAGGAAGAAACCCCTTGATGTCCCATGAGGCTAGGAAAGCAATGACAGAGATAGTAGATTGGTTTTTCTCACCTCAGGGCACACACCTCAGAGTGTTCGATTCTCAGAAGCCTCCACATCTTTTGCTGAGGTATGTGACCAATATGGTGGTCATGCATGAGGTTTCTTATCATCTTAGCACATGTTTATCTCATTTGTTGCAGAAGAAGAAGAAGAAGGCACCTTACCCTTCCTTTCCTTTACAAGTGGGATCCTATGAGCTCAAGAACTTAAATTCTGCAGAAGTAGAAGTTGAAGAAATTACTGGCCTTAATTTTGGTGAGATGCGATTTCACAGATATCATGTAAAAGAAATTATGCCAAGTTGCATTTTTCCTGGGCTTATGAGTATTATTCCTGACTAGAGGAGGAGAAGATAATGAATTGGTATAATGCCTCCCGAACACATGCACTAGGCAGTGAATCAAGCCCTTGTAGTGAAATTCATGAGCAAGATGTTTTCCAAGTAGGGAATCAACAGGAAATTCCCACTCCAGTCACCATTTCTAAGTACAATAGGAAACTTATGCATATTCCTATAGTGGAGTGTGGCCAAAAGTTCAAAGCAAATCATGTTATCATGAGTGGCCATTGCAACATAAAGGAGGAGAAAGCAATCAAAATAATTAAAGAAGAAGCAATAGGAAGAAGAAAAGAGATAGAAGAAGAAAATAGATAGGAGGAGCAACGAGAGCAAGAATAGGAACAAATAAAGAAAGAGGAACATGAAAGGAAAGAAAAGTAAGACATGCAGGAATAAGAAGAATCAAGAAAGAATGAAGAAGACGAAGTGAGATAGAAATATTTTGAGGAAGAACAACAAAAACAATTGGTGGATGAAGAAAGAAGGCAAAAGCAGGACAGGGAATTTTTAAGAGAAATACAGGAGAAAATACAAGCCCAAGACATGGAAGTTGAATGGGAGGAGCATAATTGAGAGGCTAACATTGTGCCCATTGCAAAACAAGCCAAGAATCAACCTTCACCTCCTCTTATTGGAGGACATATCCCATTTGTTGAGATGGGAATATCTCCCCCAGATGATGATATGGTCATGGATATTTCCAACCTTGCCTTTGATCAGTTAAAAAATAGAATGATGCAAGAAAGACAGAAATATTTTCCTAATGACCTGGTCCATCTTATTTCCATTCATACAGAGAGGGTGATTTTACCTAATACCAAAAATAATTTGAAAATAGTCACAACAAAATACTTAGCCTTTGCAGAAGCTACAAAAGTAAACACATATTTCTTGATGGAAGAAAATAAGCAATTGGCAAAGGACCTAGCTACTGCAAGACAATAGTTTGATCATCTCCTAGCTGAAAACCAAAGGTTATCTTCCATTGATTCTCACATGAGGGAGCTCCAGGTATCTATATTTGAGGAAATCCAATCATTGGGAGACACTATGAGACAGTTGTACGAGGGGATGATCACCCTTCGTAAGGTGGCAGTACCCTTACATGAGATGTTGAAGCAATTGCAAGAAAATGTGAAATTTTTGAAGGTGATTCATGCATCCATTGACACGATCCAATATTGGGGAACTAAGTATAGAAATTCACCATTAGAGTTGGCCAAGAAAACAAGGCGTAAAGAAAAATTGGAAAGGGTTGAGGCTAGAATGATTATACAGTGAAAGAAACAATTATTCACCTATATGGGCAACATCATAAACGCATATTCAAGATTGTACCATAGTTTGGACTACTTTGTTATAGTGCACAAGATTCTTTCTGTTGGAGTATTTGAAAAAACAAAGGGAAAAAAAAAATTTAGGTAGGAAATTGAAGAATTCTTCAGAAACTTAAGGCAGGTGGATGAGAAAAAAGATCTAGAAATCACAAAGCAGAATATTCAACAATTTGTAGTCAAACCTGCGAAGTTGAATATGAATTTGTTGTTACTATGGAACAATGTCCAAACATGTTTCAAAACCATCTATCCCGATGCAATGGAGGAAAGAGTCAGATATAAGCCAAATGTACCATCAATTTTTGAGGACATAGCAGCACAGTACAAGGCTTGGTATCAATATGTTTCGTCAGAGCTACAAGTAGAAGTTGTTAAGCTATAGTTTCCTCAATATCAAGAGTAATGTATAAAGTTTTGTCTTATTAGCTCTAACCACATTTTTGTCTTATGTGGTTTTCAATTTAGGAAATAATAAGAAATGTAAATGTAAGTGGAATTCCAAGAGTTAAATAGGGAATATGAAGAGTCATTAGATAGAATCAAGACAAAAAAAAAGAACAAGAGTCATGAGGGGGCTCAAAGGTCACAAGAGGAGGTGAAAAATCACCTCATTTGTTATAAATAAAAGCTCATAAATCAAGCAAAGGGATTGGAACTTGAGATTTGTAGCTTTGGCTTCTTTAGTCTAGCATAGGAGTAAGTATCATTCTTTTGAGAAGCAACTGGTAGCTTCATGTTCCATTATTAGGGCTAGTTTCATATCATTCTATTGTATACTTGGAATTTTCACTTAATTATCAGAAGTTGTTAGAAACAACACGCTTTCATGAATGTATCAAGGATGTTGTAAGACCATCCTTTAAATTTTTACGGTATATGTTGTTTTATGCATGCTAAGGTCAATGAACTATTTCATTAGCTTTAGTATATATCTTGTTGAATGTGTGTTGAAGCTTCTTTCATGATCGTTGTTTACTTGCACACTATTTTGTAGGTCAAATAATGATTCTTCCATACATGTGTGCGTCTCTTTTAGGATAATACTATTACTTTTCTTTTAGAGGCTCACTCTCTTTTCATTTTGCGTGAAAGAACCTCTCATACATTACAATTGATATTATGCAAACTTTAGTCACTTATTGTCACCAAAGATATGTGTTTGTCTTCTTATGTGTTTATTGCAGCCAAGGTACATCTTTAAGATTGTTATTATAGCAACTGTATTTATCTCGGTTGGGGCTTCTACTCCAAACGGTGTGAGATCTAATTGGGACTTCATATTGAGGAGACTCCCTTCCCTGTTGTCGGCATCTAGCACTGTCAACATGATTTGGAGCTAGAAGGAGGGCCAGATGACAAGCTAAGCCCGTGAATTCTAGTTTCAATCTTCCATCTTGAATGAATTCCTCCCAAAACATAACCTAATATGTTTTCCAAAGTTTCAAATCTGAAATATCTCACGCGAACAATTCATAACTTGTCAAAATTAAAGTTTAATGGCGAGGTTGAAACAACAATTCTTGAGCACACCCTTCACTTTCTTGAATTTGGTGATTCTTATGAAGTTAATTGTGAGGATGCTACTTGTAGTTTTTTCATTCTCACTCTTGAAGGCAGTGTTAAACAATGGTACTATAAGTTGCCGACCTCTTCTATTCATTCTTTTGAACAACTTGACATGGAGCTTCACCAAGATTTTCATAGGTATGATTATCAAAGTATATATAAGAATATTATTCGACTTAAAATGAAATTTGATGAATCTTTAGAATATTTCATTGATCTCTTTCTTCACTTTTGTTATGATTTTTATGAGGAAGATATAGATTGGGATTTTATGAAGGAAAGGTTTCAATATCTAGTGCAAATGTCGTTGAGTCCTCTTGGATCTGAATTTTTTACAGGTCTTCTAGCTTTTCTTGGTCATGGAGAACTTAATATTGAGAAGGAATAATCTAATATTTCTTGTGTCTCTTCATCTCCTCTCATTGCTTTATCAAATTAAATAGTCCCATGCACTAATATTGATGTTAGAAAACTTGAAGATCATATTGTTGACTCACTATTCCCATGTCCAACTTCCCCTCATAATCAAAATTTGAATGCATGTTTAAATGTTGAATATGATTTGATTGATGATATTGCTTCTTCAAGATATACCTATTTTCCTTCATCAACTATTCCCTATGATCATCTTTACCTTGTTTCACCAAATCAACCTGTTTCATAAATTTTACTTGAATATTATGGGGATCAAGTACAAGATGATGTTTTTGTTCAAATGGAAGGACAAGAGATTCATAATGCCTTTTGTGATGATTATTTTTTAGCCTGAGATGGTGAACAAGAATCTGTTAGTTTAGATTATCTTTCATCTGATCTTTCTTTCCCCTATTCACCATTAACTCGTTATTCATCATCTCCTCATATGTTTAATAAATCAGTTACACCAGTTTTTCCTTTAAATGATTTTGATCCTCATATTGTTGGTCCTAATCATAATCAAGAGTGGTGTGAAGAAGGGGTGGAATCCATTATTAAAAATCTATCTCATTCCTCATCTTTTAACTTGTGAAGTAGAGTTTGTAACTCCCTGCATTCAAGTAGACCCTTCTTTTGATTCATCTAACCATGAAGACACCCTGACCTTGAATGTGAAATTTGATCCAACTAGTGGCATGATTAATGTATTCATTGATACATCTGGTGATAATTTTGTATCTTCATCTACTGATCTTTCCAAGCCACCGGTATTCCATGATTCACCATTTGACAATTTGGAAGCTTGTTAAGAGGCCGAGGAACTTCAGTCTTCGTTGATGCTTATGTCAGGATCTCACGATCTTGGTAAGATTTTTGAACAAGATCAAATCAAAATCTCATAATGATATTGTTGACTTGAGGGGCTTAGACCCAAGTTCAGAGTTAGTTGTGCAAACCAACAACACCCTTTATCACTGACCCTTTTGGCAATGATCTGCTTCTGCAAACTGCAGTCTAACCCGAGGCGATATTGGGGGATGTTGGAACCAGGTTTCCACATCCAGAAGGATTATGGAGAGTGGATCTTGAATTAGTTTTACTTACCTAGAGATCTATTATTGTGATACGTGATCTTAATTAATATTATACTGAATTTGGTCTATTCATACAAAAGACTACTTCGCAGATGTAAAACTCTATCTATTGTGCATAAATTAATGGACCTTAACTATAATTAACTATAACAACATTCATATATTAATTTTGATATTATCTTTGATTGTGCAATGCAAAAGTAAACAGTAATTGTATAAATTAAAGTACAAGATGTAAGTAGCCTTCAAAATATTCTTTATTATATTTAGATCTTCAGAATTACAATTCTTCTTACCCTACGGACATAGCTGCAGACTTACCAAGGCCTCCGCTCACACAACTGTAGGGGACTTCCCCTTCGCTTGAACACAGAAAGATATGACAAATACAGACTCAAAAACATTAAATCATATCCGTCATATCTATCCCTTTGACTTACGAAGGCAACCTCTTATATATCTTTTTCTCTTACAATACCATGGTTTGCAAACCATGGGCAGAGGTCAAAACATACAAATTGATCCCATCCTTTTACAAAATAAGGGGCTTTGACCCACCCTAAATCCATATGACTCCTAAAACATTGCATGAAGCGCGCTCCGCGCCTCAAAATGCAGGCTCTTTACAAAAATTTGTCAAAACTTTGACCTAGGGGGACCCTACCCAACAGGCCCCCAACACAAAGATGTGACTTGTCCCAAGTCACTCATCTGGTATGTCCTGAATCTTCACTTTGAGACCACTGTATGCATCCTTCAAAGGTTGAAGTGTCTTTGCGCACTAGGTGGCGGCCTGCTATACTTCCTCTACCAGCTTCTCTGTCGTCGACCTTGTTGGCGCCAGACAGATGGTTCTTTGTGGCTGCATTATGATGTTCAACTTTCTCTCCACTTTTTGTGAGAGTTGAATGGCTTCATCGGCACATGGTTGCATCCATGCTGAAATTATATGCTCCTTTCTTCACAGCTCATCGATATGTCCCTGCAAAAACTTTCCCTCCTGGAGATGGGCAAACCGTTGCACAGGTGCGAGGGTCTATGTCATCACTTTGATTTCATTAATATGTTGCTTCTTGTCATGGATCTCTGCCTCTATCTTTTATACATGTGGGTCCTCCTACAACGAGGCCCATATCTCCATAGTGGCTTCGAAGATCTGGCTACAGTTCTTGACTGTAGTAGCTATATTCTCCATAGCAAGCTTGATATCCACTTCGCGCTGCTCGCAAACCTTTGGTGGAGTTGCCAGTTGCAGCCTCATCTGCAGCTCCATGATCTGCATTTCCAGCTCAAATTTTACTTTTTTGACTTCTGCCTTTGATTCTTTCACTATTTCCGCAAGCTTATGAAGCTTCTTTTATGGTGCTGGCTCTATCTGGATCTGGAGCTCTAGTAGCTCGTTGTAAGCTTTGATGATGGCCTCTTCTAGCTATTTCCTGTGCGCAACTGCCTCATTGTGGTCCTTGATGGCTTGATTCTTGTCCTCGAACATATGTCGATTGTCATTTTTAACTTCTTTAATTACCAACAGAGCACGATGCTCTCACACCTTTAGTTCATCAATGACTCCCTTATGTAATTCGTGCAAGGTCTGAATGGGGATCCCCGCAATATTAATACTCATATTTTTCTAGTGCTACACATGCTCCCGATCTTCGACAGTCTCAAAATGTAGAGCGTCACCTGGTAGTTGGATAACCCAGAGCTCAGATGTGATTACTGTCTGTGAACTGCCTATAGTTGTGCGTGATGGTGTTGCGCTCGCTTGAGCCATGCTCGCCTAAGCCACGCTCGCATGAATGTGCAGCTCCTTGAGGCCCTATTGGACCTCTGTCAAAACTATTTTATATTGGTCTTTAATGTCCCCCCATATGTCCTCCATCACAATTGGGTTGTGTCTCCAATCTCGTTGATGTCCCCCTTAGTGAGGACCATCAATTCTACGCCAGCGGATTTGTCTGACTTGTGTTTCTTTAGGACACCTCCAACACTTGGTTTCCACCTTTTAACTATGAATGGGGAATCTATCTCCTCAATGTCAACAAAAGGGCCTTCATCACCCTAATCGCCGCTGTCAGTGGTTTGTTCCTCCTGCTCGGCTTCGCGCTCTTTCTCTGGCATAGTGTCTTATAGCTCGATTATGACTTTCTTAGTCACCTTATTTTTTCCCTTCTTGGTTGGTTGTTTCTCGATCCAAGCACCTAAAATATCTTTCATTGTTTAGATGGTGCCTGCTTGTTTTGTCTATGCTCCTTCCGTGGGTGGATTTAGCCAATCAATTGGCCAGTTTCTCACCACTTGTGCGATGTCATCATCAATGACCAAGTATGGAAGCTCGTACCATACCTCCTCTAGGTCTTTCTTGGCACGGATGTGTACATGGTGGAAGTTTACCTTGAAGTATGCAATCTCTGTGTATTGTTCAAATACAATTGGTGATAGCCTCGGCCTCTGGCTGATCACGGTGCACAAATCCATTTCAAACAAGGCCCAAAACAACTTTGTTGGGAACGGGTCCCCTGGGGTCAATTTTGGGTTAAAAGCCCAAGTTTTTGGGCTAAAAGCCCAAGTTTTTGGGCTAAAGGCCCAAGTTTTGTGTAAAGGAATGTAAAGTCTCCGCATTTTGTGGTCGCGGAGTGCGAAGATGTCAAGAGTCAATAAATAATTTTCGCCCTTCTTTTGTGTAAAATCATGTCGGATTTAGAGATCTACCCATGGTCCTCGGACCATGGGATTGTATAAAAAGGAGGTCTTAGAGGAGTCTAAGATAGTTCAGTTCATAGTGGAGTCTTGTTATGTTTTAT
This sequence comes from Pinus tabuliformis, assembly GCA_031772625.1. Taxonomy (NCBI): domain Eukaryota; kingdom Viridiplantae; phylum Streptophyta; class Pinopsida; order Pinales; family Pinaceae; genus Pinus; species Pinus tabuliformis. The sequence goes on from CM062812.1 coordinate 822,380,963, forward strand.
GCATGGGTCTGTAAGAGCTAAGAGCGAAGAGTCTTAGCGTAGGAAGAGGCTCTGTAGCTGAGTGCGTAGAGGCCTAGGGTAGAATTCCGCAGCTAAGTGCACGTACCCCTACAGCTGTGTGCACAAGGTATTGAGAGTCTATATTGGATATTTGAATCAATAATAAAGAAGAGTATTCTAAAACTACCTATGTATTTTACTTCTATTCCTTGCATGTGACTATGTTATGTTGAATACTGGGCTTATGTTTTAATGCTACTATGATGTGCAAATATATATGTTTCTCTATTTTTTATATGACCGCAAGTAGAGATATATGTTTAGGCGAAGAGTAGTTACAAGGGTGCGTAAGTGCATGATCTATCTATTTAGGGCCTGCGAAGGACGAACAAAGACTTTCGTGGAGGCTTCGAGGACGAATAGGAGAAGTACTTGGATAAGCACTAAAGGGCTTATCGATCTACGTGAATGAAGGTTAGGGAACATAACCCACATCATAACCATCTCAGGGTGTAGAAACTTGGTTCCTGCATCCCCCCATACTACTTCGGGTGAGACTTCAGTCCGTGCTCTTCGAATTGATGCCGAAAGGGCCATTAGTGCACAGATATGCTTGGCTGCTTAAATGCTAAACCAGGCTCAAGGCCCATCAAGCCAACAAATGGTTCTATTGTCGGGACCGGGATCTGCATAACGAGATGTGTGATGTCGCAACATTGGAATCCAACTAAGAAGGAGATTGAAGACTGGTTGGATAGAAAGATCCACGAATTCGCGGCACAAGAAAACAAGAATCCGCAATTGATGAAAGAATAGCGGTTGGATAGATATTTATACACAGAGATACACGAAATCTTCTTCATTCCTTCCCGGTTGAATTATATGAGTGGATCTTGAGGTTGGCAGACGGCCAAGGGAGGTGGAGGCTTGACGATCCGATTGTCTAGACCCCATAGTTAGTGTGGAAATTTGAAGCCTCTGAGGATAAGATCACGCACATTGTCGACCATTGGCTCGACCGTATCATAGGAGGGTTTGTGACAGAGTTTACGGTTGATACTTCGGTCAATTACAACGAAGCAGAGCGCTGCTTCTTCAAGGGGTCGCAAGGTAAGTATTCGAAATCATTAAATACTTGGATTAAGATGCTCTTATGTGAGAAGTGGGTTATGCAGTTGCCTTAATGTTTGGGGCTACGTGAATTGGAAGGACTTTCAGGGACAGAGGAAGAAAAGACCTTGAATCTAGCCCAGCTGATTGAGCCTCCTCTAAGTGACGACAAAGGAGCAGCACAGGCTTCTCCATTGAGCGCTATTCAGTTGATAAGACAGGGGTTCCTGCGAATACCCACACCACCTCGATCCTCACCCCTTCCATCCACACCGCCTCCATACTCACCTCCACCGCTTACCCCCTCACCCACATCGCCACCACCCCCACCATCGTTCAACATGGCGAACTCTATAAATCTACCTGTGTTCAAGGGCATAGGAAATGAAGATCCAAACCAATTTTGGTTCATTGCGAAGGTTGTATGGGAAGCTCAGGGTATCATGGATGATCAAGTGAAGAAAGCAACATTGGTTAGTGCTTTGCAGGACTACACACTAACTTGGTACATTAAGTACGGCACTGATAATCTGACGTCCACATTGGCCAATATCCAGACTGTGCTGAATAAGGAATTTAGTAGACCTAAGTCTAAGGCGCAATCAATTGTGGGATTTAAGGAGATCATGATGAAGCCTGGAGAGACACCCTGGGATTTGGATCAAGTATTGAAGTGTACGATCCATGAAGCCAACATGAATCTGACTGATAAGCAGCACCATGAATGGTTTGTGTCCTCGCTCCTGCCTCACCTAAGGTTTGTGCTATCACAAAAGAAGATCGGGACCCAGGCGGAAGCTTTGGAAATCACGATGAGATTGCATGAGACACCAATGCAGGATGCTAATCTAGGCATTTAGCAGATTCACGTGTAGTTGCAGAACCTTTGCCTCGAAATAAAAATTCTGAAGAAACACAGAATAGCTCAGCCAAAGGCATGCGAACAATTGTGGTGCCTAAAGTGCAAAAGCCAAGGGCATGACAAAGACTATTGTCCCGTTTTAGCAAATTCTGTTGCATCAAGGGGACCAATGCCTCTAAGGTCGGAAGCTGCAGCATGGCCAAGTACAGGGCCCAAGCTTTAGTGTGCTATCTGTCAGGTTGGGAAAAATGCGACAAACAATCGTCATTTGCTATAGAAATTTGTACAGACACTGCAACAGCTCTACTGCAACTGTTATAGATCTGATATGAAAAATATAAGACAATGAAAATAAACCCAAGAAATAACAAACACTTTATTGATCAAACCCTTAAGGTAGGGCAACACCATATATTCACTCCTTAAAGAAGGAGAACACTCCACAAGCCATATGCATGTTCATACAATAATCCTTCACATCCCTCAATGTGGAGTCTCTAGCCTCTTTATAGGCCTCATACATACAATACCATGGGTCATTACCATGGTTCCCTCAATACCATCTATCTAATACCATGGGCCCATTACATTATTACTAACTACTTGTGGTCCCTTACATGATATGGGTTAACCACCTTATTTATTACTATGGCCCATCCCATTATTACATTATTCCCTTGGATACCTCCCTTTTTACCCCATGTTATCCCCCCTAGGTATATAACATTCCACCCCCCTTAACATGTTTCGTCCCCGAAACATGAGAAGAACACAAATAATAAGATCTACTCAAAAGAGTAGTCCACTGGTACCATGCACGTGCATCTAGCCATCCAAGAGAAAGGTGAACCCTCGATCTTGCTGGTGCCTCGCTCGCTTGAGATGGAAGTTGACCGTGGTAGCTCTTCTGTGTTGATGTGTAGTAGGTGGATCTTCGCTCCTCTCTATCTGTCATGCGGGGGTTGTTGTCCTTGTGGCTAATTGGTTGCCATTTTGTTGGTTGTTTTCTTGTGGGGTGATGTGGGTGATGATATGTTGAAGTTTTAACCCACGGTGTCTTTTTATTTAATTCACCCTGCTGTGGTGCCTGCTGTGGTGTCTTATCTTCCAATATTGCTTCAACCACTGAGCCCTCATCTGATGTATCAGCACCTGTATCCTTTTCGGCTTCAGCGTCTGTTTGTGTTTGATTGTCGATCATCAATGGCTCATCATCTGATATGTCAGTCCCTGGAACATCTTCTGCGTCAATCTTCATGGAATCTACTTGTTTATTGATGGAAATATCCTGTAATGTAATTTTCTTCTTTTTATACCAGAGCTTCAGGAATTTCTTATGCACATTAATATTGATAGTACCCATGGATTCCATCCAAAGATATCCTAAAACAACATCCATATTATCCATCTCTGAAGTATAAAAATCACAATGCCACACATACTTATCCATAGAAAACTTCAAATCCTTATACACTTGAACATCCTCATCATCCACTTGTGTGTTTTCAATGTGTTTTGCTGGAACTTGCATTTTTTTTACCAAATTAACATTCATAAAATTGTGCTTGCAACTAGGATTTATAGATACAATGATTTTCTCCTTCTGAATCAATCCATGAACCTGGACTAAGGAGACACCCGTAGAAAATAACCATCTATGTGTCTCATTCTCCTTTTTTCTAGTCCGAGACCATTTGTTTAAAATGACACTTTCAAATTCTGCATCTGAAAGTTTGGACAACTGCTTGTCGTCAAGTGAGAAATACCATTTGTAAGCCTCATCTCTGAAATTAAGCCACACTGAATCCTTCCAATTTTTTGCCCATACTGACTTAGTTTGTTTTATGTATTCTTCAATAGTAGGGCTATCATCTTTTCCAGTAAAATTTTCCATGAAGAGGGTTTGAGAAAAATTCACTTACTTGGCGAAAATTTGAAATGGCCACAATTTCGTCAATATTGCTCAGAATCCTTATTATGACCTGTTTTTGGAAATGGAACAACCATTCTGCATCTACCCATGTGATAGAAATCCTAATCCAAGCACTGGAATTTCAGATCTGCACTACAACTCTCCCGTCGTCACCAAAATTTCTGCAAAAAAGAGCTGATTTTAAATCAGCGATATCTCCCTCATCCGGACTCCGATTCGACTGATTTTTTTTTTGAAATTGGGTAATTTTTCCCAAAAAATTCAGATCTGCAATTAGATTTTGTAGATATTGCACTAGGACATCAGATATGCACCGCAAACTCGCTACCCCGAAAAATTGTCGCAACACCACTGATTTTTAGATCAGCGATATCTCCTTCATCCGGACTCCGATTCGACCGATTTTTTATTTTTTTTTAAATCGAGTATTTTTCACAAAGAATTCAGATCTACAATTAGATTTTGTAGATCTTACACTAGGACGTCTAGATCTGTGCCACAAACTCGCTGCCCCGAAAAATTGTCTGCAACCCCACTGATTTTTAAATCAGCGATATCTCCTTCATCCGAACTCCGATTCGACCGATTTTTTTTTTGAAATCGGGTATTTTTTCACATAGAATCCATATTTGCAATTAGATTTTGTAGATCTTTCACCAAAACATACAGATCTAATCTGAAAACTCGCCGCCCCAAAAATTTCCTGCAAAACATAAGAAAAATTCTCCACTTTTTTGCCCAGGAAAGTGCTCTGATACCACTTGTTATAGATCTGATATGAAAAATATAAGACAATGAAAATAAACCCAAGAAATAACAATCACTTTATTGATTAAACCCTTAAGGTAGGGCAACACCATATATTCACTCCTTAAGGAAGGAGAACACTCCACAAGCCATATGCATGTTCATACAATAATCCTTCACATCCCTCAATGTGGAGTCTCTAGCCTCTTTATAGGCCTCATACATACAATACCATGGGTCATTACCATGGTTTCCTCAATACTAATACCATGGGCCCATTACATTATTACTAACTACTTGTGGTCCCTTTCATGATATGGGTTAACCACCTTATTTATTACTATGGCCCATCCCATTGTTACATTATTCCCTTGGATACCTCCCTTTGTACCCCATGTTATCCCCCCTAGGTAGATTATTGTCCCATTTTAGCAAATTCTATTGCATCAAGGGGACCAATGCCTCTGAGGTCGGAAGCTGCAGCATGGCCAAGTACAGGGCCCAAGCTCTAGTGTGCTATCTGTCAGGTTGGGAAAAATGCGACAAACAATCGTCATTTGCTACAGAAATTCGTACAGACACTGCAACAGCTCTACTGCAACTTTTTTCAGTCTATGGGTCATGATGAGAGAAATTGTCGAAGTTACGAATTAATGATGGATAAGACACCTGCATACAAGGTGCAGGTAGAAACGCGGTCTCCGAACCAAGGCGTTGGAGGAGCGCGAGGCGAGTATTAAGGGCATGGTCAAGGTCGAGGTGGAGGAGGACCTGGTAGAGGTTAAGGGCAGATTATTTGTTACAATTGTGGAGGACCAGGATACTACGCACGAGACTACCCGAATCCAACGTGGCTGTCATGCCGTTATTGTACTCAGTTTGACCATGTGACAGAGGATTTCCCTATATTGTTAGCCAAAATACGTGAGAAGGGGGCGCATCCTCAACAATCGACGCATCCTCAACAATCGACTCAGAACCTGTAAATGATGAGGGATGAGCCTTCTGAAGAAGTCCCCAAGGTAAATATTGTGCTGTGGAGTGGAGTGACTACTGGTGAGGATAAGGGGAAGCAGCGTGAAGAAGGCGAGTGGGTCCAAAAAGCACCAGAAAATGAGGGTAGGTTTGATCTAGAATGTGAAAAAGAAACATTTATGGAAGCAAAGAAAAGTTTTGCTAAGGCCTCTACCTCAGGAAGTCAAGAAAAACCAGTTGAAGAAATGGACTTGTCCATTCTTACCACGTTCTTAGAGACTTGCTGAAACTGCTCTACGATAGTAAGCTTGTGAAGGGACTGCAGGAACTGATAAATAGGTGTGTTGGCAAGGTAAACGCTACCAACGAATCGTGCATAGTTAGAAAGCTTAATAAGCATAAGGAAAGGACTAGACGTGAGATTAGACTCATAGCGCAGATAGGAGAATATGAAATGGACCAAGTTAACTTGGACCTAAGGTCCAATGCGAATGTTTTTCTGAAACAGACATGGGAAAGAATGGGGAGACCTGCACTACAGTGGTCTCCAATTCAGTTAAGGATGGTGAATCAACAAAAAATCATCCCAATGGGGAGGTTTCAGGGGGTAACAGTTGATATTTAAGGCATGAGCGCACTAGCGGATTTTGAAGTGATAAATATTGTGGATGACAACAATCCCTACCACACGCTCCTTGGGATCGATTGGGCCACTGACATGAATGGGGTAATTAACCTGAAGAAATGAAAGATGATATTTGAGAATAAATCGCTTTGCATAGTAGTGCCACTGGACCCTGCAGAAGAACCGCACTATACTGAATCGGTCCGCAATTATGAAAGTGATAACAATTTGGACTAGATTTACAAGATAACGACACGAGATCAAGATTGGGTGAATCCGACCGCATATGGACGTATTGCATGGGACCGCAAGAGCTCCTACGCATCAGATTCAAACGAAGAACTGGAGCACTAGTAGAATCGGCTGCATGAAGTATCTATGCTGCGTTGTAATATGATGACCAAGTCGTTGCGTTGTGTATCACCAGAGGTAAGAAATCTGCCTTACTATGATGGGTTAACTGATGTTGATCACTTTTTGGATGCATTTGAAAGGGAAGTTCCAGAGAATCACCACTTCCAGGCATTATATTGGGCACTCCGTGCTATGCCCGCAAGATGGTGGGGTATGCACAAAGATATTTTTCTTTATTGGAGCGAATATAGGAGGATGATGAGGGTACGCTTTGGTTATCCGAAGGTGCGATTAATAGAGAAATATGATGGGAGAAATGATCCACGTGACCATTTGGCCAAATGGACTAAAGTGTATGGAGCAAAGCCTCAACCGGAATTGGTCCATCTGTTTTGTCATATCTTGGATGTTATACCAATGAATTGGTACTTGGAGATGGAACTCTGCCATGGCACTGAAGAATGGGATATTTTGCACCAGGGATTTTTGATGACATTCAGTTTTGAGGATGGATTTGAATCTATCGATGAAGTGTTGCATGAGGTTAAGATGACAATTTTCAGGATACTTCAAGATCCTCTGGGTTTGATTCAACCTTATTGGACCACCTAGTTGAGCCACGTGCTGGAGTGCTACAATGTCACAGTGGAAGAAGCAGATGAAGGCCCGAGGAAGATTAATATTCCAGAGACTGAAGGACACCACTAAGTTGAAGGACCACAACTAGAGAACCCATACATAACTGAGCCGCTCAAAACCAGGTAGGTAAACAATGGCATGGAGACAGAGCCGAAGTTTGCAAGGATTGGGGACTACTGGGACGACACAATAGTAGATAAGGTCGCCGAACTACTCTTCGATTATCAGGGTCTATTTCCCACAAAGTTTTCAGATCTGGAAGGGATAATAGGGGACCTGGGTGTCATGAAGATCACCCTAAAACCAGATGTGAAACCTGTGAAGCAAAGACCTTACTTCCTCAATCCGAAGTATAAAGAAAGTGTTCACTTAGAGTTAGACAAGCTGCTCACGACAGGATTTATTGAACCGGTGGAAGAATTTGATTGGGTAAGCCCAATAGTGGTTTAGGAAAAGAAGCAGAAGAAAGAAATAAGGATATGTGTAGATCTTAGGAAGTTGAATGACGCTTGCGTGCATGATCCCTTCCCAACTCTGTTCAACGATGAGGTCCTGAATAATTTTGTCAGCCAAGAAGCATATTCGTTCATTGATGGGTTCTCTGGGTACCATCAGACCAAGAACCGCCAGAGGATAGAAGTAAGACGACCTTTGTGACTGAATGGGGATGCTTCTAGTATACGATGATGCCTCTGAAGAATGCACCGATGATATTTTCACGTGTAGTCATCACGACGTTCAAGGATTTCCTTCAAAAATTTCTAGAAGTATACTTTGACAATTGGACAATGTTTAGACTGGTGAAGAGCCATGTGGCGAGTCACTGCTTGATGCTAGATACATGCCGAAGGTACCAGATCATGCTCAATCTGAAGAAATGTTTGTTTTGTGTCCCTTTTGGGATCTTGCTGGGCCATCTAGTATGTAGGAAGGGCTTGATGGTAGACCGTGCGAAGAACACGGTCATAGTCAATTTGGAGGTGCCAAGGAGTGTGAAACTGTTGCGCACGACGTTGGGGCATACGGGATACTATAGGAAATTCATCAAGGGCTATGCCCAGATCACCGTGCCAGTGGAAAATTGTTAAAGAAGGATGTTACGTTCTGTTGGAATGAAGAATGCTAGAAGAGCTTGGATGTGCTAAAGGAGAAAATATCACCGCGTCGATCCTAATCTTCCTGGATTTGAAGAAGTAATTTCATGTGCATGTGGACATGTCATGTATTGCGCTGGGGGAAGTACTGACACAAGCCGGTGAAGGGGACTTGGATCACCCTATATTGTTCGCAAGTAGGAAGTTGTCCAAAGCTGAGAAAAATTATTCCATGACAAAGCGCGAAGGACTAGCTATGGTGTACCTGCTCTAGAAGTTCAGGAATTATTTGTTGAGCAGACATTTTAAGATGTATACAGACCATTCGACATTAAAATACCTGGTCAAAAGCATGTGTTGGGGGGGAAGATATGAAGGTGGTTGTTATTGTTCCAGGAGTATGATTTTGAAGTTATTGTGAAACAAGGACGCTTGAATGTTGGACCGAATCATCTGTCGCACATTGAAATAGGAGAGGAACCTACGAATTTGGAGGAAGGACTACCTGACGTGCAACTCTTTGCCAACAGAAGAAGGATATACATGCCAACAGAAGAAGGAATTGGTGGTGCGCACGATAGACTTTTCTATCATTGCAGGGCACTTGTACAAAATGGGATTGGATGAAATATTGTGACATTATGTGTCAAAGTTTGAACGAAACAACATCCTCGCTAAGGCTCATGGTGGAGTCGCAGGAGGTCATTATGCAGGAAAAGCAACAACGTAGAAGATTCTACATGCTGGGTTATGGTGGCCAACCTTGCATAAGGATTCAAAAACATATTGTAGGGTATGTGACGCATGCCAAAGGATGGGCAGACCCTCACATAGGAATGATCTGCCGCTAAATCCGCAGATATCACTACAACCTTTCGAGAAGTGGGCGATTGACTTTGTAGGAACAATTCAGCCTCCAGGGAAGAAGACGGGTGCGTGATACATCATCACCGCAGCTGAGTATTTAACCAGATAGGTGGAGGCGCAACCTGTGCAGGACTATACAAGCGAGATAGTAGCCAAATTTATCTTTGAGCACTTACTCACACGGTTTAGTTGTCCAAAAATTCCAATGAGCGACCATGGTACACACTTTCTCAATGAGACGATCAGCGCGATGATGGAAGAGTTTCCCGTTTACCATTAGAAGATCACACCCTATTACCCGCAAGCTAATGGAACCGTAGAAGCATTTAATAAAATACTAGAGAGTGCGCTCACAAAGGTTTGCAATGCTCAAAGAAACGACTGGGATGTTCGTGTGCCCATGGTACTATGGGCTTACAGGATGACTTGCAAGAAGTTAATTGGACAAACATTGTTTAGAATGGTTTATGGCATGGAATCTGTGATGTCGATGGAGTACATTGTACCTAGTTTGCGCATAGCGGCATTCGCGGGAATGGTCGATCAAGGATCCCTGGAGGAGAGGCTCACGCAGCTAACAAAGCTTGAAGAAGATAAATTCCTAGTTGGATTCTGTCAACAAGTTCAAAAGGAGCACTAAAAGGCATGACATGATTGGCACATCAAATTGTGCATCTTCAAGGTAAATGATTTAGTTTTATTATATGACAGCAAGTCTGATAAATTTCTAGGAAATTTTCGGATTCATTTGCTGGGGCCCTATGTCATCAAGGAGATTACAGATGGTGGAGCAGTTCAGTTGGAAAAGTTGAATGGAGAACCATTCCCAAGGCGGGTGAATGGAAGCCAATTGAATCCATACATCAGAGATCCAGCTAGATGACTACATGGTGGAAGCAGAGTCCTAGCGCTCCAGGCAGCTGAAAGGATGCGCGGGACTATAAACTACATTGTCCAGGTTTGGGGAGCTGCACGATTGAGGAACTACACAGAATTAAGGAATGTCACAGTGTGAGTAGAAGCATGTAGGGATCTACGCTATCCAAGAACGGATTGCACAGGGCAGCCGAAAAGTGACTGTTATGGTCACTATTCATGACTTGACAGTGGGAAAACGGCCAAATGGAGTGGGGGCGACATTTAAGTCAAAATTTAAGGGCAAGATCTCTGAAAATTTGCCGCCAATCCAACATTTATGAATGAATTATGGGGGGAACGATCGGATTTGAATTCGAAAATGCCTATAAATTACAGGTGGCTACCCAGTGAAAAACACTTGGCATTTTGAGAATTCAAGTGTTGAGCTCTCAGGCGCGCATGAATCGTGAGAACTTTGAAGCTCTGATAGCAAGTTCAGTATTTGAGAGGTTGCCAAAAGAGACACAGGAGTTGTTGTCCAGTACTATGTCGGTGCCCACAAAAAACATGAGTGCAGGGGAAGCAATGGCAGTTGAGGGAACTGCCCTAGAAGTAGCAATGGCAGCTGAGGAAGCTGCCCTGGAGGTTGAGAGCGTCGAAGTACCGGAAGAAGTGCCTAAATCACCGAGGACGCCCAGGCCGAGGCCTACGCTGACCCAAGAGGGTCCAAAATCAAAGAAAGACAAGCAGAAAGCACTACAGCTGGTGCGCGCATCACATAGAAGGCACCCGCAAAAGGAGAAGCCCATCGTACAAGAGAAGGGAAAGCTAATTGACCTTGAACTTGAAGATGACGTTGAAGAGATCCCTATGGATGAGGAAGATATTGACATGGGGGCAAAGGATGTTGATGTTGAGGGGTCTGACCCTATCTCTAAGCTGCCCAAGTACATTCCTCTACGTAGAGGCAAGACAAAGGTTCCGATGGACATTGATGAAAACAAGGTCACGCTGCATATACCCTTGCTGCCAGAAAAAATCACCTTTGAAGGACCGCGCTTGGGGCGTGTCCCCCTGTTAACATTAGAGGATTGAGATTTGGCTGATACAGAGTGCTTTCCCCACTTAGACATAGATCAACTCATGCACCGTGTCTTCTACAATGACTCTGGTCTGACCACGTTGGAGCCAAGAAAGTGGGTAAAAGGGGTGGATAAGGCTGGTCTATTAAACATGTTGTGGGTACTGCATTACAATCGCATGCCGATAACCATGATAGTGATCAAGCAGTTGTTGTGCTTGGTGCAGGATGGGTGCCTATGGCTAGAGGAGCCGATATCGATCACTGACATACTGATCCATAGGATCACTCAGTTGTCGCATGCAGGAGAAAATCTAGCCATGGTGTTTGGAGGAAAGGCAAGTGAGTGCGACCTCGCTGAAGGAATGAAGGATAAATTTAAGCTCAGAAAGAATTCATGTGGCTACTCCATCACTAGCATAACCAACCCTGCGTTAAAGGTGGCCTCTGAGATCCTGGCAGGCAAGATTCTGTGGAAATGTCGCGCAGAAGAAGTGTTGGCACTAGTAGTGTCTTTAACGGCCCAGTGCGTGAAGGGCGTACAGTTCAACTGGGTGCGCTACCTCTGCAGCGAGTTTCTTGCTAACTGCAGAGAGGCGCGGGATCAAAGCAAGACGTTTCACTACACATGGCTGCTGCTAACCATAGTGCTGGTTGCGTGGGAGTTACCAAAGGATAGTCAGTTTCCTCTGGTCGCGCGGGACCTACCAAAGTCACCATCAAAGGAAAACTGGCTAGACTACAGGGAACACAGCAAAAGGTATAGGCAAATGGTCCAGGGCTAGCGACGGAGCAGCTGGTCAAAAAAATGAAGCAGGCGGCAACATAGTGCGCCGTCGAAGTTGCAGTGGTACAGGTGGAGCTGGGAGGTCTTCGCAATAAGATCTCCGCGCCAGCAGAGTGACTTGAGGGTGAGTCACAATATTTGTGTTGGGGGCCTATTGGGAATGGATCTCCTGGGGTCGATTTTGGTGTTAAAAGCCCAAGTTTTGGGGCTAAGGGCCCAAGTTTTGTGCAAAGGAATGTAAAGTCTCAACATGTTATGGTCGCAGAGCGTGAAGACGTCAAGATTCAATAAAGGGTTTTCACCCTTCTTTTGTGTAAAAGCATGTCGGGTTTAGAGATCTACCCATGGTCCGCAGACCACGGGATTGTATAAAAGGGAGGTCTTAGAGGAGTATACGATAGTTCATTTCATAGTAGAGTCTTGTTATGTTTTATGCATGAGTCTAAGAGAGCTAAGAGCTAAGAGTCTCAGCGTAGGAAGAGACTCTGCAGCTGAGTGCGCAGAGGCCTAGGGTAGAAGTCTGCAGTTGAGTACGCAGACCCCTGCAGCTGTGTGCGCAGAGTAGTCAGAGTTTGTACTGGATATTTGAATCAATAATAAAGAAGAGTATTATGAAACTACTTGTGTATTTCACTTATGTTCCTTGATGTGAGTATGTTATGTTGAATAATGGGCTTATGTTTTAATGTTACTCCGATGCACGAATATCTATGTTTCTCTGTTTTATATGATCGCAAGTAGAGATATATGCTTACGTGAAGATAACCATAAATTCATGTCAATGTAACCAATACTTAAGTGAATCTGGGTAGATACAAAAGTAAGAGTAGTTACAAGGGCACGTAAGTGCCTGATCTATCTATTTAGGGCCCACGAAGGATGAATGGAGACTTTTGCGGAGGCTTCAAGGAGAAATAGGAGAAGTAATTGGATAAGCCCTAAAGAGCTTATCGATCTACACAAAGGAAGGTTAGGCAAAATAACCAACATAGCAACCATCTCAGGGTGCGGAAACTTGGTTCCTGCATCCCCCCATACTACTTCAAGTTAGACTTCAGCCCGCGCTTCGTGGATTGATGCCGAAAGGGCCTGTAGTGTAGGGATTTTCTTGGTTGCTTAAACACTGAACTTGGGTCTCGACTCATCAAGCCAACAAGTTTATTCTCTGTAACACGAGTCGGCTCCTTGGAATCCCACAACAAGGCATACCTCGTCGACGTCAGGTTCCATAGTGGGGAGTCGTGACTCCTCTGACGTTATCCATGTTGTCAATGCTATCAAGAGCAATAACCACGTGTAGTGGAATTGATTTCTCTCTTCTTGTACCTCCCGACAGTCATCCAAAAATTCTTGGCTTAAATATCCTGCCCAGTTAAATTGAATGCCCTTGCTGCACTACGCAGCAAATGATATGACTGGTGTGGGTACCTCGTCCGCCTGACACTTCCTCATTATTTTCCTGACAAAAATGTGTGCTGCAAAGTGCACAACTTGATCATTAATGGAGCTGATGAGAAATCCCCGATACTTCCTAATTACATCATAATCCTTCTTCATCTTCTCGGCCAACTTTTTCTCCTGAGATTTTCCAACAAATGCATTGGTGTGGTTTGCTCCTTTGTAGGGAAGAACAATTATTCTTCTAATCAACATATCATCGATTGGGATTTTCATCCCCGGCCACAGAAATCCATCATGCACCAAAACCAACAGTTGACACAAATAGATTGTGGTTATATTGTTGTGCCCAAACTGCAGAATAGATAGCATATTCAACAGCCCATCTCGATGAATTCTTATTGCCAACGACATCAGTTCAACCCTTGTTACTCCAACTTCTTCACAGTAAACTAATTACAAGTACTTGTTGGGCTCGAACTATGGATACTTTCTCCAATCATTAAGATCCCAGTCCTCCATGTGTAGTTGTGGCACCTTTTCCAACAACTCTCCCTCAATCGGAAACTCGTCCGGTAACAGTGGTATAAATACTTTGAATTTGGTAGCATTTGGATCCCTGGTAACCTTTGAAGCTAGCTTTCGTGGTGGCATATAGGGTGGAAACCTGGAGATCGGTTCCACATCTCTTGCCTCGATATCTTCTACTTCGTTAGCCACTTCTTCTTCATCTGAATATTTGGGCTCCATCGGTTGCTTCTCCTTGTCCAATCTATCCTTAGTTCTCTGCTCCTTAGGTATTTTTCTTGGAAATTTCCTAACAGGAGGCTCCTGTGTGTGCTTCCTCTTTTGCGCATTTGCGCTAGCAGTTTGCTTCATTGGGGACCTCGACCCAGTGACATGCACTGGCAGTGTAGCATTCATGATGAATCCTAGCCCTTGTCTAAGAAATTATTGTTCAATCTCCTCCCAATTCTTACCAAACATGCAACAAAATTCTCAGCTCACACTTAAGCGAAAAATCACCAGTCGAAGTCTTAGTGAGAAAAGTGTTTGAATGTGGAGTTGGTTGCCATATTTATAACTTTTTTGAATTTCAAACTCCATAAGCTCCTTCATATTCACCTCATAAATGCGAATTTGGCGGCATATTTGCCCAGATATTCCCATTAAATGCATTCACTCCGCACCTTTTAACGATAATTTCTGTGTAAAATCAACTGTAGCAACCCCAATGGTCATATTCTAGATGAACTACATTAGACCCTTCCTTGCAATGCGGTTACTCCTTCGTCACGGCTTCCTCTATATGCGCCATCCTCCTGAATACCACGCAACACTTCCTCCTCGACGAAGTCCTTTGGGAGAGTAATTTAAAGTCTCATGCTTCCTTCCAACTACCTGTAGCACTAAAACTTTTCTCCTTTCATATAGTCATTGCGTAGTCCCAGGGATGGAATCATCCCCATAGATTTTCAACCTACTACCATTTACTCATCCAGGAAAGAATTCTCCATTTAGCTTCGTGAGCTAAACTGCTTCACCATCTGAGATATCCCTGACAATGTATGCTCCTAACCAATGAATTTTGAATTTTCTCGGGAACCTTGCGAACTTACTATCATACAATAGAACCAAGTCTCCATTCTTGAATTTTTTTTTCTTAATATGTCAATCGTTCCAGGCATTTTCCCTGGCTTTCCACACTTGCTGGTGAAATCCTGCAATAAAGCGATCTTCCTCGAGTGCGAGCGTTTGTTCCAATCTCTCCTCCATAATGTCACTTTCTGCCATGTCTATGACTGCGATGATTATAAGACTCAATACCATGTATTTTATATGAATTATAACTTCCTGTCCATAGACTAATCTAAATGGATTTTGTCCTGTCAACTTCTTGCAGGTAGTCATGTATGCCCATAAAATTGCTAGTATGCGCACATCCCATTTATTTCTGATGACGTTGCATACTTTAGTCAAAGTGTTCTCTAAAATTTTGTTGAAAGCCTCAACCATGTCGTTCGCTTGAGGATGATAAGGCGTGCTCTTCTGATGATGTACCTGAAACTCCTCCATCAATGCTTCAATAGTGTTGTGTAGGAAGTGTGATCCTCGGTCGCTCATCAAGATCTTTGGACACCCAAATCTTGACAAGATATATTCAAAGATGAATTGCGCAAAAGTTTCTATGCTACAATCCTTTACTAGTTGTGCTTCAGCCCACCTGGTCAGATAATCCGTTGTGGTAATAATGTATCGCGCACCAGTCTTCTTTCCCGGAGGATTGATCGGCCTAACAAAGTCAACCGTCCACTTATCAAAAGTCTGCATGGTGGCTTGTGGATTCAATGGCAATTCGTCCCTTCTCGATAGTCTTCCAGTCCTCTGGCAGACATCACAAGCACTATAATATTCTTTGGAATCCTTGTGCACTGTGGGCCACCATAGTCCCACTCTTAAAATCTTCTACGCAGTGACTTTCCCTACATAGTGTCCTCCTGCGAGACCAACATATGCTTCTGCTAAAATAACGTCTTCCGGGCTAAGGACATATCTGCACAATATCTCGTCGGGGCCCATTTTATGAAAACGTCCGGCAATCAGGGAAAAATCCACAGCTCTGACTACAACTTCTTTATTTTGTTGAGTCGTATACTCCGTAGGGGCTACTTCGGTAGACAAAAAGTAAATGATATCGGTGAAATGATCATCAACAACCCTTACTGCAAAGAGTTGCACATCGGACAGTCCTTCTTCAATGTTCGTTGGTTCTTCACCGGTCTCAATTCTTGACATATGATCCGGTCCGACGTTCAATCGTCCTGGCTTGACTATTACTTCAAAATCATACTCTTGGAACAACAATAGCCACCTGTAGATCTCCCCCCCCCCCAACACAAGCTTGTTCACCAAGTACTTCAACGCATAATGGTCTGTAAGCATGTTAAAGTGTGCACATAATAAGTAATGCTTATATTTCTGTAGCGCGTACACCATAACCAAGCCCTCTTGCTCCGTTGTGGAATAATTCCTTTATGCCTTAGATAATTTTCGACTCGCAAATGTGATGGGGTGATCAAGATCCCCTTCTCCTGGTTGTGCTAAGACAACACCCAAAGTTACACAAAATGCATCTACACGAACGTGTAACTCTTTCTTCCAATCCAGAAACACCAAGATCGACGTAGTGACCACTTTTTCCTTTAAGTTGTCGAGGCTCTTTTGACATTCATCGTCCCAACAAAAGGTGACATCTTTCTTCATTAATTTTTCCATCGGCACAGTGATCTGCGCATAGGCCTTTATGAACTTCTAATAATAACCAGTATGCCCTAGAGTCACGCGTAACTACTTCACGTTCGTCGACAATCCATATTGATAATAAAAACAATTTTCACAGGGTCCACCATCAGTCCCTACTTGCAAACAACATGTCTCAGTAATATTCCATATGGTACACAAAAAATACACTTTTTCAGGTTCAACAAGATTTGATATTTCCTACAAGTATCCAACATCAAGCATAGGCTCAAAACATGCTTCTTTAATATTCCAAAGACTGTCCAGTCATCAAAGTAAACCTCCAGAAATTTGTGGATGTATTCTTTAAACATTGCGACAACAACTCTGGAGAATATCACAGGTGCATTCTTCAACCCAAACAACATGACTGTATACTGAAACCATCCCCATTCAGTAGAAAAAGTGGTCTTACTCCTATCTTCTGGTGTGATATTTAATCTGATGGTGCCCTAAAAAACCATCTGTAAAGGAGTAGGCCTCCTGTCCTCCCACATTATACAAAACTTCATTAGTAAACGGAGTTGGTAACGGGTCATGTACACATGTGTTGTTCAACTTTCTTAAATCAACACAAGTCCTTATGTCTCCCTTACTCCTTTTCTCCTGCAATACCATCGGTCTCACCCATTCAGATTCTTCCATAGGTTTAATTACTCTAGCTGTGACCATCTTCTCAAGCTTCTCCTTCATATTCTCTTTGTATTTTGGGTTTAGCCTATATGGCCGTTGTTTTATGGGTTTCGCATCTGGCTTCAAAGTGATCCTCATTATGCCTAGATCACCTACAATGCCTAATAACTCAGTGAACTTCCTCAAAATTAGCTCCTGGTACTCATGCAGTAATTCAACGACCTTACCTACTGTATCCTCATCCCAGTAATCTCTGATGCGCGCAAATTTGGGCTCTGCCTCTGAGCCTATATTGACTTGCTTCGTCTTAACAAACTATTTTATGTCAAGTATCTTAACTTATGGTCCTGCAACCTCATGTTGTCCTTCTGGTTCATGGATGTTAATGTTGCGCGAATCTTCCTCACCCTCTTTCGCGGTCATATTATAGCATTCTATTGTGTGCTGCAACTACGCGTTCCAATCAGGTTGTACCCAAGTCGTTGGCTCATTTGGTGTCCAAAAAATTCCTACTATGATTTCCTGAAGGGCATCATCGATACACTAAAAACCATCTTCGAAGCTAAAGTTCAATATGAATCTTTCCTTCAGATTGTATCAGTCAGCAGTGCCATAGCGCAGCTCCATTTGGAGATACCAATTCATCGATATCACATCCAAAGTGTGGACAAATATGTGTACCCATTCTGGTTGAGGTTATTCACCCCATGCCGTAGTCCAACAAGACAAATGTTCTTGAGGATCATCCTTACCATTATACTTCTCTGTGAGCCTTGTGTTTGCATGACCGAACCTGAGCCTCATCAATTGGCGATACTCCTTCCAATCTCCTATATTGTCTTTATGTGTGTCCCACCATAATGCAGGTGTAGACCTCAAAGCTATATCCAAGGGATGGAATCATTGTTCTTCCGATACATCCCTTTCAAACTTATCAAGAAATAAGTTGACATCACCTATCCCATCATACTAAGGTAAATTACTTACCTTTGTTGAGATGCAACGAAGATATTTTGTAAGTATTTTACAATGCAGAGTAGAAACTTCACGCAACCAGTTTTTCTAGTTCTCCAATTCCTCATCAGAGTCTGAGACACATGAACTATCATTTTCCCAGCTTATCCTCCCATCTCCAATGGGGTTGATCCACCCCTCTTCCCTCACACTTAACATATAGATATTGTCAATATCTTCATCTCCATATTCATCGCAGACAGGTTTTATATATCGCGCTCCTTTAGAGGGGTCCAAAGGAACAACGACCCTAGTACCATCTTCTCGAATACCATACTTCTTCTTTTCAAATCGATTATAGCATCCATATTAAAAACCCAATCGATTCCAAGTAAAGCCGGATACGGATTGATTTCGTCCACAGTCTTAATGACTTCAAAGTCTGCGACCATGCTTAGTCCTTCAATGTTCATAACAACGCCATGCAATCGACCCATCAGGATGATATTTTGTTAATTGGCCATGTGCAGTGGAATCGATGACCATTGTAGCTTTGGTTGCCCCATTTTCTCCCAGTTTTTCTTTGGTAATACATTCGCATCCAATCCCAAGTCAGGAATTACGTGATCCATTTCGAATTCACCGATCTCTGCAGTTAATTGCATCTCTCGGCCGATTCTTTTCTTATTTTTGTATACTTTTTTACTGCGCGTTGTTCAGGGTGTGGCTTCTCTTTACTAGCATAGTTGTTGATTAGTTATTGTAATCCTTCCATTTCTTTTTGATCCCTTAGAAAATTCATACTTCTTATTTCTGTATACTTTTTTACTGCGCGTTGTTCAGGGTGTGGCTTCTCTTTACTAGCATAGTTGTTGATTAGTTATTGTAATCCTTCCATTTCTTTTTGATCCCTTAGAAAATTCATACATGTTTGTAGAAAGGAATTCAGAATTATTCGCAGTAACCATTTTAGGAGTATTCTTCCATGGTACTAGTTGCATATGCGGCTTTGATGTCGAAGCTCCTAGGTCCATGAAACTCTTATTCGCTTCCATGAAATTTTCTTTCTCCCTCTGCATATTGAACCCCATACTCTTTTCTCCAGTTTTGCTGACGCATGTATCTGTCATAGGCTTTCTTCCCTCTGTTTTAACTCCTTATATAGCTATGACACTTTGTGTCACTATGTTAACACTTGGATCATCTTCGCGCGGTTCATCGCTCGTCATTTGCAAGTTCTGTGCATGCTTCTGATTCTTTTCTTCCTGCATTTTATTCATCAAAACAGGACAATCCTCTATTACATGGTTGAACGCTCTACAATAATTACAGGAAGGGGTAGTGGGTTTCTGACAATCCTACGCAAACTTCCTAGCTTTGCCGCAGTTATAACATATAATCTGACCCCGACCTCGTCCAATGCCCCCTCCTCAATTGTGTCCTTAGCCCTGAAATCCTATGTGGGTTGCAGGTGAACCATGATCTTCCTATGCATGACCTTCAACTTGCATTATGTATGTCGCAGTTTGCTCTATCATCAAATCATAGCTACGACAATTTCTTTCATCATGTCCTACTGACCGACAGAAGTTACAATATAATTGCTTTGGCAACTTCACATACTTCTGTAACAAATAACAGTGGTGAGTCTATTGTTGGCCTGCAATTTGGAAAATACTACACCAGACACTCAATATGGTAGTTAGTCCAGCACTAGGTTCTGGCTTAAGAGGATTAAGACCTCCAGCAGCCAAATAATAACGATAGATAGGACACTGGTCCTTCTAGTGACCTTTCGATTTACACTTTATGCACTAAAATTCTGAGCGCATATCAGGCTAAACTTATTTCCCTTCTTCAAATCTTGTATCTCCATATGTAACCTCACTAATTCGTTCAGTATCTACTGAACTCCTACATGAGTATCCTGTACCGATGATGCTTCTAGCTTCATTGTAATTTCTAATGTCTCAGCTTGCGATTCGATCTTTTTCTACGATAGCAGTAATATGAGATGCGATAATAGCGTAGCTATATACCACTCTTTGTGCTACTCATCGGAGATCTGAAAGTTGACTTGTACCAAGAAACATTTTAATCTCTAATCTCATTCCCAGGCAGTCTTGTTGACTGCTTTCTTAATCTCTTTTATCTCTGTAATGCACTGCGACTACGACTTTTTTTTCTTGAACTATGTGTTCACTACTTTCTTTGTATCAGCTAGTGAAGCAGCTCGGTTTGTTGTATTGTACTTAATATACCATGACAACACTTTGTCTTGTAACGCTGTGACAAGATGATCTTTCTTCATATCTTCATCATTAATTTGTTGCACTTTCCATATAGCTTCTGTGACAAACCAAAATTGTTCGGGATCCTCTGATCCCTGACTTGTTGACAGTGTTGGACCAGCCAACATGTCAAGGGCATATCCCCCGTAAGAAGTCCTAATTAGACCTCAGACTGTTTGGTGTAGGAGTCCCAGCAGTGGGTCGTATGGTAATGCCTTGACCGCAGTTTCGCACAGAGGCAATTAAGATGTCCCTGTTGGTAGCATCGATGTGACATATGCGGTAAGTCAAGGAAGGTGCATAAGTGGTTCTAACACATGGAGGGTGAGGTGAGTGTGCCCCTTGGAAACCTGTGATAACATGGAATTAAGAAGGGAACACCAGATAAAATATGCATCACAACATGGAAGGAAAGTTAGCTAGAAATCCAAAGTGATGGTTAAACCAACAACACATTTCACAAAGATACATACATACATATATAGAAAGCTACACATGCATGCGTAAGAAAACAGATACATATATCATTTAAAGTACTCAAGATAGCTGAAATGCAATACAACATATGCATGAAACGTGTTGGATCTATTATATTAAGAAGTGTAAGTTCCAGTCATACAATACATCCATGTCCAACCACCAATTCCGACAGCGGAACGTTACAGCCACAACCGCCTACTCCTCCAAAGAGATATACTAGCTCTGCGTAGTGGAAAAGCCAAGCCACGTTACAATACTGTCCAAGCTCTCTCTAAGATAGTATTATCGGAAGCTTGGCTGACAAAAAGCCTTTAAAATGAGTTATGAGGTAATATTATAGCAAATGGTGGGGTGGCCCTTGACATTCCCCTTTGTGATTGTTCATCTACCCTCATGACTCTTCATCTACTCTATGACTGTTACATCCAACTATAGACACTTGAACTTACACTTGACAATACTTACATTATAATGCACATGTACCCATGTGAGACAAAATGGCTTGAGCAAGCCATGCAAGATATCACTATGACTCGGACAACTATTGGAAGACCAATTCTTCGACATCCTCACGGTGGTCGACAGTAGCGAATTGATGCCAAGATCGGTAGTTCATGATAGTGTCTGTGTACTCTAAGGTGACATATTTTTGGAACCTGACTCTTGCCTCCATAGCATCCGGGTACACTGCTCGGGCTCCTCTGTCCAACTCGTCTAATAGCATACGCATCATTGTCTTGAGTGCGGCCAGACCAGCAACATACTTGTGCATGGTGTCTGCACTAATTGACAAGTCTGTGCTGGTGGCCGTTAGCTCTACTACATATCTTGACATTTGGAGGGCCAAATACAAGCTTGGCCATGTGTTTATGCTTAAAAGAGAACTCGCAGCGGTCGTCTTCCCTCTTCTCCTTCATTTCAATTAGTCTCCCTTAACCCTGCCATCTCTGTTTAAGCCCCTATTTCTTCAAGCCCCAAAGCGCTAAGTTCAAAGCCCCATAGCATCGCCTCCACATGACCCTACGCCTCCGTAACTCATAGTCGCCTTTAAATCATAGCCATCGATCGCCGCATCTCAATCTAACAGTTCCCTGCCGCGTTCGATGAATAAACTGCCCGTTTGGTCCCCCACCGTCCGATCACCTCTGCCACGATCGGATGGCGTTCGATGTTCCTGAGCTCACGAAGCAACAACATGTTAACTGGTGATGATAAGTGGTTTTCATTTTCCCCTGTTGCCACACATCACCATCCGAAGGGTATCATGCGCCCTCATACCTTTACGGTCCATCATCTAAAAGTGGTGTGGGCAATACCATTTACCGCCAGTCCTTCGTCCCCGCTCGTTAAATCCCGCACGTATCCTCCGCCCGATGACCGTTGGATCTGCCCACCCGAGATCCAACGGCTCACAATTGTCTTCCTCCCGTTTCCTCCTGATACCTCCTGCCGAGCCATATCTGTCATCCATCTGCTCAATCTGACGGCCAATCTTGTTCCTCCATCCAGTTCGCCGACCTGCTACGTATTCTGTGCCTCTTAACTGCTCCATGCACCCGAAGGACTAAGAGAACCAGTTTTTGGTACTATTTGCATCTATTCCTCAACGACCGCATTTAACAAGCAGTATGGACGAGGAGGAAAAGGATAGAGCCCGAACATATGAATGCATTTAACAAGTTATGGGATTTTGTTCTACACGGCACTCCACCTGCCCGCTAGGATAGCAGAGCACCCGAGAAGATCAAATTTATCCACTAAAGCAAATTAATGCACCAGAAACTCCATCAAGCAGTTAAAGCAGTTGGTGGTCAATTATGACTCCTCCACACTTTAGAATGGCCAAGAACCTTTGTAATGAAACTCTATATATACCCAGAAGCCATATGTAATCAGGTTTGATGGTTGTTGTTTTGATGTAAGGTTCAACTTCTAAAGACTGTAACTACTTTGACACTTGCAGTGTCTCGTCTTCATTTTCAGCTAATACAAGCTTCTTTTGTTGTTAATTGCTCACTTTCCATTTTTATTCTGTTCTAGGTTGTGCCTGATATGTAGTTTTCCTGAACTCTTGATGTTTAGCATTAGAGGAGCTGTCATCCTACCTCCGTGTTAAAATCTTGCATGTATTAGTGAATGTGTTATTCAGATTTCTTTTCACCTAGTGACAGAGAGCTGTCATCCTGTCTGTACACTAGGGAATTAGATTTGCAAACCTCTTTAATAGTTGCAGCCGGCCATCACAAGGTCTTGTGCATCTCCTAGTGTGGTCAGTATTCTCCATATTCATCCAATCTCTGAACTGTGAGTAATTGGTAGTCTAAATCCTTGTAGTCTGGGGGTGTTCACGCATCTCTAGAGTTAAGCATAGTAGAAGTGGTTGTCTGGCTTGAACAAGCATCATTCCTTCCATTCATCCATTTCCAACATTAAGTTGAGTTTGTAATATTCTCGAGCATCTCCGAGCTATAGCCTAGGAGAGTTTCTTGGGGTGATAACATTAATTGGCGTCATTGCTGGGGAGAGGAGATTGAAGCTCAACTTCCCTAGGAGAACGACACAGTTACAGCTTTGATGATAGACAAAGTCTGGACACATTTCTGGTTGTAATCATCTATCTGGCGACTCTACTGGAGGACCAACCTTCAGTGACTCCACATTTCAGTTCTGGCTCAATTTGTGAGGCATACCCGTAGAAATCCTCAGAAATCACCAGCTGACCCAGTGCCTAACCCTAAGAAGATTACTAAGCAAAGGAAAACATCACAGAAAGGAGCATCAGGATCAGGTAAGCTTAAGAAATCTTATCCATCTCTGGAAGAGAAGGTTATAGCTGAGGATATACAGTTTTAAGATTTAGAGCCTAGCATCGTTAGTAAGGAAATACGTTCAGAGATTCATAAAGCTCCTTTTTCAGTCAGTTCCCCTTTGGATCTCAGTCTAAAGAAAGCCTCCCATACAGTCCATCATATTCCTCCGTGTCTGTCATCTATTTCATTACTTCCTACCATTCAATCTGCTAGTATACTTCCACCTATTCTAGTCATGGCAGGCCAGCAAGCTCCCATGAAGATGGAAAGAATCATAGTTGCTAGGTATGGACCCCTGGTCTTGCCTGTTCCTTTGAATGCCATGCCTGTAGGAGAATATCATAAATATATGCCCAAATTCACTGGTACAGAGGGAGTAACAGTTGAAGAACACCTTGAATCCTTTTATAGCTATGCTGATAACCTAGATATCAGTGAGGATGATGTGTGGATGAGAGTATTTGTCCAAAGCCTTGATGGAGAGGCTAGAAAGTGGTTCAGAGAATTGCCCCATAGGTCCATAGCAGACATTGAAGCATTGGATGATGCATTCCTGAAGCAATGGGGGGATAGGAAAGATTTGCTTTATTACCATACAGAGTTTGGAAACTTGAAGAGAGAGAATGGGGAATCACTGCCTAATTTTAATAAAAGATTTAACCATATGTATAGTAATATACTAGCTGAAGTGAAGCCTACCCCCACCTCTGCCAAAATCTCTTATGCCAATGCGTTTGACTCTGATTTTTGCCTTCTTTTGAGAGAAAGAAGATGTGCCACTCTAGCTTAAATGCAGGATGCAGCTCTAGAGGTGGAATCTAATATCATGGCTGTAGAAAAGCTCAAAAGTCATGCTGATAGAAGGGGGCAAAGAGGTGAGGCTTCTTCTTCTTCTGATTCATCTTCAGAACCCAAATTAGATAAGATGACTAAAATGATAGATTCATTAGCTGTTGAGATATCTAAGCTGAAAGTTGAGCAGAGCTCTGGAAAGACAAGGCTTCCAAACACATTTTCTCCAAGAAACCCAAATCCATTTAGAAGAGCAAATGAACAATTTCAAATCATTCCAAGGGGTAAAGAGACAAATGAAGAACAAAGAGTGAAGGCTCCCTTCCAGAACGTAGTCATGGAAGAGGAACAAGTTGAAGAAGAGGATGAAATTCATTGCATGGAAGATAAAGGCAGTGCTGCCTTTTTGACATTGACTGCATATGAAGAATCATTACTACAGGACCAAACCAGTCAAGGATGGGACAGAGAGGCTGCTCTGCAGACTGTTGAGCAGCAAAGATATAATTTGAGGTCAAAAGTAAACAATGTCAAGGAGAACCCTGCCCAAAAATTTTTTGTCCAAACAGAGCAACAGAGTATCAGGCAGAAAAGACCAATAGTTGATCCTGTCATCCTCAAAGCACCAGCTCAAGAGGTAAGAGGTCCTAACAAGTCCCCTTCCCCTTTCAGTCTTGAATCAGAAGTTCAGAAGTTAAAAATCTCTATACCTCTAAAAGAACTGGCAAAGAGTGAAATTTTTAGAAAGCCTATCCTTGACGCTCTTGAGAAGAAAGCCCTACAAAGCCCCACTGACTACATCAATTTGCAAGATGATAAGCCTGCAGTTGTGCTTAGCTCCATGATCGAACCTACTGATAATAATTCTCCATCATTTTATGTCTCCTTGACCATTCATGACAAAATCCTCCACAATTGCCTGCTAGACACAGGGGCCAGCCACAATTTGATGCCTAAAGCTGTCATGGAAGAGTTAGGCCTTGATATCACTAGACCATATCATGACTTATTCTCATTTGATTCAAGAAAGGTAAAATGTCTAGGATTAATCAAAGACCTGGCCATTACCCTCACTCAGTTGCCCATGAAGAGCATGATCATGGATGTTGTACTAGCAGATGTCCCTCCCAAGTTTGGCATGCTGTTGTCTAGAGGGTGGATTAAGAGACTAGGTGGGACATTACAGAATGACTTATCTTATGCCATTGTCCCAGTCTTTAGAGGGGAAAGCAGGAGATTGTACAGAGAAGCACAGCTGGCCTACATCATCAGTGATGAGAGGAATCCTTCTAATCATCCCATATATGCTGTGGACACTGATTTTGGAGCTTGTATTCTCCAAATTGAAGAATCCTAGAAGGCCTCAATGCAGGTCAAGAAACCAGTGAATCAGGCCGAAGGAGAGAAAGGAATTCATGTTTGGGAAATGTTCTTTGATGGAGCATGTTCTAGGGAGACCGCAGGAGCAGAGGTGGTGCTAATATCTCCAGAACAAGAAAGCACACATCTGTCTTTTAAGCTGGATTTTCAAGTCGCAAACAATATAGCAAAGTATGAGGCTTTGATATTGGGTCTCAATGCAGCTAAAGACAGAGGAATCAAGAACATAAAGGTGTTTGGAGATGCTGATCTTATCATTCAGCAAGTGAATAAAACTTTTCAAGCAAAGCACCCAAGGCTGAAAGCATACAAAGATGAGGTATGGAGACCCAAAGATTCTTTTGATAAAATTTTTATCTCATATATCCCTAGAGTAAAAAATCAGATTGCCGATTCCCTTGCTGTG
Source organism: Pinus tabuliformis (assembly GCA_031772625.1). Taxonomy (NCBI): domain Eukaryota; kingdom Viridiplantae; phylum Streptophyta; class Pinopsida; order Pinales; family Pinaceae; genus Pinus; species Pinus tabuliformis. Next base: position 822,407,339 of record CM062812.1, read on the forward strand.
TCTGCTAGCATGTTTATCCCTTCCATGCCTCCCAAACTAGTTTATGAAGTTCAAATGAAATACAGACCATCCTTGCCTGATAATGTCCAGCATTGGAAAGTTTTTGAAGATGATGATGAAATAAATAGGTTCTTGCAAGTCATTGACGAATTCTCTGAAATGCAAATTGACCAAGAGAATGAAGCCTTGGAAGAAAATCCCCAATCCCAGCTTAGAAACAAAAATGGTAAAGATAGCATTGTCCAACTACCCAGCAATCATACACCTAAGGGTCTAGTTCCATTATAAAAGTTGTTAGACCAAAATGATGTGCCTTATAAGACTGCCCAAAAAGAAGACCAATCTGCCGTCTATAAGCATAATATAGGGAGTCCAGGACAACCAAGATATATAAATCTGTCCACTCGTCTATCTGCTACCCAGAGTGTCGGATACTGCAATTTAATGAAGCAATTTGCTGATGTTTTTGCCTGGGAATATAGTGACCTAAAAACATATGACAAAAAGATCATCCAGCATAAAATTCCTTTAGAGAAAGACACCATCCCTTTCAAGCAGAAGCTGAGACCAATAAATCCTTTGCTCCTTCCTCTAATTAAAAAATAAATCAAGAAGTTACTCGCTGCCAAAATCAAAGCCCCTCTCAAATACTCAAAATGGGTAGCCAATTTGGTAGTGGTGAGGAAGAAAAGTGGAGAAATCAGGCTCTGCGTTGATTTCAGAAACTTAAACAAATGTTCTAAAAAAGACAATTATCCTTTACCCAAGATGGAACATTTGCTGCAGAAAGTCTCAGGGCCAAAGTAATGTCTTTCCTGGATGGATTTTCAGGGTATAATCAGGTTGTTGTACATCCAGATGCCCAAGAAAAGACTACATTCACCACTCCTTGGGGCACTTTTATGTATTCCAAGATGCCTTTTGGGTTGATGAATGCTGGAGCCACCTTTTAGAGAGCTATGGATATAGCATTCATGGGAGAGAAGGATAAGTTTGTCCTTGTCTACCTTGATGATATAATAGTGTATTCCAGCAGCGATCATGACCACTTACGGCATTTGGAGAAAGTGTTCCTGAAGTGCAGAAGGTTTGGGATTTCAGTCAATCCTAAAAAGTCACAGTTTTCTTTGGAAGAGGGCAAGCTGTTAGGGCATGTTGTTTCTGCTGCAGGTGTCAGGATTGACCCAGAAAGAGTAAGAGCAATATAGACCTTGTCTATCCCGAGGTCAAAGAAGGATATCCAGTCCTTTCTGGGCAAGATTAATTTTGTAAGGAGGTTTATCCCAAATTTTGCAGAACTTGTAAAGCACATTACCTCCATGTTGAGAAAGGGGTCAGAGATCAAATGGGTTGATGTAGTAAGAAGATCCTTTGAGTCCATTAAGAAAGCTATTATGGAAGCTCCCACTTTAATAAGTCCAGATTACAGCAAGGAGTTCCATATATTTTCATTTGCCTCTGATGACACCCTTGCAGCAATTTTATTGCAGGCAGATGAAGAAGGCTCAGAGCATCCAGTGGCCTTTTTCAGCAAAACATTAAGGGATGCTGAGCTGAACTATGATATCATTGAAAAACAGGCATATGATCTTATCAAGTCTATGAAAGCTTTCAAAATTTACATTCTGCATTCCAAGATAATTGCATATGTACCCTCTGCTTCAATAAAAGATGTTCTAACGCAGCCTGATGCTGATGGAAGAAGGGCTAAATGGATTGCAAAGCTTATTGAATTTAACATAGAATTGAAGCCCACCAAGCTGGTCAGAGGTCAGGGCCTTGCCAGACTGATGGCAGAAGAAAATTGCAGAACGCTGAACATAAATCTCATGAGTACGATTTTAAAGAATGGTCAGATAGAAGAAGAAACAGTTGAACCAGGGAAAAATCAATCATTGGCAGAAAACTTAGCTTCTTGTGAGTGGTACTCTGCAATAGCTCAATTTTTGCTGAAGCTAGAAATTCCTCCAGGCCTTAGTTCAAGCCAAGCCAGAACTGTTAAACTTAGGGCAACCAAATATTGCATTCATGAAAATCTGCTCTACTGGAGGGACCCCTCTGGAATTATTTTGAGGTGTCTGGATAAAGAACAATCCATAGAGGTGATGCAGCAGTTTCATTCCAGCCTGTGTGGAGGGCATCATTATTGGAAAACTATAGCCCACAAAATCCTCAGAGTTGGGTACTATTGGCCCACCTTGTTTTCTAATGTCTTTTCATTTGTTAGATCATGTGACAGGTGCCAAAGATTTGAAGGAAAACAGCAATTGAAGTCCCTGCCCTTAAAACCCATACATGCTAGTGGCCCTTTTCAGCAGTGGGGCTTGGATTTCATCGGAGAAATCAATCCACATTCCAGTGGCCAGCACAGATGGATATTAGTAGCCACGGATTACTTCACTAAATGGATTGAGGCCATCCCTACCAGAAAGGTTGATCATAATGTGGTCATGAGGTTCTTGACAGAGAATATCTTCACCAGATTTGGTTGTCCACATAAATTGATCACAGATAATGCAGCAGCCTTCAGGGAAAAAGAATTGGTGGACATGTGTAACTCAATGGGCATTAAGCTGGCTCATTCCACCTCATATTACCCTCAAGGAAATGGTCTAACAGAATCTTCCAACAAAAGCCTGATAAGGATAATTAAAAAGCTACTGGAAGACAACAAAAAGAATTGGGATTCTAAACTCAAGTATGCACTGTGGGCTGACAGAGTAACCACCAAGAAATCCACTGGGAACTCTCCATTCAAGTTGGTATATGGCACTGAAGCTGCATTCCCAATTCAGTTAACCCTTCCTATGGCAAAATTCCTGCAAGAAGAGCAGAATGAGGAAGAGGAAATGGCAAAAAGGATCACTGATTTAGTATAGGTACATCAAATCAGAGAACAGCTGGTTGAAAGGTGAACAGAGAATCAAGGAAGCTTTTGACAGGAGGACAAAAATAGATAATTTTTAGATTGGAAACTTGGTTCTTAAATGGGATGCACTGAAAAAGAATAAAGGCAACCATGGGAAGTTCGATGCTTTCTGGACAGGGCCTTTCATCATTTCTCAGATCCAAGGGAACAATATTTTCATGCTGCAAAACATAAAGGGGGAAGCAGTTTTTGATGGCCTAGTTAATGGGCAGTTTTTGAAAATTTATGTTGCTTAAGGTCTTCTGGCCTTAAGGTTGTAAATATGCTATTTTATCAGTTTTAGTATAAGCTCAGTTAGACTCCATGCCCAATGGAACACAAGGAAATTTTGCTCATTTGGTTTTCACAGGAAAGACAATGATCTACAGTTCTTGAGACCTCACAGGGAGGATCTCATCCCCAGAAGGAGCCAATGTTAGCTCTGCTACATATCTTGACATTTGGAGGGCCAAATACAAGCTTGCACATGTGTTTATGCTTAAAAGAGAACTCGTAGTGGTCATCTTCCCTCTTCTCCTTCATTTCACTTACTCTCCCTTAACCCCGCCATCTCTGTTTAAGCCCCTATTTCTTCAAGCTCCAAAGCGCTAAGTTCAAAGCCCCATAGCACCGCCTCCACATGACCCCATGCCTCCGTAACTCATAGTCGCCTTTAAATCATACTCGTTGATCGCCACATCCGATCTAACCGTTCTCCACCACGTTCGATGAATAACATGCCCGTTTGGTCCCCCACCGTCCAATCACCTCTGCTACGATCGAACGGCGTTCGCTTTTCCCACGCTCGCAAAGAGACATCATGTTAACTCGCGATGATAAGTGGTTTTCATTTTCCCTCGTTGCCACGCATCACCATCCGAATGGTATCGCACGCCCTCGTACCTTTACCGCCCATCGTCTGAAAGTGGTGCAGGCAATACCATTTACCGCCTGTCCTCTATCCCTGCCTGTTAAATCCCGCGTGTCTCCTCCGCCCGATGACCGTTGGATCTACCCACCCGAGATCCAACGGCTCACAATCGCCTTGCTCACGTTTCCTCCTGATACCTCTTGTCGAGCCATATCTGCCGTCCATCTACTCAATCCGATGGCCAATCTTGTTCCTCCATCCAGTTCGTCCACTTGCTACGTAGTTCGTGCCTCTTAACTACTCTGTGCACCCGAAGGACTAAGAGAACCAATTTTCGATATTGTTTGCATCTGTTCCTCAACGACCGCATTTAACAAGCAGTATGGCCGAGGAGGAAAAGGACAGAGCCCGAACATATGAATGCATTTAACAAGTTATGGGATTTCATTCTACACGGCACTCCACCCGCCCGCTACGATAGTAGAGCACCCGAGAAGATCAAATTTATCCACTAAAGCAAGTTAATGCACCAGAAACTCCATCAAGTAGTTAAAGCAGTTGGTGGTCAATTATGACTCCTCCATACTTAGAATGGCCAAGCGCCTTTGTAATAAAACTCTATATATACCCAGAAGCTAGATGTAATCAGGGTTGATGGTTTTTGTTTTGATGTAAGGTTCAACTTCTGGAGACTATAACTACTTTCACACTTGCAGCATCTCGTCTTCATTTTCAGCTAATACAAGCTTCTTTTGTTGTTAATTTCTCACTTTCCATTTCTATTCTATTCTAGGTTGTGCCTGATATGTAGTTTTCCTGAACTCTTGATGTTTAGCATTAGAGGAGCTGTCATCCTACCTCTGTGTTAAAATCTTGCATGTATTAGTGAATGTGTTATTCAGGTTTCTTTTCACCTAGTGACAGAGAGCTGTCATCCTGTCTATACATTAGGGAATTAGATTTGCAGACCTCTTTACTAGTTGCAGTCGGCCATCACAAGGTCTTGTGCATCTACTGGTGTGGTCAGTGTTCTCCATATTCATCCAATCTCTGAACTGTGAGTAATTGGTGGTCTAAAGCCTTGTAATTTGGGGGTGTTCACGCATGTCTAGAGTTAAGCATAGTATAAGTGGTTGTCTGCCTTGAACAAGCATCATTCCTTCCATTCATCCATTTCCAACATTAAATTGAGTTTGTAATGTTTCCGAGCATCTCCGAGCTACAACCCAGGAGAGTTTCTTGGGGTGATAACAGTGGCTATGCGCATCAACTCATCAAAGTACGAGTCAAGCTCTAGTCAGACCTGTGCCTTTGTCTTCACCTAGGTGAGTGTCCCAATAGATGGGATCACATGTGCACACACAACAATATCCATACTCTTGAACACATGTGCATGGGAAGCCTGTAGACTAGTGATGAGCTGCGGGAGCTCTTCATAGTTCTGGATCTGACTCCGGATGCCTGCCCTCCCTTTGACTGCTCAGGGCTTCATCATCTTATGCAAGTGAAGCGGGGCTCCCTTATATCTCATTTTCCATGTTTTCATGGAATCAACAACAACATTGACGTTCGACAAGATATGTCTTCTTCTAACACATCGATGTTGCCATCCGTTGAGATGCACAACTGCCTTATGCACGGTACCAAACTTGGAATACAACACTCCCATGACTATGTCAAGGCACAATACTTCATCTACTATTTCTTTCTTCAATTCTGCTCAGGCAGATGATGTAACCAATTCTCCTCCCTTCTTCACCATTTGTAGCTCCTTCACTATTCACTCGTTCTCAGCTATCAGGAAGCGAGCACTCGAGATAGTGGCTTCTTCATATGCTCTGGTGGCATCGGCCAATGTTGTTGGATGTTTTCGCACGTCAGACACGATCACTCATTCCTCGAACTGTGCAGGAGATGTATAAGCATCCGGAGTCGAGACTCTGCGAGATTGCACAACTCTATGTTGAGACTTGTTGAATGAGATGTTGTGCATCTCCTCCTCTAGATTGTCTCAAAGGATTTTTGAGTCTCCTTGGTCGCTTGGTACTTGCTCCTCATTTGGACATGGTGAAGCTGGTGGATCTACCTCTTGGTGATGAGGCATGAGGTCAATGTCTTTCTCTAACTCCTATTTCTCCATATCCGTATCCATCTGTTCAAGTGCTTGCTCTATTTGTTCGATGGTTTACCTTATCTTCCTGATGCCAGCTATTTTGATGAGTCCACTACCTGTACAGGTGAAGTTTCATCTGTTTGTACAAGTTGCACTCCTTATTGTACCTGTTCCTACTGCACTTCCTTCTCCTGTCTATGCAGCTCTTGTTCCTTCCAAAGTTGCTCCTTTAACTCATGTAGCTCCTTCTTTGTTTCCTCCATTCTCTATTTCTCTCTCTACCTTTGTGCATTTCTCTTGTCACATTGTTTCCTCTTCACCTCTATGGCCAAAGCTACTTTCTGCACAAGTTGGTCTGCTTGGGACTTGCCGCTTTGCTCTTTCTCCATGTGGTTGAAAATCTTCCTCTTGCCCTTGTCGCACACTGGTATGTTTACCTCTATTGTTGCTGCTGCTTCTGGTGCTCTTCAGGATTCTGCTTCATGTTGCTTCACTATCCATTCCACCGCAAGGCCGACCAGTTCATTGAGTCTAGAGGATTTGTAACAATGTCTCCATGTGTCTTCCTCGGCCCAATGACATGCCCTATGGATCCAGATGAATTGTACTGTCGTGCAGTGATCTTTCACAAGACAATGCGGGTCATACAGATTGTAACTTTGGAGGTCGAATAGATACTTCTTCATCGGATCTTCTTCAACATCTGCATGCTTGAAACTTTGTATCTCGTATAACCTGATTCACAATGAAACAGTGGGCCAAGGTGCCTTCTTCTTCCGATGCAGCCTAGATGTCAATCCTGCTGAGATGTGATATGATACTTCCTGCATGATGAGATTTTCCAAGGCAAAATTCAGTAGAACATAAGGAGACTTCTCCATTTTGTACATCCGTATGAAGGTGCTGGACGGTGAGGCATACCAATCAGCTATGTTGATCATTGCCTCCATTGACGCCTTCAACATGCAGGGTGGATCTTGTTCGAATATCATCTTGTAAATTGAGGTGACAAAATGATCGGACAACTGTGTGATAACTCCTCTGAAGTTGCATTTGGACAACATCTTACAATAAGTTTTCACAGCAGTCTCTGCCGGTGTCCATGCCCACTTCAAGCCCAGGAACTCCTGACGGGCACAGATTGCATCCAAGATGTAGGTAGACATGTAGCTTTCTGCTTGCATACCTTTGGGCGGCTTTCGAGCCCTTGTTACCTATTCCTTTAGCTACTGAGCCAACATGTCAGACCAGTTGCATACTTTGCCTTCTCTAGCCAGTTGGTCTAATGAGATCACCCAAATCTGTGGGAAGGTTTCCGTGCTTTTTTGGCCATACAGTCGACATGCAAAGATGACCAAGTATTGATACGCCTTCCGTAGTATCTTCATCTTGTAGACCTGATTGGGTGTCATCCTAAATTTGGTCAGCTTCTTCACCCAGTTCTTCAAAATGTCTCTTGAGCTAGCATTGTTGTTGGGTATGCTGAAGCGAGTCTCCATGATTATCACAGGCTTCAACATCTGATATGTCTCATCATAATCCTGTGCCCTGAAGGTAGCAATCTCCAATGTATCATGTCCGCACATGGGAGCATGGGATATCTGCATGCAATCCAGTACAAGCCGAACTTATGGATGTTCACATAGACTTGGCAGCTTTCTAGGTCTTCCCTGAATGTGCCTACAAATGCATCATTGACCTCTTGCCATTTGAGCTTGATGTCCTTGTCTACAATCAGCTTGGTATCTTCATAGATCGACAAACTTGTAGACACTCACTCAACTTCTACTCCAGTTGCACTTTCATTAGTGTCCTTTGATCTTGCTCTCTTGGAGGCCATTGATCTTGAATTGCTAAGAGGCAAACAAACACCTACTAGATCTAAAGACAAAGTGACATGCATGGCAAGAAATCTATCAGCGAAAACCAAAGAAAATTTGAGGAACGACATGCAACATACCTAGGGATTGACTGACAAGGATTGCACAATTTTTTCTGGGAGATTGACTGGAAAAACTACGGAAAAGGAAGTCTGGGTTGTCTAGGGAGGCTGGCTGGCTGCTGGAATTGCGCAATTCACAATTAAGGCTAGTTTGTTGGCTGCTGGAACTATGCAATTTCAGCTGGCTGTGGTTGCAATCCCAGTGATTGCATTACGCAATTTTCTAGGCTAGCATTCATTGACCCTCAAAATTGCGTAATGCAAGACTGGAGGATAGTCATTGTGCATAAATGCACATTTCTTGAGAGGAAGATAGTGACTTCCCTCTCATGATTGCGCAATGCTGTCTTGGTGAGGCAAAGTCCGGGCCAAGGCTGCCCAGACCCGCCGACGGGAAACTGAAAGCAAATGTGAATGTGATTGCATGGCGATAATGAGTGTAAGTAGGAGTGAATGATTGTGTATGAAAACAATGAAAGAAAGATTCAGAAAATGGAACAACATGCATGTCGGTGAAGCGAGTCACCGAATCGGCGTCCCTTTTGTGCAAAATAGTTTCATGCATGCGACAACAGTGAGATGCTAACGAAAACTAAACCGAAGCTATTACAAGCTAGTATGCATGTAAACAATAGTAAGCATTCATAGAAATCAAGCAAACAACACTCACACAAGCGAAAACACAAAAAGCGACAGAAATACTGCAAAAGACATGTTAAGGTGACTTACTCGTGAATAGCTGAGCTGGATGTGTCGAAGACTCTTGGATGTGTTGTGGGATGTCAGAGCTTCAAGATTGATGTGAATATGTGAGCTCTGAAGCATCGAATAAATAAGTTTGAGGCTCATGACGGGCATGCCACAAATCTAGGAAAAAATGACACTTGGAGGAAATATTCTAAAATGATCTTTGCATGTAACCTCTAACTGCTAAAATAAATCCCTAAAATCTAGGGATGCTTTTTGCATGTTGCCTTTTACTATTCCAAGAAAAAGAAGGCCATGCATGCAAGTCAAGTTTTCTTGGTCCCGGGTGGAACCGGTCAACCCAACTGTACATGCAACAGTCTGTTAAGTTGAGGGGAAAAAATGCACATTTCTGGGGGGGACCTGGGTTGACTGCCTAGAAGGTTTGCGTAATTTATGGGTTGAGCAGTTGACTTCTGCCCAAAATTGCGCAATTTCTAGGCTGAGTAGCCCTGCTAGAAGGAATTACGCATTTTTTCTGGTGAATAGTGACAGGCAGATTTGCACAATTTTGGAGCCCAGCAGGCTGCCAGATAGAATTGCACAATTTCTGGAGGGAAGGCTAGTTTCCCTCCAGAATTGTGCAATTTCTTGAGGGAGCTACTTAGCCTGTAGCTGGACCAATTCCGGAGAAACACTCCGTGAGGGGGATGCAACAAGCTCTGATGCACAGGTTGGTATTCTATAAGAAAATCACTGAAGCTTGTGTACTTGACAAGGCAAGACATGTTGCTGTGAAAGGTTGGTAGGGAGGCTCCAAAACCATGCTAAGGAAAAATTTTGGAGGGTGGTTGTAGCAACTACAACACTTGGGTACATATTAGTAGAAATCCAGCTCTCTAAATGGACCTTGTTCGGGAAAAGCAAGTCTAACACCTCCGGAAGTATTGTTCAGTTCTCAACTCATCTTGGTTTCCACACTTGATTGATTGTAAGATGTAGCATCTACCAAGCTCTTGGTCAATTGACACACATTCCAATTCAAGTCAACACAGTTCTTTTATTTTGGGTTGAGGGGTATATTGGTACACAAGAAGTATAGTCATCAGAGTCTTAGTTTCATATTTGGTGTTGCTCCACTGCCAGCAGGCCTGGACAGTACCCAAATGGAGTCACGCAGGAACACAAGCATCACTCTACTGCCACCGAACCTGATTAGTACCCCAATGGAGCTGCTTGCATCACCTCTCTGTGTAGTAATCCTTTCTCTTCTTTCACCTTATTCATTTTTCATTTTTCAAATTTTTCACTTTTCATTTTTTCATTTTTCAAATATTTCACTTTTCATTTTTTATTTTCATAACTGTGCATAACACTTATTCATTTCAGAGGCAGAAGGGGGATCTCGACTTATTGAGAGCAGACGAGGTTGTTCCTTTAGATAAGTAGTTTATTATATACCTCTGACATGATTGTTAAGTTTTCCCCCTCACCTTACTCTACTTGACTGAGCTGAAAAGGGTTAATCCAAAAACAACTGACTAGAGTAGGTGACACTAGTTAGCGCGCAAGTGTTGTGTTTTCACCAAGGTTCACTTCGAACAGTATGTATTTTCCATCAATGTATCATGGACTAAATGTAACAAGCTCTTCATAAAGAGGAAGGATGACAGACAAACAAGTAGTGATAGTTGCACAAGGCCTCTTGTACTTTACCCAAATTGTTTCAAGAGTCATGCATGGTTTCATGTGAAACTATGTTGGATCCCTATAATACTAGTGATTACCCCATTACTATTGTAGTTATACCCCTTATTTATATTGTTCTGCCCCCATTACCCCCATATTGTTATTAATGTGCCCATAGAATCCCTCTATTGTTATTTTTGTGGCTTTATATTATTATTATTGTTAGGTCGACTGGATTATATTGTGACTCCATAGACTCCTATATATAGAAAGGAGGTTTTGTCATTTGAATCATCCAAGAATTGTTCATTTATGTAATGTAAAGGAGGTTTCCCCCTCGAAGAGGCTGAATTCTAAGGCGTGGATCTCTCTTTTCTATCTTTTTGTGAGCTGGTTTCATAACAAACTAACCTACGAACCAAAACAAGAAAACAAACAAAAACAAAGCGAAAGCAGAAGTAAATGCGAAGGAAAAGTGAGTAATAAAACAAAAAAGCATACAAACAAACATGCAAAGCAAGAAAGCAAACAAGCATGCAAACAAACAAACTGAAAGCAAACACTACTCCTACTCCTAGACTAACGGTGCATGGGCCTGATCACGTGAAGTGATATTTCCAATGCTTCCATAAGTGCATTGGTTGACCCATGTTGGTGAAGGATTAGTCTGCGAGCAACCCAGTTGTGTGAACCAGCAAACAAGAAAGATATAACAATGAAGACAAACACACTTCACGTTTCAAAGTGTCCACGAGACATAAGTGAGTGCAAGTACATGACATGTGGTCTGTGGACTTGTCACGGTGTTGTGCAACACTGCATACAGCTTTGAAGTATATGCATACTCTTGACTGTGACATGAAAGCAAACAAAGACAACTTGCGTCATGCACATGTGCTTGAAATGTAAGATTCCTCCAATGCATGAGTGATGGGATTGTGTAGTTCGAGTGGAGGAAGAATGATATGTGTGTGAGGTTGATCTTCAATGCATATAGATGAGTGATGAGGAGTCTTGGATGATTGAATGATTTCCTTATCGGAAGTGAAACCAACCTCAAGACAGCAAGGGCCTAACATAACCATCACCTCGGGCTGAAGTGCCTCGAAAGCCTTGGGTGTTTCGACTTCATCATCAGATAGATCATCATAAACAGGTGGCTTTGAAAAATCAACTACAATAGAATCATCATCGTGATCGAATACGGGAGTAAATGGATCACGACAACCATGAACAGAAAAATCAATGTTTTCATCAGCATCCTCATGATCTGATAAATCAAACAAAGGGGTAGATGAGAAGCGAACAAATTTATTCTCTGTGTTTCTGGAAAAGGCAGATGAAATGTCAAGTGTATTTTCAATGAATAATTTATCCTCTCCGCTGTCAGATGATGAACTGACATCGGGTGTGTCCTGCGAGTGATCAACAATGGGTGCATCCGTAGATGAAGATACACATGCGAAATCATGGATGGCAGGTTCACCAAAGAAGTCAGGATATAACGAAGGGGGCTCCGACAGAAGGGAGTCATCCTTCGCCGAGTGTTGATACTCAAGCTCCTAGTCATACTCTTCATGAATGGCAGTGCATGTTAGTTGTGCAACACCAACTCCTTCAATGGCTTGTTCCTCGTTCACAACAAGTGTAGAGTCTGGAATGGAAGAACACAAGACGGTATCATCTAGAGGATCATTTGAGTACGAAGACGGAGGTTGTGGTACAAAATGCATATGACACCTTAATGGACTCACAACAAAATATGCGCAAAAATTAAGTGAAGTGATGCTGGGAAGATGTGACATTTGAACTAATGTGTGAGCATGATCTCCCGCATCACTCTGCAGTGGTAGAGTTGTTTGATGAGGGGACGACAAACAGTCACTTGTGACAGTGACCGTATCCTTCTGTGATTGTGCAACTCCATCACTGAAGAATGATGAGCGAGGCTTGAGTTCAAAATTATTCTTGGGATGGGCAGATTTTTTAAGACAATACGCGAATCTATCACAAAGATAGAAAAATTTCATCTGGCTCTTCGAAGCTTGAAACTGCAAATCACAAAAGCACTGCCAAAAATCCATAGGCGATTCATGTGTATCCTTCCGTTGCTGTCACAGTTTTTGGTCAAGATGTTCTAGATCAAAGTGATAGAAATTTTCTTCAATGAGATCAGAGAAGTACTCAAGTGAGTGCACATTGTCAGCCGGTAGGCTACACAACCACCGATGTGGAGATTCACGAAGTGAATATGCAAGCAGTTGACTGGCCTGTTCATCGAAAAATCCATCTTCCTCATGAAAAAAGGCAAGGAAGTCATGTAAGAACTTAGGTCAGGCCACTTCGCCTTCACCATCATACATGTATGTGGAAAAGAGATCAAAAAACTCCCTCATGATGGTGACAAATTCGGCATGTGTAAAACATAGTGGAGGGAGGAGAGTGAAAGACTCCATGATAGATATGAAAAGGTTCAAAGCAGGATGAGAGGACACAACTTGTCATCTAGCCCTCCTTCTAGTGCTAGAAATGTTGATGATGCTAGACCTGCCAACATGTCAAGGGGATCTCACTGGTAAGAAGTCCCAATTAGACCTTAGACCGTTTGGTGTAGGAGTCCTAGCAGTGGGTCGTACGGTAATGCCTTAACCATGGTTTCGCATAGAGGCAAGTAAGATGTCCTTGTTGGTAGCAAGGGTGTGACATATGTGGTAACTCAAAGAAGGTGCATGAGCAGTTTTAACACGAGGGTGAGGTGAGTGTGCCTCTTGGAAACCTGTGATAGAACGGAGTTAAGAAGGGAACACATAAGCAAAGATGCATCAAAACATGGAAGCCAAGTTAGCTAGAAATCCAAAATGATGGTTAAACCAACATCACATTTCAGAAAGATACAACATACATATACAGAAAGCTACACATGCATGCGTAAGAAAACAGATACATATATCATTTAGAGTACTCAAGATCTCTGAAATACAATACAACATATGCATGAAACGTGTTGTCTCTGTTATATTAAGAAGTGTAAGTTCCATTCATACAATACATCCATTTCCAACCACTAGTTCTGACAGCGAAACGTTACAGCCACAACTGCCTAATCCTTCGAAGAGATACACTAGCTCTACACAGTGGAGAAGCCAAGGCACATTACAATATTGTCCAAGCTCTCTCTAAGATAGTCTTATCGGAAGCTTGGCTAACCAAAATCTTTTACAATGAGTTATGAGGTACTATTTATAGCAAAGGGTAGGGTGGCCCTTGACATTCCCCTTTGTGACTGTTCATCTACCCTCATGACTCATCATCTACTCTATGACTGTTACATCCAACTATTGACACTTGAACTTACACTTGAAAAAACGTTACATTACAATGCACATGTACCCATGTGAGACAAAATGGCTTGAGCAAGCCATGCAAGACATCACTATGACTCGGACAACTGTTGGAAGACTAGCGCTTCGACATACTCACAGTGGTCGACAGTAGTGAACTAATGCCAAGATCGGTAGTTCGCAATGGTGTCCGTGTACTCTAAGGTGACATATTTCTAGAACCTGACTCTTGCATCCATAACATCCGGGTACACTACTCGGGCTCCTATATCCAACTCGTCTGATAGCATACGCATCATTGTCTTGAGTGCGGCTGGACCAGCAACATACTTGTGCATGGTGTCTTCACTAATTGACAAGTCTGGGTTGGTGGCTATGCACATCAACTCATCAAAGTACGAGTCAAGCTATAGTCATACTTGTGCCTTTATCTTCTCCTGGGTGAGTGTCCCAATAGATGGGATCGCATGTGCGCACACAACAACATCCATACTCTTGAATACACGTTCATGGGAATCCTGTAGACTAGTGATGAGTTGCGGGAGCTCTTCATAGTTCTAGATCTGACTCCATATGTGTGCCTTCAGCTCGATTTCTCTGGGCTTCATCATCTTAAGCAAGTGAAGTGGGGCACCCTTGTATCTCATTGTCCATGTTTGCATGTAATCAACAGCAACATGCATGTTCCACAAGATATGTGCTCTTCTAGCACATCGATGTTGCCATCCATTGAGATGGATGACTACCTTATGCACAACACCAAACTTGGAATGCAACAACCGCATCACTGTGTCAGGGGACAATACTTCATCCAGTATTTCCTTCTTCAATTCTACTAAGGTGATACTTCATCTAGTATTTCCTTCTTCAATTCTACTAAGGTGGATGTTGTAACCAATTCTCCTCCCTACTTGGCCGTCTGTAGCTCCTTCATCGTTTGCTTGTTCTCAGCTATCAGGAAGTGAACACTCGAGCTAGTGACTTTGGCATATGCTCTGGTAGCATTAGCTAATGATGTTGGATGTTTGCGCACGTCAGACACAATCACTCATTCCTTGAACTGTGTAGCAGATGTATGATCATCCGAAGTCGAAACTCTGCGAGATTGCACAACTCTATGTTGAGACTCGTCGAATGAGATGTTGTGCATCTCCTCCTCCAGATTTTCTCTAAGGATTTTTGTGTCTCCTTGGTTGCTTGGGACTTGCTCCTCTTCTCGACACGGTGAAGCTGGTGGATTGACCTCTTAGTGATGAGGACTAAGGTCGATGTCTTGCTCTGACTCATGTTGCTCCATACCCGTATCCATCTATTCAAGTGCTTGCTCTATCTCTTGAGCGAAGTCCTGCTTCGTGATGGTTCACCCTGTCTGCCTGATGCTAGCTATTCCGATGAGTCCACTAACTGTATAGGTGCAGTTTCATCTGTTTGTACAAGTTGTGCCCCCTGTTGTACATGTTCCTGTTGCGCTTCCTTCTCTTGTCTGCGCAACTCCTATTCCTTCCCGAGTTGCTCCTTCAACTCATGCAACTCCTTCTTTGTTTCCTCCATTCTCCGTTTCTCTTTCTGCCTTTGTGTGTTTCTCTTGTTGTGTTGTTGCCTCTTCACTTCTATGGCCAAAGTTGCTTTCTACACAAGTCGGTCCACTCGGAACTTGCAACTTTTCTCTTCCTCCATGCGGTCGATAATCTTCCTCTTGCCCTTGTCACGCACTAGTATGTTTACCTCTACTATTGATGTTGCTTCTGGGGATCTCTGGGATGTTGCTTCGCTATCCATTCCACAGTGAGGCCAACTGGTTCATTGATTCTAGAGGAGTTGTAACAATATCTCCATGGGTCTTCCTCCACACAATGACATGCCCCATGGATCCAGTGGAACTGTACTCTCATGCAGTGATCTTTCACAAGACAATGTAGGTCGTACAGATTGTAACTTTGGAGGTCGAATGGATACTTCTTCATCTACTCTGCTTTGCCATCTACATGCTTGAAACTCTGAATCTCGTATAACCTGATCCGCAACGGAAGAGCGGGCCAAGGTGCTTTCTTCTTCTGGTGCAACCTAGCTGTTAATCTTGTTGAGATGTGATATGATACTTCTTGCATGACGAGCTTGTCCAAGGCAAACTTCAGTAGCACATAAAGAGTCTTCTCCATGCTATACATCCATATGAAGGTGCCAAATGGTGACACATACCAATCAGCTATGTCGATCGGTGCCTCCATTACCGCCTTCAACATGCAGGGTGGATCCTGTTTGAATATCATCTTGTAAACTGGGGTGAAAAAATGATCAAACAAATGTGTGATAACTCCTCTGAAGCTGCATTTGGACAACATCTCACAATAAGTGTTCACAACAGTCACCGCCAGTGTCCATGCCCACTTCAAGCCCGGGAACTCTTGACGGGCACAGATTGCATCCAAGATGTAGGCAGACTTGCATATTTTTGCTTGCATACCTTTGGGCGGTTGTCGAGTCCTTGTTACCTATTCCTTTAGCTAGTGAGCCAACATGTCAGACCAATTGCATGCTTTGGCTTCTCTGGCTAGTTGGTCCAACGTGATCACCCAACTCTATGCGAAGGTTTTCGTGCTTTCATGGCCATACAGTCGACCTGCAAAGATGACCAAGTATTGATTCGCCTTCCATAGTATCTTCGTCTTGTAGACCTGGTTGGGTGTCATCCTGAATTTGGCCAGCTCCTTCACCTAGTTCTTCAAAATATCTCTGGAGCTGGAATTGTTGTTGGGTATGCTGAAGGGAGTCTCCATGATGATCACGAGCTTTGACATCTGATACATCTCATCATAATCCTGTGCCTGAAGGTAGCAATCTCCGTCCCGCTGACACTGCTCAATGTCATCGTCTCAAGATCAGTGTGCGACATGATCCAATATATCATGTCCGCGCATGGGAGGACGGGATATTTTCATGCAATCCGGTATAAGCCGAACTTGCGGATGTTCACATATACTTGGTGGTCTTCAAGGTCTTCCTCGAATGTGCTTGAAAATGCATCATTTAACTCTTGCCTTTTGAGCTTGATGTCCTTGTATACAATCAACTTAGTACCTTCATATATCGACAAACTTGTAGACACTCACTCAAATGCTACTCCAGTTGCATTTCAGCTAGTGTCCTTTGATCCTGCTCTTTTGGAGGCCATTGATCCTGAACTGTTAAGAGGTGGACGAACACCTACTAGATCTGGATACAAAGCGACATGCATGGAAAGAAATCTATCAATGAAAATCAAAGCAAATTTGAGGAACGACATGCAACATACCTGTGGATTGACTAGCAAGGATTGCACAATTTTTTCTGGGATGCTGGGAGACTGGCTTCCAGAACTACACAAAAGGAATTCTAGGCTCTCTAGGGAGGTTGACTGGTAGTTTGAATTGCGCAATGCACAATCCATGTTGGCTTGCTCGCTGCTGGAACTACGCAAAGAGCAATTTCAACTGGCAGTGGTTACAGGCCCAATGACTGCATTACACAATTTTCTTAGCCAACATTCGCTTTCCCTCAAAATTGCACAATGTAGGGCTAGAGGATAGTCACTGGGAAGAAATATGCATTCCCTCAGAGGAAGACATAGCCTTCCCTCTCAGGATTGCGCAATGTTGTCTTGGTGAGACAGAGTCTGGGCCAAGGCTACCCAGATCCGTCGATGCGCAACTCAAAGCAAATGTGAATGTGATTGCATGGTGATACTGAGTGTAAGTAGGATTGAATGATCATGCATGCAAATAGTGAATGAAAGATTCAGAAAACAGAACAACATGCATGTGGGTGAAGCGAGTCGCCAAATCGGCATCCCTTTCATGCAAAACAGTTTCATGCATGCAAAAGCAGTGAGATGCTAACAAAAAATGAAACGGTGCTAGTACAATATAGTATGCATGTAAATGATAGCAAGCGTTCATAGAAATCAAGAAAATAGAACTCACACAAGCGAAAACACAAAAAGCGACAAAAATTCTGCAAAAGACAAGTTAAACCCATGAATAGCTAAGCTGGATGTGTCGACGACTCCTGGATGTGTTGTGGGATGTCAGATATCCAATATTGATGGGAATAAGTGAGCTTTGAAGCATCAAATAAATAAGTTTGAGGCTCATGACGCACATGCCACAAATCTAGGAAAAAACGACACTTTGAGGAAATATTCTAAAACGATCTTTGCATGTAACCTCCACCTGCTAAAAATAGCCCCCTAAAATCTAGGGATGTTTTGTGCATGTTGCCTTTTGCTATTCCAAGAAAAAGTAGGTCATGCATGCAAGTCAAGTTTTTTTGGTCCGGGGTGGAACCGATCAACCCAACTGCACATGCAACAATCTACTCATCTGAGGAGAAAAGATGCGCATTTATGGGGGGGGAGTTGAGTTGACTACCCAGAAGGTTTGTACAATTTCTGGACTGAGCAGCTGACTACTGCCCAGAATTTTGCAATTTATGGGCTAAGTAGCCCAGATGGGAGGAATTGCTTAGTTTTTCCAGTGAACAGTGATAGACAGATTTTCACAATTCTAGATCCCAACAGGCTGCCATACATAATTGCGTAACTTCTGAAGGGAAGGGAAGGTTGCCCTCTATAATTGCACAATTTCTTGAGGGAGCTTCTCAGCCTGCAGGTGGACCAATTCTGGAGAAAAATCCTGTGAGGGGGATGCAACAAGCTCTGATGCACAGGCTGGGATTCTACAAGAAAATCACTAAAGCTTGTGTACTTGACAATGCAAAACATGTTGCTGTGAAAGGTTGGTAGGGAGACTCCAAAGTGAAGCTAAGGCAAAATTTTGGAGGGTGGTTGTAGCCGCTACAACATGAACCTTAAAAACATGCATCTTTATTGCGTTAGCCATATTAAATGCAAGAAGTGGAGGTGGAGGCGAAGTGGTGAGATTGGGAACCTCATAAGTGCCTTGATTATCTGACTGTGACGCACCTCTAGGCATGCTAGGGTTGCTCCTTTCTTCTCCACTTCTTTATTCACCCAATAACGGATTGTAAATAGCTTTAGCGAAATTATCACGGTCTATTCTAAATCTCTTTCTTCTCCATGTAGATCCAGTCTTTCTTCCTTTAAACATCAATCCGCTTGCATGCACAATACGCCCTTCTCACATAACAGAATCTTAATCCAGAGTTTTAAGGAATTAAATGCTTACCTCGCTGACCCTTGAAAAATTGGCACTCAGCTTCACTATAGGATACCAATTTGTCAATCGTGAATTCAGTAATAAAGCCTCCGAGAACATTATCGATCCAATAATCAACAAATCCTGTGATCTTATTTTTAGTGTCCTTGAGTTGCTTAATCAACTCTAGGGTCCACGCAGTAGGCTATTCACACTTACAACAGTTCTTACTTTTAGCTAGTTTTGAAAGCCACTCGTGCAGCTCATTAGCGAACAATGTGAAAAAAATCTCGTGTTGATCTATAAAGTTATATTTCTTCAACCACCTTTCTGCTAACAGGTGTATATTTCTATTCTTTTGTGTTGCAAATTCACTCACCTTCAGATCAACCCAAACATGAATGTCTTTTCTGGTTGGATGCCACATCATATATCCCTCAAATAGATCTCGGTTCTGGCAAGGGAACCATTTGTTGGCTTGAGGGGCTTAGACCTAAGTTCAGCATTAGTTGTGCTAATCAACAAAACCCTTTCGGCAACGATATGCTCATGCAAACCACAGTCTCACCTGAGGATATATTGGGGGATGGTGGAACCAGGTTAGTTATTTGCGCTAATCAACAAAATCCTTTATCACCTACCCTTTCTGCAATGATCTTATCGTGCAGATTGCAGTCTCACCCGAGGAGATATTGGGGGATGTTGGAATCAAGTTTTCGCATCCAGAAGGATTATGGAGTGTGGATCTTGACTTATTCTAACTCACCTACAAATCTATTACTGTGCTACATGACCTTATTTAATATTATACCGAATCTGATCTATTCATACAAAAAGATTACTTCGCGGATCTAAAACTCTATCTATTGTGCATAAATCAATGGACCTTAACTGTAACAACATTAACATATTAATTATGATCATATCTTTTACTGCACAACACAAAAGTAAACAATAATTGCATAAAGTGAAGTACAAAATGTATGTACATGGGTCTGCCTTCAAAATCTTCTTTATTATATTCAGATCTTCACAATTACAATCCTTCTTACCCTACACACACAGCTGCAGGGGCTTGCGCACACAACTGCAGACTTACCAAGGCCTTCGCGCACACAGCTGCAAGAGCATTCCCCTCGCTCTAACAGAGAAATATGACAATTACAGATTCAAAAACATCAAAACATATCCATCATATCCATGTCTTTGACTTGTTAAGACAACCCCTTATATATCTTTTTCTCTTACAATACCATGGTCTACAAACCATGGGTGAAGCTCAAAACGTACAAATTGATCCCATCCTTTTACAAAATAAGGGGCTTTGACCTGCCCTAAAGCCCCTATGACTCCTAAAACACTGCGTGAAGCATGCCTCGCTCACCAAAATGCGGGATATTTACAAAACTTTGACCTAGGGGGACCCGACCCAACAGAGATAATCTTCATGGTTTGACTAAGCATGTTGAAAATGAATCTCTCCTTCAATTGCAAGATTCTTCATTGTCTTATTTTACATATCATGATATGATTGTAAAATGGTTAGAAGAATCTTACTTGTCAATCCCTTTTGTTAGTAACAAGATTCAATCTTTCTTAATGTTTGCCAAGATAGTAAGTATGAAAGAATGCACTTATGTGATAAGTTATCAAGATGTGCTTCATCATCAAGACACAAGAATATATTTTTTAGCACAAGCTTTCTTGCTATATCTTTTTGTTAATGTTTTTGGCCTTCGAGTCTTGGAGCAATTTCTATCGGTCTATATTTTCTCCTTTTCACTGTGCTTAACAATGTTTCTTATCACTCCTTCCCTCACCTTTACAGGTAATGAACTACTTCAATGGTTACATTGGAAATTTCACTTTACGTAAGCCTGACCTTTCTTTCTTAGTTTAGGACTAGGTTTAGTATAGTTTTCTTTCTAATTGTGTTTTGATCGTTGTTCTTTCATTTTCATTTTTCTTTCACGCTTTTCTTTTAAGTTTGTTCGAAATAAGTTGTGTTGGATAGCATTAAATAAGTGTGGAAAAGTTCAAGAGGACATTGTATAACTATTAACACTTTTTTAATTGTTAATACCCTTCTTTTCATGGGCCTTATATCTTTTATACTCCATTATTATTAGATGGAAAATACGTTTTTTCCCAAATAAAGCCTTAGATGATCTACGACGCTCGTATCTATAATAGGATCTTCTTCCTTGAGTCGTCTTGTATATATTTGTTTGGTTTAACATGTTGTAGTGACCAATCCAGGGTGCTAGATTAGACTAAATTTAATTTCAACCAAGGTAGGTAAACTTAGAGGCACGTGTCTAAATTTTATAGACCTAAAAGGATCTCATCTATCTAAATAAGTGTCTATTGTGACAAGCTACAGCACTCTTTTACAAGAGATTGAGATATGTTTTCTTTCACAATTCAAATACTTATATCACCTAATTTAATCAATTGTTCTAAGAAAACAAAGTGTTACTAGTCTAAGTTTTCAATCCTCTTACAAGGATATCATTCACAAAAACTTTGTCCCAGATAACACACTAAGCATATTAAAAATCAAATTCATGAAAACAGAGTCCATAGAAATATCTTGAAATTCAACGTTCAATTAAACCTTTTACCAAGTCTGATTCAATAATTTTGCAATTGAATTTGCAAGCTACCACTATGAATCATTCAATAACAATCGTAAGAACTTCTAGTTGAATTGATAAACTCACAAGCGATGAAATGAAATAAAACACTATTCAGATCTGAAGACTATATTCTATGAAACAGAAATGAAAGTATACCAATCTTCACGTAGAGCTCGTCCACGCGTTGATGGCACACTTAGAAAGACTTCAGATGATAAAAAAAGTTAACACATAAACACCATAATTGATGAAATGCTGCCTGTGATTAAGTTCTGAGAATCGATTACATGAAAAACAGAGTTCTGGAATATGCTGTCTTAAGTCTGCTCTTGTCTAATCCCTTCTTCACTAGCATTCCTCCTAGTCATTACAATTTTCATCCAAACGTACATGAATTATCGCTTTAGATGTTTCTGCATTTACAATAAAAAAGGCTAGGTTCGTTTTTTTCTAATCCTAACTGATTTCTAAAACAAAACGAAATCAGTTTAGGTAACTTCAGATTTTTTGCTGCTTTTACAACCAAAAAGGCTGGATTTGACCAACATTGACCATGTATTCGGGAGCTCCAGATTCGATGCTAAATAGATTTTCCACCATGTATGTACATCCTAGATCACGTCCTTATCCTCTGTTCCGATTTTCCTGCTATGCCACGTGTCACAACATAAACCAATTACAGGAAGTCATGACATCCCGTAATTTTGTTGAAAATTTCCAATTTTTAACATAAAAATCCATGAATTAAATTTAGTGTAAAATAACAATTATAATGCTTCATTAATCAATTTCAATGGACTATGAGGGGTTTATGGAGGAAAATGATAGATAAATGATGGATTTTTAGAAGAAAAGAATGGCAATAAAATAGTACCAACATCTCCCCCAAACTCAATGATTTAGCATGTCCTCATGCTAATCCTGATGTGCTCCCTTTATATTCTGTTCTTGCTTGTGCCTCTGCCGCTTGTAGCAATACATCTATATTCTTCTGAACTTGGGCATTCTTCTGAACTTGGAACTCATGTTTCATATTCTTATATTTTTCTTTGAGAAATTTTTTCTGAGTGTACCATTTTGTCGCCCATTTGCACGTTTCAGTTTGATCAGTCCTAAGTTCTTTGATTTTCTTCTTCAGCTTCTCATTTTTCTGCTGAATCTTCTTGCTTTGAGCTCTCAACATTTCATTTTCCTTCTTTATGACCTTCTCTAACATGTTTGCTTCCATCAATTCCTCTTTTAGCTCTTCAATCTGTTTCTCTAACCTTCTCTATTTCTTGTTTGTAGGTGCTGGCTCTTTCCTTTCTCCCTTGTTACTCTCAATTTCCATTTCTGCTTCCTGTTCTGGCTGTGAATTAGTATTGCTTTCAATTTCCATTGGTGCATTTGCATTCGGCTCTGGTTGATCATCTTGTGTTTGATTCCTTTGTATTCTCCTTGATCTTCTCTTATAAGTAGTGAAGATGTTATCTTTTTCAATTTTCTTGGCAGCTTCTTGCCTCATCCTTCTTGTCCTTACACCACTGCTAGGTTGAGGAACATTGCTTGACTTACGCTCAGGGATTTCCTCATCAATATCAAGCATAAACTCTGTGCGTTCTTGCTATTGTTCCTGTTCATCTTCTTTAATTTGATTGGCAATTAAAAATTCTTTCCATGTTTTTCCTCTCCTCTGCAACTCAAATTCAATTAGAATTTTGATCAACCCAAAATGATACAAACACCTATCTTCATTAACTTTTTGTTTCTGAATGGTCTTCAACATTTTAGTCGAACTCTGTAAGAGGAAGTAGGGCAAACTGATAGTGCATTGACCTTTTAAGTGCAACAGAAGTTTTATGTGATATAGGTATACTATACTGTAACGTCCTTCACATGTAAAAAATTTCTGAATAATGTATACCATTTCGTCCCAAGGGTGAATTAGCTAGCTTCTAGGAACACCCTTTTTCCAATTGACAGAGGAAACCCTTGACCTAGACATAAATTGAGTCCATGATTTTTCCTTAAATTGTTTGGTTTTGAAATACTTTTCCCCTTCTGGACTGATTCCCAATGTTTGTGCTATGGTATCCTCTGAAATTCTAAAAGAGAAGTTTCCTATTAAAGCTTTCTCTCCATTGAAGGAAAATGCAAATTGCTTTGTAACTTCTTCATTGTTTCCATTGAATTTCTCTAGAAAAGACAACCAGTGTTTTTCCCTTAAAATCGTGACACAGTCTTCATGATATTGTGAGCTATCAAATTTTTCGGGCTCTGCTCTATTGGTCATTTTGTTGAAAATCTTTGTTCTAACCTCTCTCTTTTTTATGCTCAAAAATTCAATCAGGGTTTTCAATTTGTTACCTCTTTTCCTGCGTTCCACTGAGTTGACCTGGTAACGTCCTCGATTCGCAGGGTTTCCTTCTTCAATTGCTTGAGCTAACTTGGTTAACGTCCTTAAATTATGGGTGGAAGTAAAAAAACTCAAGGTAAGCCTGTCTGCGCTTCTCTCCCTTTGTAGCACCTACTATCTCGGCCCTCTTTGAGAAACTCAAAGTCTGAACACTAACATGGTAACGCACTTTATGAACTCAGAGTTTTATAAAATGAAAACTCAACAGCCGACCTTCATCCAATTGCTATGATGATAATGCAGAGTTGGAAGGCACATTCACATCATGAATACAGAGGAGCAATACTGATTTGCAGAGGTATAATCATGATAACTCACTATGCAAATCGTGTGATGATAACGAATATATTTCATAAGCAGACTTTGGTCAGAAGCTTGTTTTTATAACTCCAGCAGTCGGAAGGAATGAAATCATTTGAGGAACGGTGTGACAAGTGTCTTTCCATTGACCGGCCTTTTGCATTGGTGCCCATTGCTTGTTGGTACTTTATTGACAGAGGTCGGATTTAAAAATATGGGTTTATGTTATGAAAAGGTTTGAAAAGCATAGTAAAGGTGTGACAGGGAATGATAAGCAGAGTGATAATGAGGTGAGGATACGAAGGTTATGGGGATAAGGATTTTTGAAATTGATAACAAGCAATAATAATCATCATTTTTAACACTAAAATAATTTAAGAATTTTAAATGTTAAAAATAAAAATTTCAACTATACATTACACTTGTTGGTTGACAAAATGTTGATTTGGCATGCACAGGTATGACTGATCTTCATTGTACAGGTATGACTGATCTTCATTGTCTAAAACAGGTCCCTTTGAAATGAAATTGAATATAACAGGTCCCTTTAAAATCTGAAGAACTCTGAAGAACCATGTTTGTGAAGCTCATTTTATCCTTGGTGTTGATGTAGCCTTGATTATAATTCTGATGATAAGAAACCTTTGAAAACTTTGTTGAAGTATCCTGATGTATCTTGAATGCAGTCTTTAACAGGTCCCTCTGATATTGGTGATGTTGATAGCCTTCTGAACAGGTCCCTCTGATATTTATAATGTTGACATAGTCTTCTGAACAGGTCCCACTGCATATTGCTTGAACATGTCCCTCTGATTAGAACAAAAACAGCTCTTTTATTGAAATACTGAATTACTGAAACAAATTCCTTGAAGATTTAAAAATGAGGAGATGAGATAGGGAAAAACCATTGTTTCTTCTCCCCCACTAAGTTTTTGACTTGTCCTCAAGTCATTATTGAATTGTTGAAAAACGGTAAACAAGTAGAACAAGGAATTATTACCAGCCAATTGAATGGTTTTCTAGTAAGAATTCGGGTTTAGAGTGTGCCAGAGTCTGGTTTTCACATCGAAACCATTATTATTTTTTTTATTTTTTATTTTTTTTTGTTATTTTGTATTTTTTTTTTGTTAAAACAAAAATGAAATTAAATGAACTAAGGTAGAGATATCATAGCTGAAGGCTGCAATATCTCAACCTCCCTTTGCTGAGATACAGTTTGAAGAAAATCTTCCTTGCTGATGGGCTTATGATAGAGTTTCAACCTATGTCCATTGACAATAAAGGTGTTGCCTTCTCCATCAATTGTAGTAAGCTTGATTGATCCATTTTTATACTTGAACTATTTCATATGGACCCAGCTAATGTGTTGTAAATTTGGCTTTATGATCTCTGAATTTAGAGTCAAAGAGTAAAGCCCAGTCTCCTTCTTTGAACTGTTTCTTTTTTATGTGTGCATCATGCCACTGCTTCCTTTGTTTCTGCATTAGGATTGTTGTCTCCTTTGCTTGCTGCCTCATTTCATCTAACTGGTTCAATTTCATAATTCTCTCTTTTTGTGCTTCATTGAGATCAATTCCTAAATCTGCAGCCATCTTATAAGTATGTATTTGAAATTCAATAGGAAGCATTACCTCTTTTCCATATACCAACTGATATGGTGTAAATCCTGTAGTATTTTTCCACGTGATTCTGTAAGCCTAGAGTGCATCTTTGAGCTTCTCTTCCCAATTCTTTCTATTCATTGCTACTGTCTTAGTGATAATTCCTTCCAATGTTTTATTTGTAGATTCCACCTGGCCATTGGCCTGTGGATGGTAAGGTGTACTTTTCCTGTGCTTGATTTTATATTTTTTTGTGATGTCTTTAGCTAGCTTTGAAGTAAACTGAGTACCTTGATCCGTCACTATCTCCCTTGGTACTCCATACCTTACAAAAATTCCCTCAAAAAGGAAGTTTACCACTGTTTTTTCAATTGCCCGGACTAGTGCTTTTGCTTCAGCCCATTTTGTCACGTAATCAATACATACTAGGATGTACTTTTTTCCTTTGGAAGTTGGATTGATGGGTCCTATAAAATCTAGAGCCCATTTTTCAAATGGCTCTAAATGTACTTGAGGCTGAAGTGGCATTTCATCTGTAGTTGTTGGTCTGCCCATTCTTTGACAGCGATCACAACTTTTCACATACTTCTTGGAATCCTTAAAAATAGATGGCCAATAATATCCAAGACTGAGAATCTTGAATGCTGTTCTTTTGGCTGCAAAATGCCCACCACACAGTTCATCATGACAAGATTTTAAAACATCAATTATTTCATCATTTCTTACACACCGTCTAATAATCATATCATAACCGGTGTAAAATAATTCTCCATTAACCCATGAATATCTAGCACTTTGTTTGATCAACCTCTTCTTTTCCTTTGGAGTAAAATATGGAGGTGTTTTTCCCGTGGACAAATAATTAGCCAAGTCAGCATACCAAGGATTCACTATTGAAATTGAAAATAAATTTTCATCTGGAAAAGAATCTTCAACCGGAACAACCTCACCTGAATTTTGCAGTCTAGAAAGAAAATCTGCCACCTGATTCTCCTTACCTGGTCTATCTAACACTGTAATATTAAATTCCTGTAATAATAACAGCCATCTGGTAACTCTGTCATTAGTGATTGGTTTATTCATTAAATACTTGATGGCAGAGTGGTCAGTATGTACAAAAACCTCATAACCAGTTATATAATGTCGGAATTTATTCACAGCATGTATGATTGCAAGCATTTCTTTTCAGTGATTGTGTAGTTTAATTCTGTAGGTGTTAGATTTTTACTAATAAAATAGATGGCATAATTGAAAGACTCTTCTTTTTGGCCTAATGAGGCACCTACTGCAGTATCAGATGCTTCTGTAAAGATATGAAATGGTAGGGTCCAGTTAGGTACTTTTAAGACTGGTGTGGTTGATAGCTTTTCTTTGAGTGTTTCAAAAGCTTGCTGACAATTATCATTCCAGTTGAAAGGTGTATCTTTTACTAGAATATTAAACAGAGGTGAAGCTATTTTACTAAAATGTTCAATAAACCTTTTGTAATAGCTTGCATACCCAAGAAAACTTCTTACCTCTTTTTGAGTCTTCGGAATTGGCAAATTGACAATGATCTGGATTTTTGATGGATCAACTTTAATGCCTTGAGAAGAAATATAGTGACCTAATACTATCCCTTCATTTAACATCATAAAACAATTTTCATTGCTCAGGGACAGATTAGCTTCAATACATCTCTTCAAAACTTTTTCAAGATTTTCTAATGAATGCTCAAATGAATTACCATACACTGAAAAATCATCCATATAAACTTCAACACATTCATGAACTAAATCAGCAAAAATAGCTAATACAGCTCTCTGAAACGTAGCTGGAGCATTGAAAAGTCCAAATGGTAAAACATTATAGGCATAAGTGCCCCAGGGACAAGTAAAAGTGGTTTTGTCCTGGTCCTCTAAAGCTATCCAGATCTGGTTATAGCCACTGAAACCATCAAGAAAAGAGAATGATGATTTCCCAGCTAACGTGTCTAGCACTTGGTCAATAAATGGTAGTGGGAAATAATCTTTGAGTGTTGCTTTGTTCAATTGTCTGTAATCAACACAAATTCTCCACTTGCCATTTTTCTTGGGCACTACTACCAATGGGGATACCCACTGACTGTCAAAGATAGGATAAATAAAATTGACTTTCAATAGTTTTTGTAATTCATCTCTAACAATATCTTGAAGCATGGGATTCATTCTTCTCTGCGGTTGCCTCACTGGTTTGATATTACTATCCGTATAAATATGGTGAGTGCATGTTTCAGGGTGAATTCCATGCATATCAGTGTAATCCCAAGCAAATGCTTTCTGATATTTTCTCAATAATTGAATCAATTTTTCCTCCTGAGATGAGTCTAGGTGAGTGCTAATATTCAAAGTTTTTCCTGGACTAATCTCTATGGTCTTGCTCTGTGTGTTTGTGATAGATTGAATGGGAAAAATGTTCTAAAATGTTGTTTGCAAAGAATGAATGGTGCATGTTTCCTGAAAATTCTGTGCCAAAAGTTCATCTGCAGCATGGTATTGTTCATTTCTTAATTCTTCAGAAATATCAGGTTGAGAAAGGAACAATTCTACCAAATCATCATTATTATGTTCTTGAAAATCATAGATTTGATTGATGCTGAAAACAGATTGAACTTCTTCCTTATCATTGTATTTATCATCAAGCCATAAATTGTGTGCTACTACTGGTGATTGTGCTGATGGGTAAAGAGTGAGTTGTTTTCTTTCAGTTCCTCGTGAAATAATCATATTACCCGATCTACATTATATGAATGCATCAGCAGTTGCTAACCATGGTCTACCAAGGATGATAGGGTGTCCTCCTAAATTAGATTTTGGCTGAAGAACTAAAAATTCCACTGGATACTCCCAGGAGTCCAGTGAAACAATTATGTCCTCCAAAATCCCTTCAGGAATCGCTTTAGACCTATCAGCTAGTTCTAGAACAATTTTCGTGTGCTGCAAGTTTGTGAGCTGCAGTGTTTTCATTGTTTCAAGAGTCATCACATTTATTGCGGGCCCAAGGTCAATTAAGGTGTTTGGAATATGTATGTTGTTAATGATTGTAGTGACTCTGGGAATACCAGGATCAACATACTTTTCTATTGAAATGGTGTTGGTCATAAGGCCAGCTAAATGTCCAATAACATGAATAGTTTGTGGATCAAGTCTTTTTCTGGTAGGCTTCTTGAGGCATAGTTCTTTGATTGCTTTAGTATATATAGGAATGTCTTTTATGGCTTGTAATAGTGGAATTTTTATATAGACATTCTTTAGCTCATCTAAAACATCAAACTGTGGTATAGACATGGGAAGTTTTTCTTGGACCAATCGTTCTGGAAAAGGTGGTGGATGCAACAGTTGCATTTGTTTATTTTTGATGTCATCATTTTGTTTCCTTTGAGTTGAAGTTTCATTTTCATTTTCTTCGTTTTCTTCGTGTTTTTCAGCTATTGGAAGTTCTTTTTGAAGTACCTTACCAGACCTCAGCGATATTTTGTAAAGATAATGTGGGATATGATGGTCCCTCATCTACACTATAAGCTGGTCTCTTTGCTCTATTATTTGGATTTGGTACAGGTTGAGTAGGAATTTGAGTGGGTCTAGGAGGTTGTTGTTTAGATGGAAGTTGTAATTGAGGTGGATTTATTGGTGGAGGAGCAAGCAATGCTTGTTGAGTGTGTTGGGGTTGATAAACAAATTGCTGCTGAGGATATTGTTGATATGTTTGAGGATATTGCAAATGTGGCTGATGATACTGTTGATATGGCTGAGAATGTTGTTGGTATGGTTGAGGATATGGTTGATATTGTTGAGAGTACTGCTGAAATGGTCTCCATTATTGTTGTGGGTAATTTTGGTGTTGCCATGGCATGGGTACATTCCAAGAATTTTGAGCATACATCTGATCTTGTGCAGGAAATTGCAAATTTTGGTTTGGAAACATACCTGGAGGGGGAGGTCTTGGTTGCCACGGTCTCTTAGCGTCCATGAAATACACATTCTCCATATCTGTGTTAGCTTCCACATTACAATTCTGCAAAATCTTGACTTTAGAGCAATGAAATATATCATGATTTTCAGTACAAAAGGCGCAAACTTGAATGTTTTCTAATGGGGAGTCTTTCAAGGCATGTTTCTTCCGGCATTTTGGACAAAAGACAACCATTAATTGATCTTCCTCTTCTTGTCTTTTCTTTGCTTTCAGAGTGTCAATTTGAGTTCCTATGGTACTTAATAGATCTGTTTTGAATTCTTCTAACAGGTTTCCTATTTCAGCCCTTGTGACACTTGCTGAAGCAGATTTTGTGTTTTTAGATGATAGAGCTCTTTTTCCATATCTGGATTTTCTCCTTGAATACTTTTCACATTAATCAGCAATTTCTTCGAAAGGTAAAGTGGAAATATCACCTTTGCCCATCAAATTAAGATCATCTAAGTATTCCTCTCGAATGCCCTTCAAAAATATTGTTCGAATTAGATCAAGAGACATGGTTCTATGTTTTGATTTTTGTAAATTGTAAACAAATCGTTCCAAATACTCCTCTAAACTTTCATCCTCTTGTTGATTCATTCTAAAGATATCATCTTTAGAATCTTTCGATCTACAATAAGGTTGGTATTTCTTTAGGAATATTCTTCTCATGCCATCCCAATCAGTTATTGCATGTTCACCAAGTCCCATGAACCATTTTAATGTTGTTGGGAAGAGTCTAAGCCTATGGGCATCATCTGTGTAACCATATGTTCGGCATACTATGTCAAATTCAAACAAGAATGAATCTGGATCTTCTGAAGCCATGCCATAAAAGTTTGGTAACACAGATGGAGGTATGTTTTTCATTTTTATTTCCTCATCTTCTCCTAGTTCTTGAATAGGAAATTTAAAGGTTGACTCTTCCTCCTCTCTTCAATCTTGATTTTGTGGCCCTCTTGCTGATCCTCCTCCTTCCTCGGCCATTTTGATAGGTTCCTCTGTTGATTTAATTTCTTGTTCAGTGTCACTTGTTTCAAAGAGAAGTTGTTCTAATGATTTTTCTCCTTCTTGAGATTTTTCAAAATCAGTAGGTTCAAGGAGATATTGTCGAGTTATTTTGCTACTTTCTCTTTTTATAGAGGATTCAGGGAGATGTTTCTTCTGTGATTCATGTGCCAATAGAATTTGTCTCTCAATGAGTGTAATTCTTTTCCCTGATCTCCGTTTATCCTCTAATTTTTGTATGGTGACTTTCCCAGCTGATGTTGTGTGTTCAACTTTTCCTAAAGGGTCTGCTCCTAGTGGTGAATTAGTTTTTGGATGGGGGGATTTTATGAATCTACCTTTATCATCTCTAGATCTAGACATAGGTAAACATGACTTCTAAAATGATGAATAAAAATTAAATCTATGTTTTTGTTTGTTTTTGTTTATTTTATTTTTATTTTTATTTTTTTTTTAGAAATCCTCTAGTTGCGCCTCCCCGGCAACGGCGCCAAAATGTAGTGACCAATCCAGGGTGCTAGATTAGACTAAATTTAATGTCAACCAAGGTAGGTAAACTTAGAGGCACGTGTCTAAAGTTTATAGACCTAAAAGGATCTCATCTATCTAAATAAGTGTCTATTGTGACAAGCTACAACACTCTTTTACAAGAGATTGAGATATGTTTCCTTTCACAATTCAAACACTTATATCACCTAATTTAATCAACTGTTCTAAGAAAACAAAGTGTTACTAGTCTGAGTTTTCAATCCTCTTACAAGGATATCATTCACAAAAACTTTGTCCTATATAACACACTCGGCATATTAAAAATCAAATTCATGAAAACAGAGTCCATAGAAATATCTTGAAATTCAACGTTCAATTAAACCTTTTACAAAGTTTGATTCAATAATTTTGCAATTGAATTTGCAAGCTACCACTATGAATCATTCAATAACAATCGTAAGAACTTCTAGTTGAATTGATAAACTCACAAGTGATGAAATGAAATAAAACACTATTCAAATATGAAGACTAGATTCTATGAAACAGAAATGAAAGTATACCAATCTTCACGTAGGGCCCGTCCACGCATTGATGGCACACTTAGAAAGACTTCAGATGACAAAAAACGTTAACACATAAACACCATAATTGATGAAACGCTGCCTATGATTAAGTTCTGAGAATCGATTACATGCAAAACAAAGTTCTGGAATACGCAGTCTTAAGTCTGCTCTTGTCTAATCCCTTCTTCACTAGCATTCCTCCTAGTTACTACAATTTTCATCCAAACGTACATGCATTATCGCTTCAGATGTTTCTGCATTTACAATCAAAAAGGCTAGGTTCATTTTTTTCTAATCCTAACTGATTTCTAAAACAAAACGAAATTAGTTTAGGTAACTTCAGATTTTTTGTTGCTTTTACAACCAAAAAGGCTGGATTTGACTAGCATTGACCATGTATTCGGGAGCTCCAGATTCGATGCTAAATAGATTTTCCACCATGTATGTACATCCTAGATCACGTCCTTATCCTCTGTTCCGATTTTCCTGCCATGCCACGTGTCACAACATAAACCAATTACAGGAAGTCATGACATCCCATAATTTTGTTGAAAAATTCTAATTTTTAACATAAAAATCCATGAATTAAATTTAATGTAAAATAACAATTATAATGCTTAATTAATCAATTTCAATGGACTATGAGGGGTTTATGGAGAAAAATGATTTGATGGATTTTTAGAAGAAAAGAATGGCAATAAAATAGTACCAACACATGTCAACTTAGTTGAGTAAAGAAGGGAAGGGAGGAAACTTAAGCAAGTTAACTTACCTCAAAGGTACATATTTAAGAGTATTTGTAAAACATGGAAAAACCTCTCTTGCTCGTTAAATAAGTCAAGATCCCTCTTCCTCCTGTGGTGATATAAGCATCGATAAAATGTTAATTATCATAAAGTCATAAAATAAATAACGGGTGAAAGAAGAGAAAGGATTCCTGCATAGAAATGTGAAATAAGTAACTTCATTGGGGTACTGAACAAGCTCGCAGGCAGCGAAACAATGCTTGTGATTCCTTTAAGTGACCCTGTCAAGGTACTGAATAGACCTGCTGGTAACGGAGCAACACCAAATGTGATGTTAAAACTCTGAAATTTTATACTCATGTTTATATATGCGCCTAACCCTAATCGAAACAATTAAAGTTTGACTTGCTAATGAAAGTGTTAATCCAATGAGAGAAATAAAAGGGAATATATATTTAATCGAGCTAAGGAAACTACAGTGATCTATGGGGAGAAACAATACTTCTTGAAAGCTAGACTCGGTGCGTCGAGTTAGACCCAAACAGAGAAGCTAGAGTTATTCTAGTGTGTCGACAAATGTTGTAGCTAATACAACCCCCATCCAAAATTTATCCCATGCTTTGATTTTTGAGTCTCCTTTCAACCATAAGAATTGTCGTTTCAACCTGTGTCAAGTTTGGTTATTTCTTTACTCAATGTTGCAATGACTCATTTTCATATGTTAAGCTTGTGATGTCTTAACTGTGATTTCCCTTTAACAGTGATTGGGCACTCCTTAACAACAATTGGTCCTTGTTGACAATAGTTGCACAAATAAAGATAGATATAGCCCTTCTTGTGAACACAAGCTAAATATTTCCTTGATTGATACTGATTGCATGCCTTGCTTTAAGGAATTGTGCGATCCTCTATCATAGTCAACTCTGCAACCCTTTTTCAGAGTGAATTACACTATCCCTTAATTCAGGAACCTGCGTAATCAACTATGAGAGAAAATTGCGTAGCTCTATGTGGAATTAAAATGTGCAATCCACTGAGAAAGCAAATGCACAACTCCTTGTCACAGTGAACTACACAGTTCCTTAAGCTAGTGAAATGTGCAGTTCCCATAGTTAACCAATTGTGCATTCCAAGAAAATAGTAAGTGCGCACTTATAATTAATAGCGTGGCACGTATTTCTAATTTCATCATCTGGCATGTGTCAGTTAACTAAGAGTCGCTCATTGATTTTAGGCATGTATATCTAAAACCCTAACCCTAATCTTTCGATTGCTCAGCTATATAAGAAACCCATCATAGAGATCATTCTCACACCCATATTTGGAACTCTATTCATTCTCATGAGCACAAGGAGCTTTGGATTCCGTTTGTGCCACTTTTCTAGGTAAGTTTCTCAACTGTCAATTTTTTCCACTTTTGCTTTCACTTTTATCGCTTTTTCTTTCGCAAGTGTCATTTTGTCCTAATTTTCTTATAAAAAGTGTTGTTTATGCTATTACTAGCTTCTACATGTGTCGTTTCTGTCTTTTGAACTTCTTTTCAAGTGTCACATCACATTCCTTGTTTTTTTGCCTACTAGTGATTATTGTTGCTAGGTGTATTTATGTATGCATGCCATTTTCCTTTCATTATCTTGCTTGCTTGATCTAAGTGACTTATTTGGATGAATTTTGTGCTGATCCACGTACTTCCTCTCCTTAGTCAACAGAGAGCCTGCACTTCTTTCAGAGAAAACTATGGAATATTCAAAGCCTTCTTCCCTCCTCAACTACGCATTGTGCAATAGCCTCCAGTAGTAACTATTGCTTTCCCTCTTCAATTGCACACTATGTAATAACAAACAACAGAGAGGATCTTGTGTCCCTTGAAAATGCACACTCACAGTTAGGGCCTCTCTCTCTAGCAGTAACTACACATTACGCAATTTCAGGCTCCAACCAGTCCCCCTTGTGATAAGAACTGTGCAATGAGAATTTCCAGTGATCAGTGAGGTCACTTTACCTCAATTGTGCTCCAGCATTACACAATCCTTTGTCTCAGTAGTTGTCTTCTACTTGTGATTGATTAGATTTTATGATCTTTTGCAAAACTAATTTGTTGTTGTCATAAGTGCATTTGTTTTATCAGGTACTATAGATCTAGAACACATCAATCTTTCATAACAACACCCTGCCTCAAAAGAAGGGGTCATCAAAGGAGGTCACAAAAAGAAGTACTAAATACTGATAGTAGCTTAATAGGAGTGCCTATATTTTCAGAAAACTAATTTTTCATTGACAGAGAATCTATTGTTACATGGCTCACTATCAAGAATGTATTCAATTCAAAGTTTGCAGAGGATTTGGAAGATAAGGAAGTATATGAGAATATCAAGTGATTAGGGTTCCACAAAATTGTCTGAAAGTATCCAGTGCTACTTTGTGTCGATGTTATCAAGTGGATATTACAGGGTCTAGACACTAAGAACATGGTGTTCAACAATGTCAGTGGGCAGCAGCTTGCCTCATATCACCCACATTACTTTCACTTATATTACAACTTTCCCAAGCCTGAGAAATACTTGGATTCTCAATTTTATGTATCTTGGAGTTATCTAGACACTAGAGAAGTGATCAAGTCATGGTGGTGGGAACTAGCTAAAATTCTCCAGAAGCATGATAGTACTTACAAGACTATGTCTCTCAGAATAGTTTACCAGTACTTTATGTCTATGTGTTGCAGGGTTTATACACGAAAGAATATTGAAACCTATACTGAATGGTGGATCTTCATGTTGTATCCGCTCATCACAAAAGGCAAAATATTCAAACCACATTTTTACATGTTTTCCTACTTACTGGATGGTATCCGTGCTCACCATGAATTCTCAGGTCTAGAATGGAGGTGGACCCTAAAGGAGCTCCCTATCAACGTGTGTTGCAAATTATTGTCAAAGTACAGTTACAGAGGGGTATATGGCAAGCTTGTTGAGCACTTATTCATGGCTTTGCATCAAATGATATTTGAAAAAACTCCCCTTGCATGTCCCATGAGGCTAGGAAAGCAGTGGTAGAGATAGAATATTGGTTTGCCTCACCTCAAGGCACATACCTCAAACTATTTGGTCCTCAAAAGCCTCCACATCCTTTTCCGAGGTAAGTCACCGATAAGGCAATCATGCAGGAGGTTGTTTATCATCTTACAACATGTCTATCTTAGTTTTTGCATAAGAAGAATAAGGCAAATTTCCCTTCCTTTCCTTTGCAAGTGGGATCTTATGAGCTCAAGAACTTAAAGGCCTTAGAAGTAGAAGCTGAAGAAGTTAGCATCCTTAAGTTCGGTGAGATGTGCTTTCACAGATATGATCACAGAGGAGTATGTAGAAGACATTGTGTAAAGTTATGTTTTCCCTAAGCTTATGAGTATTATTCCAGACCAAAGGAGGAGAAGATAATAAATTGGTATAATGCCTCCCAAGAACATACACCAGGCAATGAGGCAGGCCCTTTTAGTGCATTTCATGAGCATGATGTTTCCCGAGTAGGGAATCAATAGGAAATTCCCACTCCAGTCACGATTGCTAAGTACAAGAGGAAAGTTGTGCATAATCCTAAAGTGGAGCGAAGCCGAAAGTTCAAAGCATATCTTGTTATTATGAGAGTGCCATTGCAACAAAAAAGAGGAGAAAGCAATAAGAAGAATTAAAGAAGAAGAAATATAGGAGGAATGAAAGAAAGAAGATGAATGTATAAAGAAAGAGGAATAGGAAAGGAAAGAAAAGGAAGACATGCAGGAACAAGAAGAATCAAGAAAGAAGGAAGAAGACAAAGCGAGATAGAAACAATTTGAGGAAGAGCAACATAAATAGTCGGTGGATGAATAAAGTATATAAAAGCATGATGAGGAATTTGTAAGAGAAATAGAGGAGAAAATACATGCCCAAGACATGTAAGTTGAACGAGAGGAGTATAACCAAGAGGTCCCCATTGCGCCCATTCACTGAGATGGGAATATCTCCTCCAGATGATGATATGGTCATGGATATTTCTAACCTTACCTTTGATCTGTTAAAGAACATAATAGTGCAGGAAAGACAGAAATATATTCCTAATGACCTGGTCCATCATATTTCCATTCATACAAAGAGGGTGATTGTTCCTAATACCGAGAATAATTTGAAGGCAATCACAACAAAAAACTTAGCCTTTGCAGAAGCTACAAAAGTAAACACATATTTCTTGATGGAAGAAAATAATTAGTTGGGAAAGAGCCTAGTTGTTGCAAGACAACATATTGATCATCTCCTAGCCGAGAACCAAAGGTTGTCTTCTACTAATTCTCACATGAGGGAGCTCTAGGTATCGATATTTTACGAAATCCAACCATTAGGAGACAATATGAGATAGTTATACAAGGATATGACCAACCTTCAATAGGCAGTTGTTCCCTTACATGAGATGCAGAAGCGATCGCGAGAGAATATGAAAGTTCTGAAGGAGTTTCATGTGTCCATTGATGTGATCCAAGAATGGGACACTAAGTATAGAAATGCACCATCAAAGTTAACTAGGAAAACAAGATAGGAAGCAAAATTTGAAGGGTTGAGGTTAGAATTCTTGTATAGGGAAACAAACAACTATGCACCTATGTGGCCAACATCATAACCGTTTGTTCATGATTGTACCATATTTTGGACTCCTTGGTCAGAGTGCACAAGATTCCTTCTATTAGAGTATTTGCAGAAACAAAGTGAAAAAATGTTTCCAGACAAGAAATTGAAGAATTCTTGAGGAACTTAAGGGAAGTGGTCGAGAAAGAAGATCTAGATATCATAAGGCAAAATATTCAACAATTTGTAGTTGTATCTACCAAGTTGAATATGAAGTTATTCTTACTATGGAATAATGTCCAAATAGGTTCCAAAACTATCTATCTGGATGCAATGGAGGCAAGAGTCATACATAAGCCAAATCTCCCATCAGAGTTTGAGGACATAACATCACAGTACAAGGCTTGGTATCAGTATGTTTTGTCAGAGCTACAAGTAGAAGTTGTCGAGCTAGATTTTCCTCAAGCTCAAGCATAATGTATAAATTTTTGTCTTATTAGGCTTTAGCCACATTTTTGTCTTATGTGGTTTTGAATTTAGAAAATAATAAGAAATGTAAGTGTAAGTCCAAGAGTTAAATAGGGAATATGAAGAGTCATTAGATAGAATAAAGATAAAAGAATCTCAAGAGCCATGAGGGAGCTTTAAGGTCACAAGGGGAGGTGAAAGGTCATCTTATTTGTTATAAATAAATCCTCATAAATCAAGCAAAGAGCTTGGAACTTGAGATTTATAGCCTTGGCTTCTCTAATCTACCATAAGAGTGAATATCATTCTTTGGAGAAGCAAGTGGTAGCTTCATGTTCAACTATTGGGGCTAGTGTCATATCATTGTATTGTATACTTGGAACTTTCACTTAATTATCAAATTCTCTCAGATCCAACACAGTTTGATGCATGTATCATGGATGTTGTAAGACCATTCTTTAAATGTTTATGATATATGTTGTTTTATGCATGCTAAGGCCAATGAACTATTTCATTAGCTTTAGTATATATCTTGTTGAATGTGTGTTGTATTTTCTTTCATGATTGTTGTTTACTTATGAATTATTTTGTAGGTAAACTAATGATTCTTCCATACATGCATGTGTCTCTTTTAGGATAGTACTATTACTTTTCTTCTAGAGGTTCATTTTTTTTTCCTTTTGCGTGAAAGAACCTTCTATGCATTACAATTGATATTACACAAATTTTACCCTTGTTGTCACCAAAGATATGTGTATGTCTTCTTATGTGTTTATCATAGCCAAAGTACATCTTTAATATCACTATTATGGCAACCAGTCGTATCTCCGGTTGGGGCTTCTACGCAAAATGGTGTGAATTCTAATTGGAACTTCATATCGGGGAGACCCCCTTCCCTGTTTTCAACATCCAACACCGTCAACAAGAGACAAACCAAAGATACCATGTTATACCCTTTTTTATATGTGATGATTCCTGCGAGCTTGGGTCCTTAGCCCCTCACTATTTGGAGTAGATCTAGATAGTGAAATCACATTTTTGTTATCTTCTTCCAAATTTGTACAAGTAGATTTGAGTGGCTTTCTACACACTCCTTTTCCAGTCATTTTTTCCTCCATGGAGTGGCTTCTTTTCTAGTTCCTCTTACATTCATGAAGGTGATTCGAGTTGAACTTATGTTGACTTCTTTTCCAATGAATCTTATGCCCTCATGCTTGGGTCTCTGTTGAACTACAAATGGGATAAAAATCATTTAGCCTTCCTTGCCCAACCCTTGCCCATCATATCTCATTTTCCTTATGAGATTGAAACCAATGTCTTTAGTGTGGTTTTCAAAGTCACCAAAGGAATTTTGAATATGGGTCTTGGAAGGTGAGTTTACCAGAGTTGACATTGTCATGGTGTTGTCATTTACACTAGAAAAAGAGGGGACTCACTTAGTCTCTTGGATAGTTACTTGTAACTTCTTCAAGACCTATTCCTTAGTTTCCAAATTATGTTATAATTGAACAATCACTTTAGGGAATCTCTCCTTCTTTTAATTATTTAGTTGAGTGAATTTCTCCTCCAATAGCAAAAGCTACAAGCCATCCCTGTCTAATTCTGCCCTCATTGTGGTGAAGGAGGTGTTTGGCAAGTTCTTTTTCCAACATTCTATCTCCAATACCAACTTTCCTCTTATATTTTTCCATTGAAGTCTCTAAATTCTTCCAACTTATTTATCTTGTCAAGGCTTCTCCCATGACAACTACTTCAAGATCTCTAAGGAAATTTCCCTGATACCTTATGATTCATAATGGTAAGCCTATGGCATATCCATTTCACCAATATGGTAGCTCTATAAAATAATATTAAATGAGATCTCTAACAAAAAATGGGTTAAGATCATGCATCTTCGCATGGTATTTGTTAATTGGTTATAATGCTTAGAAAATTTAACAAACAAAATATGGACTAGTTAGATACTAAGCAATTGAAAACAAGTCCACTCTCTTTCAATTTAGGCTCAAGAGTTAGTTACTTGCATTTCCAATTTCACATGGCATTCTACAACTCTATCAATCCCAAAATGAAATGGGATTCCATTGTCTTCTTTCAATGTACAAACACAACACTTGATTAACCAAGAATTTTCGCAATGGATTAATAATAGATATCATTTTTTTAGTATAGAGGGTTTACGCAGTGCATTATATTAGTAAATAAAAACATTGTTTAGAAGAGAAGGGAAAGACCTAGACAAAAAGAAAAACACCCAATACTGCTAAAACTGCCCAACATTTCACTAGTCATAATTAAACCAATTGAAAACCCTCCTATAAAGAAACAATGACCTTGAGATAACAACCATTAATCTTCAACTTTTGAACATAATAAATGGGGAAAATAGAACATTGTTAACATTTATTAAATCTTAATGACAATTAGCTTATAGTTGAATTAATAGAATTACAACCTGAAACTCTTCATCGTGACAACATGTGTAACCAACAATAACAATATACCATTTGGTAGCATTGATCTCACATAGAGCACTCTATCTAACATTAAAACATACAAACAAATACTAAAATGTTTTTGGAAACCCAACTAAAAAAAAACAAGTTTAATTAGGAATTTTAGTAAGCAGGGAATTGATTACAAAAAGGTGAACAACACATGGATTTAATGTATTTTTACTCCTTGTTAAGAAATTTGTAAATGATAATGATTTAATAGCAATATTCACTCACTGTGGAAAAGACACTTGATGTCTTTTTCTTTTCAGATGATCAAATATATCGTTTTTTGAGCCCTCATCCACGCTATTATTGTTCTTCATTTCCATCTCATTACCCCGCTTTATAAAATGCCCCCATTCTCTACGACTTTCATTTTTATTATTCTACCTTAAAAAAACCAAGCATCACCAAAATTTGTTTTGACTTCTAAATAAATTTTAGATATTTCCTCAACATTACCATATCAACTCACAAACCAACATACTTACGAATAAAACTTAATAAAAAAATAATTTAAATCATTATATTTACTAAAAACATTAATCTAACACAATCAAATACTTACGATAAAATTTAATAAAAAAATAATTTAACTCATTATATTTACTAAAAATAAAATCATTTGATTTCCATATGTATTTCATTACTATGTTTAAATATAGCACGGGCCTGTTAGGATTGTTCTGCACTCTAATGATGTTAATTAATATAATACTAAAAGATGATTCTACACTTCCTTGATATTAATTTTGTTAAAGGATAGATATGATAATATTTAAATGATGGTATATTTATTTTCATCTTAATGAATATTTTATTATTTAATATTTATATTTTAATGATATTTGTTTTAAAAAAATTATTTTTTGAGTTGAATTAAGGTTGGGGCAAGTTTTTATATTGGATGGAAAAAATATTAATCATTCATAGTGAGAATTTTATCACCAAGATTATGCAAGGCTCGGTTGAGCCTAGATGCTCATGGAGAAATTTAATTCTCCCAAAATGGCTTCCATCCTCAACCCTTCCCCATGAAGTTTGAACATGTGATCTGGCAAGGACTAATGATAAAGTTATTTATTTGATTAAAAATATATTTTAATAAATATAGGATTTTAATTGATATGAAGTTAATATGATGTGTATATTGATTATATTCATTTAATTGAAAATAGTAATGGTTAGATACTTAAATATAGTGTTTCAAATTTGACATTTTTATTTATAAGTTTTATTTTTTAGATAAATATTTAAAATTAATTTCTAAATTTTATTTAATAAACATTTTAAATAGTTATCAATAATTTTTTCCACCGAAATCTAGCAATACAATTTCACGAATGATTATGATTTATTATTATTTAAAATGCATTTTTGGATACATAGATGGATTCAAAACCCTGAAAAATGCTAAAGCCCTTGAATTTTACATATTAAACAACTTAAGTTAGAAATTTTTAAAAATCTTTCTCGGACTTCAATCAAATTAACTATAAAAAATAACTGTCATTTCGTCTATTAGTTAAACTACACTTTTTATAAATGTTTTAAATAATTATTGCTCATTATTATTTATTTTATGTGAGATTATTTAAATTTAATTTAATGAATATTTAAAATTAATATTATTGCATTGTATTGTTATATTTATAGTATTATATATAAAAAAACAAATAATTTCTCAAAATGCATATATCCATAGATATAACATAAAATAATTCTACTCCTGATTGAAGTGAGGGTCCACACACATCATTTATAGCCTCGGCCACAGTGAACCATCATATTGGGAAGGGGAGGGGGACACATCATTTACATCCTTGGCCACAGTGAACCATCATATTGGGAAGGGGAGGGGACAACGTCGCATCTGTCACCTCACTCAATGGACGAAGAAGGTGTGGTCGTCCCATCCTCCATTTGGTAGGTCGACTTAAATGAGATTCCTCCACATGCAAATTAATGATGTTGCAATTAAGGATTTGGGTGGTTGACTTTTCTATGTTTCTCAACAATAAAAAACAAGCCAAGTTTCATTCTATTTTAGTTTTCATGTTGATGCATTATGTTTTGGTGCTTTTCGTGGAAGTTCTTCCCTGCCATAAGGAGAATTACCACTTTCGCTATGCTATTTCTTATTTTATGAAGGGGGCAAGTCCAATTCCTCCTGACTTGGCCTCCCCTGCTACCATTTATAGTTGGACTCACTCATCCTCCTCTAGTCGCATTCTACCATTTCTAGTTGGACTCACTCATCCTCCTCTGGTTGCATTCGGTTCTTTCATGGCAAGGTTACAAGCTCCACTAATAAAACTAACTGTAGAGGGAAGTGATTTTCTTGGGAAGAAACACATAGGAGGCTAGGAGGTCTACATTCACAACCCTGCACTTGGTCTGCTCAACCTAAAAGGGCATCCTTTGTGGTGGTAGGCTCCCATAGATATACAATCCTCAATTCAAGAACTTTGATTTTCGTACTCTGTTTACTTGGTGGTATTTTGCCCACAAAAAGAGTTGGATAGGTGGACTTTTTTTGTATTAATATAGTTGTTATTTTAACATGTGAATTTTCTCTTTTGGAGTAAAATTTGAAGCTCTCCTAATGTGCATGAGGGCTTCACTAGGGGAGTAATACCATACCACAGGCATTCATATTGGGGGGATATATATTGAGGAAAAAATAATATAATATATTGAGCATATAATGGAGGGTAAAGAGTTTTTATATTGGCATGTATAAAAAATGGAGCTCAAAATTATGAAAAAATACAAAAGGGATATAAAAAATGTTAATGAAAAATGTATACCTACAATATCTAGTGAAAGTATGAGTTTTTTAAATTGAGGTGTATTGGGTTCGTATTGGTAGAGGGTTATATAATGTGATTTTTAGAGGTATTTTTCAATATGTAGTCAAATTAAGGGTATTGTTTAGTATGCCATAAACACATGTGATATGTCAGAGGTTCATTGAATAAAGCCCCTGTGCCAATGTATCCCTTGTGACACTTTGAAGCCTTATGTTTTATTCATTGTCTCTCATCGCAACCTTGTCCATCCTCTGAAGTTTAGTTGGCGGCCTAGCTTTCATTGTCTCTATCACTTGTTCCTCGATCTCATCCCTTTCACTCCCTCCATTGCCCTCTTCATTATGCCTCCCAAATGACACGACAAAGAGCTCAAAGTTGTGGAGGCTCAACCAACCAGGTGGAAGGGAGTGCTCACTCTTACCTCCACACCCATAATGCTGCTAAGAATGATCAAAACCAGGCCCTCAAGCTTGTCCAATAGGAAATTGGGCAATTAGATGCCAAAGTTCATGCAACCTAGGACAAGTATAATGATATTGAAATATTTGCTTTTGTGGCCAAATGGGTTCTTGATCCAGCTCATAATTGGTGGCACTAGAATCAGTGTTTGTGCACCATTGAGCTTTATTGGAACACTAAATCCTTACTCAACAAGGTCCTCTTGAAATGCAATGAAGCTAAAAGGGCAATCTTGATGCAACTTGATGAAATATGATTGGAGCATCGTGACATAGGGCTTGAATCATTGAGACATTGCGTTATGTCTAGTGAGGATTGAGACCCTCTTGCATAAGTGCAAAGGACCAACCTTACTAGGATCCCGTATTGATCCTAATGAAATTTCCACCTCATGTCGGGTCACTTGCATAACTCACAATCTTGCAGATTTTGTTTTTTATCTAGTTATTTCTATGTTATCCATTTATACATACAGTGACACGAAATGGTTGTCTATTATATATAATTCCTTGGATACTATCATGTTGAGAGAATTGATTTACTAAATACACTTTTTATATTATCTTTTAGACAAAATCTTTCTTTTTGAGACATTGCAAATTATAATCTTATTTTCCAAATAATAAAAATTTCTCAACTAAAAAACAAACATAAGAATTCTAAAATAAATTAAATAATTATATATATATATATATATAAAATTATAAAATTTTTGTAGAAATAAATTATTTTATTTATTAGTATTTTTGCATATAATATTTTGTTTATATTAATAAAATAACCTAATATTTTAAAGTTCGTCGAATCCCGTGTAATTTATGTGTCTTTCTATTTGAATTTGAATTATAAAACCTATTCAAATTGCACGAATAAATAAATTTCCAGCAATTAAAAAAGATTTTTTTGTTTATCTATTAATAAATTTATTGTAGATAAATATTAACCATTTTCATAAACCACATTTAAAATACATAAAAGCATTCAACCTAGATATAAAATTAATACAAGTTAAATTCCGACAAATCCCAAACATATAGATTTGATAAATATAACACAAGTTATCATTTAGTATGAAATTTAAGACGAAAACTAATACGACGTGGTATGTGACGTCATATGATGACGTGCGCCCGAAGAAATTTTCAGTGGCCATGTGACAGCGACAAACATGTGGTCGACACGACTTACTGATGATAGTACAGGCGGCAATGTGACGCAGATGGGAATGGGGATAAGGCTCTAATAAAGTAAAAGATTTTACAGCTGTTAGGGAATGGGGATAAGGCTGTAATAAA
Source organism: Pinus tabuliformis (assembly GCA_031772625.1). Taxonomy (NCBI): domain Eukaryota; kingdom Viridiplantae; phylum Streptophyta; class Pinopsida; order Pinales; family Pinaceae; genus Pinus; species Pinus tabuliformis. The sequence goes on from CM062812.1 coordinate 822,451,875, forward strand.
GTAAAAGATTTGACAGCTGTTAGGGATACTACAATCCAAATATTTGGCACTTTTCCCAAAGATTTCCTTTTTGGGGTAAAACAAGGACTATTGTAATCTAGGGACGCATTTCCCAATGTCGACACAATCCACTGGGAACAATAAGCACCTGGTTATGCATATTTCAACCCAATTTCATTCTCATACGAAATCTCGAGGAATTAGTTAATTAAAAAAATAAATAATATTATGTCACTTTTAACAAAACAACTTACGGTATTCGTATGATCAATGATATTTAAATAGCCATCTCAATAAAATTAAAAAAATAAATAATATTATGTCACTTTTAACAAAACAACTTATGGTATTCGTATGATCAATGATATTTAAATAGCCATCTCAATAAAAGAAAAAGAGGGACTTATTTATAGACATGATTCGATATTTGATGAATTGATTTTGTGGACTCATGAGTTTTATTCAAGCGTTGTAATTTTGAGTTTGGATCTAAGGTGAAACTATTTTTCTTAGGGATCAAAATTAGTTTTGATGTTGTAAGATACATTTTAGCTAGTAATTTGGAGAGATCAAATGGATTTTTTATTGGCGATTAATGAGGAAGGAGTGTTGAGAATGGTCAAAATCAATTGTTTGAGAGATCAATGTATTTGCAACATACTAGAACTATTTTGGCAAGATCAATTATATTACATAGGTTGAGTTAACTAGGCGCAACAAAATATCTTGAAGGAGGTTGAGTTGATTTAAGGGGAAACTAGCCAACTTTGTTAACAAATTCCATGAATAATTTTTGTGTAAACTTTTCCAAAATTTATTAATAAAAATTTGCTGGAATTTTGCTATGGAATTTCATTTAGAAATTACACTTATTGAATTTTTATTTTTCTTGTGTGGGTTTAAATAAAAACGCAGGTTCTCCGATTTTTTCTTGTTTTAATTCAATTTACGGCAAAATTATTTCTCAATTTTTCCTAAGGAAATTTGGGGAAAGGTCTAGGAGGATTACCAAATAAATTTAAAAGGGAATATTACAATGATATCAAAGTTGTGCATCTTGTCATCCCGAGGGGTTAACAATGAAGTTTAGATTGTTTGGGTGAGTGACCAACACTCTTTTCAAATCGATTCAGCAGTGTGTTGGTTGGTTTGTTGGGAAAGATACTAAAGGAGAAACTTTTTAATACAATAGATCAATTTGGACAATTATCTCCATCAAAAAATGTCATTCTTAGCTTGTTGGAAGAACTAGAAAAACATTTTCATATGGTGAATCAACAATCTTCTCAGCTAGTTCAAGCAACAAAGGTTCCAACAACCACTTTCTTAGGCGAGCACAGATTGTTGAGGCATAAAAATAAGGAGGTAAGGCTTGTTGTTACTAATTGCCTAAGTAAAATGATAAGGGTTACAACTCTTGAAATTCTTTATGAGATGGATAAAATGAGGGAGATCTTGTAATTAATCGTTGAAAGTTTTGAAGGGATCGATGGCATCAGAAGTTACTCATTTGATAAAAGGGATAATATTTTAAAATTGATACCAAAGGTAAGATGATGTGATGATGTGTTATCATGCTTGATTATGAATGTAATGATCTTATTCTACAATTGTTCCATCATCTTCTCAATGATAAGGATCATGGCACAACTATCTTGGATCACATGAAAGCCATTATGATTGCAATTATTGATGAAAGTGATGTTATTTTCCAACCTATTATATCTTCATTGTTGGTTGTTCTGAATCAAAAACGGGTTACTTCAATTTCTACTTACAACTTGGTAAACAGTGTTGCCAAACAATGTGAAGGGAAGTTGAAAGCCCACTTGTTTGAGGAGGAGTTAATGAAAGAAGAAGAATTGGTTGAGAATATTTGTGTGGATGCACACTTTGTGTCATCTACAAATGAAATCACATAGGAGGATGACAACAGTAGCATGGGCTAGAGTACCACTTCACTAGGGCTTTGTTGACGATGTTGGAAGTTTGCCAACATGAGCGGGTATCCCAGGTATGAAGTCCCAATTAGACCTCTCACCATTTGGGATAGGAGCTCCAATCAAGAAATCGGCCTGGCTACCAATATAATGATCTTAAAGATTTTCCTTGGTTGAAAACAACAACATAAGAGAGCAGGGACATAACTTTTGAGATAAGCAAGTAAGTTAGCTTTATGAAACATACAATTGCAATGTGCACAAAGTAATTTCATGTACGAGAGAAGAAAAAGTGAGCTTCAGAAGAAAAGTAAAAGTACCATCCCACTAAAGACACACACATACATAGAAATAAGCATTAATTAATCTGCAAAATACTTCGCAAAGTAACAACGATTATGAAATCAAGTAAGACAAATGTTTCAATTAAGTTGTATACCAAAACCAATGAAATAGTTCATTTTCCTTAGTACATATGAACACGAATATGAAAGAACAGTATTACAACATCCACGATACATGCATGAAAGTACGCCAGACTCTAAGCGCTTTAAAATATTAAGTGAAAGTGCCAAGATACACAATTGCAATGATGCATCACTTGCCCCATTAGTGGAACATGAAGCCACCACTTGCTCCTCCAAAGAACGATCTCTCTTTCCTATGCTAAGCTTGAGAAGCCAAGGCTAAAATTCCATTGATTGAGTTACGAGTGTTTATTTATAACAAATTAAGTGATTTTTCACCTCTAATGTGACTTTTGGGCTCCCTCATGACTCTTTAGCTTCCCTAAAACCTTTGGACTTCCTAGTGACTCTTCATATTCCATGTGTGACCCTTAGGCTTCCACACATTTTACATTTTCTAGTTTCGAAATTACAAAATTACATCCTACCAAAATTGTGGCGAAAATACATGGGGAAAAATAACGCTATTGTGTTATCTTTTTTAGAAGATACAATTTGGCGACTGTGACATGAAACTTCATTGTAATGTGCTGATGCCAAGTTCTATTCTTTATTGCTATGTATTCAACTCTTTATGATAGTTCTCGAATGTACTTCATCTTCACCATCCAAAGGGTTGAGATATAGTATTGGAAACTTCTAAGTCATCATGGATCACCATCTATCTGTCGTAGTTCAGAATTCCTTTACTCCTGTGAGATAAAACCTTTGTGTCTCATTTCCACAAATGTCTTCTTGAAACCTATTCTTGATGACCTCCTTGAATATCATATGCCATGTTAAGATATTACCTCCTTGAATTGGCGTTGGTTCAATATTACCTAAAATTTAAACTCACTCATGACAAGACATTATCAGTGCCAAAATCACCTATTCTATCTTGTTTTCTCATGCAAGATGTCGACTGTGATGTGAGAGTGCACTAGTACTGAAAGATGAGTTTTAATGGGCGTAGGTTCATGAGCCAAGGGTTGGGAGTATGGTCATTGGAAGTGCGCATTGTGCTAAGGTATGAGAGAGGGACAAGCTTGGGCACAGAGCGCAAATTTTGGAAACAGTGGCTAGAGGCTTAAGCACTGAAGATGTGCAATGTGCTATGATTGAGAAGGGGTATCTTGGTTGAGCGCAAGTCGTAACTGCAAGGGCTAAAGGTGACCTTATTGTCCATTGGAAGTGCATTATGTGCTCCACAAGACAAGGTTTTCAAGGCTTAGCGCAAAGCGCAGGTGTAAGGAGCAAGAGGTTAGATGATTATGCTTTGGAGATGTGTTATGCGCTCATGAAGGCGCTGACCTCAGGATGGGAACATGTCGCAAGTTTAGGGGAAAAGAGTCTCACAATTGAGGCTTGAAAGTGCACTATGCACTCATCACTTGTGCTAAAAGTTCAATGTGCTCATAGCTTGCGCAAGATGTGAAGACAAGGAAGAACCCCAAAATTGACTAAGTGTGAGATCAATTGAGTGAAAAAGAGAGCAAGAGAATACAAACAGGGCCTGAGCATGATCACACACACACAATCAAACTTATGACAAGAATATGCACAATACCAAAAACCAACGCATATGCACTGAAATGACAAGATAACGACAATAATCTTAGAAAACCATAGTGAGGGCGAAAGTATTTGCGACAAAAGTGTCAATTACATCTATAAATTATGTTAGGTCAAGGAAATGTGCTATGTTCCAACACTTTGATTGAAGGGTTTGGAGTTGTCGTAATGCATAAATATAAGGATTTGCTCGAAATTCGACCAAGTGTTGGGTGAGAACAAGCAAGAGAGTTTATGAGAATTGAAAGACTTGGCTTATACGCACACATACATATATACAACCAAAAACATGACTGGAATATGAACAACCCAAGAATGTGAAGAGACACCAAGAAAGACACATGTGAGAATAGAAGCGACATGTGCAAGAGCGAAACTTCAAATTGCGATAGTTGAGAAACTTACACGGAAGGAGGGCACACTTGTGATAAAGAGTGGAGGATGATCCCTATGCTCCAAAAATGTGCAAAACTCCAAAGTGAAAGATAAGAGTGTAAAATGAGCCCTCAAGTGAGCCCCTTATATAAGAATGAAACATGCATGGGTAGCTTAGGTTTTGAGAGTGCGTCAATCGCATGTCACAAAATTAAGGGATAAGGATGAGACGTCTACCACTGAGAAGTGCAGTAGATCTATCTTAAGAAAGCGTGCTCTACCTATCAACATAAAGTGTGAACTTCCTGTAAACAATGAGTGTGCTTTATCTATCATCAAGATATGTGCTCAACTAGCTTGAGAAAGTGCACTCTTGTTTTTTGCAGAAGGTGCGCTAGCCCTGCTTCAAGGAAGAAAAAGCACTACGAAAGGTAGTTAACCTAGAAAGAGTTTAGACACTTAGGCTTTCAAGAGGAACTTGAACACCTAGATGAAATTTGACCAATCATAAAATGACTTTGATGACTTGAAATGATAATTCACATGATCATTAGGAGGCTCCAAAATTTTGGAGGGTGTTGTAATAGCTACAACACTTGGTGTTCAATGGAAGAATCCCAACTTCTCTGTTTAGGTCTAACTTTATGCATAAAGTCTAGCCTTTCGGAAAGTATTGTCTCATCCTATGGATCACTCTAGCTTCCTTACTTAGCCCGGTTATAGATATAGTCTCTCTTATTCTTCTTATTGGCTTAATACACTTCACAAAATTAGTTAAACTTCAATTGTTTCAATTAAGGAAAAGGATCGTATAATTTTCGTGAGTTTAAGATGTTCAAAGTTTTATTGTCGTCTCTAGTGTTGCTCCGTTGCTAACAGATCTATTCATTACCCTAGCAGAGTCGCTTCAAGGAATCACAAGCATTTCTTCCTTGCCAACAGGCTTGTTCAATACCCCAACAAAGTTGCTTCCCTCACCTCTCTGTGAAAGAAACATTTTTCTTCTTTCACCCTTTATTTATTTTATGTTATTATGGACATTGGCATTTTGTGAGTGTTTATTTCACCAAGGGTGGAAGAGGGATCTTGACTTGTTTTATGAGCAAGAGAGTTTGTTTCTTGTTTTTTAGAAATTAGTTTTCTCGCTTAATTTTTTCTCCTTATCTTCTCTACTCGACTGAGTTGACACGTTAGAACCAATCAATACAATGACCGATTCAAGGAACAAAGATCCTAGAATGGAAATGGGAATCATAGATTTGTCAAGTCTTTCATTTGGAATGAGTCATATTTTTCATCTGGATGTCATCAACTTTTAAATATATTTAGGCCCAAACAAGGAAGGAGATCAGAGGTTAGCCAACAGTTTTTAGTCATCACAATTCCCTTTTAGTCTGACCTACTACAATACTACAATTCTAGACTCTCTATGGATATATCACTATATCAGTGATCAACATGAACATTCCTCATCATGATCAAACTCATTACCACTACTAGACATGGGATCATCAACATGAGCTACATAAACATCACCTAAATTAGAGTCTGAGGATGTCTCACTCTCATCTGCAACCTTGGTAGTGGCACTAATAACAATAGAAGTGGACCTAATGGAAGCACGAGTTGGTCAAGCTGCATGACTAATTCCTTCCATTGGTCAATGTTTTCCTTTGCTTGATGCAACCACTAATTCTGGTTCTGATAGCACTACCAATTATGCATTGGGATCATCCCCCCTAACGTCGTGTCAATATCAAAATCAACATCAAGGTTAAGATATTTAGTCTCCTTCGTCCATTCCGATGTTGGATCAATATCATCCAACACAATGGGATCTAGATCAGGTCTTTTATTCATCATTTGGTTGCATCTTAATCAAAGGTTGTATTGCACGAAGACAATATCAATTAACCATTTTTGTTCTAGATGGTTTCTATTATTCGTGTGTGTATTCTCAAAAACAGACCAATTGTACTCACAACCTAAAGCATTGCAAGTTTGGTTGAGGACTCTAATTACAAACTTTTTCAATTGAGGATATTGGCCGCCAAATGATTCCCACCAATATGTTGCAAAGAAAAAGACATTAATTAATAACTTAGTTCATTTCTTTTCTTATTTACAAACAATTTGAATTGTATATTTGTAAACAATTGAACTTTAAAAGAAAAACAAATTGGAATTGATTACATGGTTGATCCACATATCTTGTCATCTTTGCCAAGTTTTTTTCCAAAGGTACATGTTGCCATACTAAAAAGAGGAAGTTGTCTATGTATTTCCAACTGGTCTGAATGTTTAGGGACCATGTGCTCCAAGCAATTACATAATCCATCTTTGACCTCCCCAACCTACATATCTCCCAACTGAGCTTTATAATGATACTTTGGGTTAAAAAAATACCTAGTTGCATGTATAGGACAATGGAGTTGATTGTTCCATATGTTATCAATGATCTCCCATATATACCCATATTTAGCTAACTTATCCTTGTAAGCTTCCCGCATCTTCTCCTTTTCCTAATCCATAGCCTCATAAATGTAGCCCATGGCCAATTTTTCTCCATCCACCATCTGTAGCACCTTAACAAGGGGCTCGGTAATTTTCAGAAGCTCTACAAACATTTTCTAAAAATAATTGTTAAAAACTTTCATTTTGGTGTATTTTCTGTCTTGTCTATGATACCACTGAGGTGAAGTACAATCATTAGAAGAAAACATTTTTTGCAACTTTTTTTGTTGAGAATTGAAACATTGCAATTCGAGGAAGTGAATTGCAAATATCGTAATTGCAGGCCTAACAAGCTCTTTTCCCCCAGTGTTTTCCTTGATTAGGCTCAATACCCATGAGTGGGTAGTAGATGTATTTTGTAATCAACACTTGACATACTCTACAATGTTTTTTACCCTCTCCACTTTGGCTATGTCTTCAAGCATGAGGTTTATGCAATGTGCAACAAATGGAGTCCAAAATATAGTCTTATATTTGGACTCAAACATATTTCCATCAAGAACATAGTTTGAGGCATTATCTATGATGCCCTGCACAACATTTTGCTCCCCCACTGGCTGAATAATGTCATCCAAAAGTTCAAATAAAAGGGTTACATCCTTCACCTTATCAGATGCATCAACTGATCTAAGAAACATGGTTCCTTGAAGGAAAGAAACAAATAAATTAATGATGGTGCAATTCTTTTCATCGATCCATCCATTTGACATGATGGAACCGTGGCTCTTTATATTTAGTGAAATACTCATCAATAGAAGAAATCTATTTTTGCAAAAGAGCTCCCCTCAAGTCATGCACGATAGGGCTTTTCAAGTCGTTCCCTGTAGCTATAATAGAGTCCCACATAGCTTGGTAATAAGGTGAGTGAGCAAATTTAAATGGGATATTTGCATCATACCACCATCTAGCAATGTATTGAAAAGAAAATTCTTTGCATTTCTTTTTCCAATGTTCATCCAAAGTGGGTTAACGACTTGACTGGGAGGAAGTGGGATTAACAGAGGCAGTGGTGGAAGAGGATGAAAAATAACTTTGGATGTTCGTCCTCTTTGTTCGTTTAGATTGTTGGCCTTGATGATAAGATCCAAGGGCAGGGGGAACATAGTGAAAGGGATCATTGGTGGAAGGGATAAAAGAAGAGTTTTTAATCTCAAAATCATCATACCAACTATCTTTCATGACTTGTAAAATATCCTTCTTCCTTGCAATTTCTTTTTGGATAACCTTCTGCCTAGCCTTATTCTCCTCAAACTTCTCAAACTTGACAAGGTATTATGCCCTAACATAACCTATCACTTGCTTTGGTGCATCACATGGCTTTACTTGGCCTCTTATCCTAGCCACATGTTTTTTCAACCCGAGAATACCCCCACCTCCAATAGATTTATTGCAAAATATGCATATCATTTTTCCATCAATCACATCAAAATGAACCCATGCACTGTCCTTGGCTATTGGAGGGCATGGTGGCTAAAAATATTTGAAATTTGCAAAGAAATCTGCCATTAAAAAAACTATTGCAACTAAGAAAAATGGAAAACTTAAGATAAATTTTGGAAAAAAAATGGGCATATTTAGCCTACAAAATTTGATAGCATAGAACTAGAGATTTGATAACAATGTGGCATAGAACACACAAAATAATTAAATACATGGACAACTGTGAAATACCGATTTTTTCAAGTGAAATCCTTACCTAGAAATGCAAACTTATTTCCTTAGCCTCCTCTTGCAGAGGCCAAGTCTATTAACAACTCCAAACTATCTCCAAAATAGCTCCAAGTCCAACTCCAAGCCTCCAAGATGACTACTCTCGAAAAAACTCAACACTCTCCAAGCTCCCAATTAAACTCACAAAACTCCAAATGAAATGTGTGAGGCAAATGAGAGGGGAGACCTCCTTTTATTGACTTGGAGGGCATGTTTTTGGAGGGAAACAACGCTTAGCTTCCCTCCAAACCACCTCAGAAGTTGCCAAAAAGCTGCTCGGTGGGTTCGTCACTGACATGGATATGAATGAGCGGGTTCCGTCATAAACAGGCCAGTTAAGCCCGATTTTTGTGAAAAAAGAGGTGAAGTGGCCCCTCTGACCAGGTTTTTTTCCCGATCCAACTAGTTTAGCCAGTGAACAGGCCAGTTTGACTAGTGTCCAATTTAAATTAAACGATTTTTAATACTATGATCACACCTAACACAACACTCTCCGCAACCATTGAAACATGATGGTTGGTCAAGCATGCATATTGCCATCTGGCTTATGTGACAAGTTAACATATATATCATGAAATTATGAAATCATGAAATCAAACATTCTGAAACCAAACATTCAATGATAAAGAATTAATGCCAATATTATTTCTGGTTGGAAAAATACGAAATAAATTATATGAAGAGTTGAAAGAAATTATATGAAGAACATACAACTCCACGAAAAAGCCAAATAAGATAAACAAAAATCTTATTCACCGAGAAAATTATTTTATGCACTTAATAGGTTGAATAACCATGTTTTATCAAATATGAAATAAAACTTTAAATTAATTTAAGAAAGGATCAATGTTAATGTAGTAATTCAATTAGTAAGAGGACTAATAATAATAATAAGCTAAATCTTCCTGGATCTTCAATTGACCCGTGAGCATTTATAATTGAAAAATATCAACATTAAGCCGGAAGGAATCGACAATTAATGCAGAATAAAACTTAGTAACCCATATTACCCGAAGTAATTTGATGTTACCAATATAATTTAGATATCTACCTTAAGAAAACATTAAGACCAAATTGAATTTTATTACATTTTTAATGATAGAGTTTACAAGAAGATTACAGGCTATGATGTCTGCTTAAACCCACTTTTTCACAGCAACCCAATGTCATCACAGTGGCACCATCTCCAACGGTAAATTCAGATCCAACATTCCATCTCCCTCCACACTCGCCTCCGCCGAGACTCGCTCTTCCTCGCGCTCTTTACCCCTCAAGTCCCCGTCGCAGGCCTTGGAGTCGACGTCGCAGGTTCTATTCCCACGGGGTAAAAAATCTTCCCACTCGAATGAAGGCTGCCACAGCACCTGAGACGTAACGGCTTTGGCATCGTCGGCCTTCCCCGCCTCGATGCATTTTGCAGCTGGCTCTTGCCCATTACCTCCGCGGCGCCTCAAGCAGTGCCTCTTGGTGGCCTCGATACGTTTCAGCAGAGCAAAGAACTCTTCAAAGCTGTCGCTGTCGGCATTGGTGTCCGCGCATGGCCGCTTGGGGCTCCCCTTCGCTAAAGCTGAAGATGATTCAAGAGAGCGTTTCTTCGTCATACTCTCCTCGGCCGCCGAATCGATCTTGGAACCCATCAATATATAATTCAGCGTCGCAAGGTCTACGCAGGGCCCTCAATATATCGTTCCGGTGTTTCTTCCCGGAAAATTTATAGTTCAGTGCAATGAGTACCAAATATGCACCACCATTAATACTGCAGACCAGGACGCCCGTCAGTACCAAACAATTTCCACCTAATACCACCACTTCAGACAGCAGAGTACGGCACCCGTCACTTTATTCTGCCTTATGGTCGCCGCCAAACTTGGAGGTTCGTCGTACAAAAATGAATGGCAGCCAGCACCTTCAAAATTGGCACTTTCGCTAAATCAAGAATTGCGCTGTTTTACCGATAAACGGCGGCGTTCGCCCTCCAATTTCAGTTGCGCGTTTCCTTTTTTTTAAATGAATTATATTTTTTTGGACGGGGAATTTTGTCACTGTAATCGTCTTTAAATTGGATTTTTTTTAATGTGAAAATAGATTTTAATATTTTGAAAAATGAACGACAGTTTAAGTTTTGTGTAAGTTCAAAAATTTATTATTATTTTTTTAAATAAAATTTCAATGTTGTATTCTTTAAATTACATTTTTAAATGAAAAACGAATTGAAATTATTGTTTATAAGTTAAAAATTTTCAAAATATGGAAAAAATTAATAATAGTCTGACAGATTTTCAGAGCGATTTGGAGTGAAATAAGGAAAATCATAGTTTTATGTTGTTGACATAACACAATCTAAATATATCTGGCATTCTCAATGATATTTTCTGCATTTAATAATAAAATAATATTTAAAATTTCGAATATTGATATTTTATCCAAAAAAAACTTGTAGCATTAGATTTTAATGAAGATGGCTAAACAATTAGTTTATTAGAATATTTCAAAAAAATCGATTCAAGCAAAGAAAAGTTGTAATCCACCGAACAATTAGTTTATTAGAATATTTCAAAAAAATCGATTTAAGTTAAGAAAAGTCGTAATCTAATTATTTTGGGGTTTTGTGGATATATTTTTTGGGAACTAGTTTAATTTATAAAAAATTGATTTTTTTCACAATATTTTTTTAGTTAATTTTAATTAAAATTTGACAAAGAGTTTTAAAAATTTGAGTTTTTGTTTAATGTGTAGAATTCCAGTGCCTAAAAAGTTTTTCAGGTTGTTAAGTTCATTTATGCATTCAAAAATGTATTTTAAACTATAAAAAATCAGATTTTGCTTGAAATTGTATAGACCAGTGAAAAAGGCTATTTCTTCTTATTTTTTGACCAATTTTATTGGAATTGCATTAAATATTGGAGTTGTCTTGGTGAAATCTTGATTTGTGTTATTTAAATTGATAATTTGATTGTATATATGGATTCGGCACCTGGAAAATCCCTATGTGCAAGGCTACACATCAAGCTTGTGATTTCAATAAATTCCTACCCGATTTTAGAGAAATTACACCAGAAAAACCCACCGAAAAAACTTCCAAAAAATCGCACTAAAGACATCCTTTAGTATTTATTAAAATAAAAATTATAATCTAATTATAGAAAAAATTTTCTTGATGTGATTATTTCCCACATGTTTTCTCATAATACAATATGGATCACAGAAACCTAAACTCATTATTATGATGTTTTTAACATATTTTTTGACTAATTTGATTAAAATTGCAATAAATATTTATTAAAATTAAAAATTACAATAAATATTTATTAAAATTACGAATTTGAAAAAAAAAAATTGTATTTTTTTTTGAAACGCTAAATCTAACCCATGCATTTTAAACAACTAAAAATAAAAATGTCTCCTAAGATTGCAAAATTCTAACCCAAAAGAACCTGAAACATAAAATAATTAGAAAAGGCTTACAAAACCGCGTAATTAGTTGCGGTTAATTCGGCTTTTTCTTTCATTTACACCGCACTCCGGATTGGGATGCCAGATGGATACTCCTTCCATCGCGCTGTCATTTCCTCACGGATGTGACATGTGTGGCCCACTAACTGTACGATGTGGGAGCGTGACATCATGCAACGACGTGCGCCTGAGGACAGTGGCGAAGCTACACCTACTCTGATAAATTGAAATATTGTACATAAAAATCGTTGAGAAATTTAGGATCTTTAATTAACAAACTTTTCCATTTTGAGGTAAAACCATGAAAATGAGTATGAAACCTTTTATATATTTTTATAAGGAAACTCCTATTTCTACCTTTATAGCATTATAAATGCCCTTTGATATAGGGTTCGCTCTCTGAGTGACAGCGCGTGAACAAATGAATGGAGCGTGGAGAGAGAGAGCAAGCACTATTTCCCTCGCATGTCAGAGGGCATTTATAATGCTATAGAGGTGGAAATAGGAATTGCCTTTTCATAAAGCGCTCCCCACATAAACTCGCTGATTGTGACACAAATTACTCTCTTACACACCTACGAATGTGGACACGAAGCAATCAGATAGTTTATCTAAGAAGAAAATTATATAATAAATATATGTATAATGTTAATTTAAAAGTATTTAAATATAACCCTATATAAGTTGTTTTTAGTGTGATTTTTGGGTAGTTTTTCCGAAAGATTTTTCCAATCTAATTTCTCTAAAATCTGAGAGGAATTTATTGAAATCACAAGTTTAATTGGTAAGTCTTGCACAATCCAAATGCCCTAGGGATTTTGAGAGTATTGAATCCATATATACAATCAAAAAATTAATTTAAATAACACAAGTCAAAGTTTCACCTCAAATTTTTCAGCAAAATTTTAACAGCAAAAAATCAAATAAATCACACTAAAAACAACTTCATTTATATACAACTCAATATTCATTATTTTGTCACAATAAACTCTTTTTTAACTCAATTGGTTTCCAACTCTCTGAAGTTTAAGAGAAGGTTGGATTGGAAACGCCACCATTGGTACCTAGTGTGTAATGGTATACAGTGTAATTAACTACTTGTAATGGGTCTCATAATAAGTGAGAGGGATAATGGTAATTAACTTGGATAATGGTATATTAGGAGAGGGATAATGGTAATTAACTTGATGGATACTTGTCTAAAAAATTTAAGTTAAATTTATTAAAATATTTTTGGAATAATAATAATTAATTTTAAAAGAATTTAAACCAAATTTACTAAAAATAAAACAAAATTTTATTTAAAAATAGAAAAAGCAAACACAAGTTATGAATGATAATATAAGTTATTTATACATAATTATTTTTAAAAATTCGTACGTTATACTTTAATAGAAATTGCATTTCTCTGGTGTTAAAACAATTTATTTGTATATAGTTTATTCTTAAAAAAAAATCATACTCATATATATTTAAATGCTCATTTACCTCCTTTAAGTCATAGAGTTCCAAGGGGTCATGTGTTCAAACTTACGAATCTTTCAAAAAGCTTTTCATGATGTTATTATTTGGAATCTTTCAAAGAGTTTTTTATGATGCTATTAATAGTTTAGTATAATAATCATATTATAGTGATAGAGTCTAAATTGCATAAATTATACACATGTAAGAATCATCTCTACGAAAATAGAAAAGAAATGTGTTTTTTTTTTTTTAAATAGTAGCTTCAATTTGAAAAAGACACAGGATATGTAAATCTCCATAATTTAAGAAAAGAAAGCATTGTAATATATAGTTATTTATTTCATAAATAAAAAGATTTTATAAGATATTTTTTTATAATTAATTTTGGATCTCAGCCTATCAAGCTAGGATGAATGGCATTTAAAAATATTTGTTGATCAATATTAGGTTCTTATTCAAATTTAAAAATTGGTTAACTCATCTAGAGTGCTTGTGGGTGATTGTGTTAGGTTCAAGAGAAGTATATGGGCAATTCTTCTTACACAACTTGGAGCCCTTAGGTGAGAGAATGAAAATCTATTGATTCTTAAAGGAAAGAAGAAGAAGAAAGAGTTAGATCTTAACAATTCATTATTATAATTATCTTTTTTTTTTTAATATCATTTTTTATAAATTTTATTTTTTAACATTATAGGTACGACACATTTATTTAAATTATATATAATAGGGTACCTACAATATATTTTTAAAATTTTGTAAAGGATAACAAAATCCACTATAATTTAATATCAATTTTCTATAAAAATAATTATTAATGAATTTTATATAGATATAAGTATTTTTACAATTTGTTAATTGGGTCATCCTTAGTGGTTGGGAGGAAGAAATGGAATCCTCCTCACCGAAGTTCCATTCTCACAAGTGCTTGATGAATGTTGAGAGTATTGATAGTATAGTGTGGTACATAGGAATATATATCTATATCTATATCTATATATATATATATATATATATAATTCTTTATTGGTTAGAAACCTTTTAAGGATAAATTCAATCATGATTGAGGGTTGTTGTAACAAACCATCATAATAATCGGGTCGAGAGATGCTCTACATAAAAAATAATTAATGAAAAATAAAGAAAAAAAATAGAATACATTAGCCCAAATAATTTTTTTAACAAAAAACATATATACAAAATAATATTATTGGTCATAAAAAGAAACAAGTGCTCTGTCATTCAAATAGAAAATATGTCCATTTACATTTTTACTCTTACAAGTTGATATATACGTGTGTGTGTGTGTATTTCAAAGTTAAACATCATAACTTGCATTGGTCCATGCTAAACTAATAGTAGTCAACAGACAAATCAATTATTAGAGTCTTGACGATAATGCAAAAAGAACATGGACTGTAATGACATAAAATATAGTTTTTTTAGTAATCAATTTGTCTCCATTTCTTCATTCTTTGTATTAGTTTTTCTCATTAATATGAATATATTTCAATAACACTCAAACTTAATTTTCATTATTTAGTAATAATTAAATAAAAGATTCTAATTATATATCAAAATAAACATAAATTATAAATACATTTTCAAAACTTTAAAATTTATATTATATATTGATTTATAAATAATTTCATGACACAAATATATTTTTATAAGGCTCGAAGTTATACTTTAATGTTGTAACACCCTCCTCCCACATCTACCCAAGCAACAGGCCAGCGGGGGTAAACATGTGATGAGAGGCTACTATGATATAATTCGACCTCCTAAGTCACGTTAAGGAAGTGGAACCGACATAAACACACCATACAAACATTAATCATCAGCTATAGGACCCTCAGGAACTAATCCAATACTTTAGACAACTTACCTTGGGGTCCCACTGAACTTTTGGACAACTTAAGCCTCAATCGCTCCCATGCTATAGGCATGAGGGCAACCAGAAACCCAAAGTTGCTCTCACAGGCTTGCTTGCTAGTGACCAGAGACCAAAATTGTCAGTGCTATGCCAATGGCTCTGGGGTTTGAGCCACTTTTCAAGCCTAGAGCCCAAGTCACTACCCAGAATTGAACCATCTCTTCAAATTAGTAAAATAACATGGAAATGATAGTACTAAAGAAAATACTTGTTCAAGACCTTGACTAGACCCCTACTAGCCACGAAAAGCATTTCGTCAAACATATTGCAAATGTGTAATCTACAGGTGTAATTAACAGTTTTGAGCATAAGGGTCTCATACTTACCCGAGAATTGGTAATAACCATTGATGCCTCAACACATCAACTGCCATTCCATCCATTAGGTCATAGATACGTTGATCATTCAATTGCAAGTAAAAACATGATGAGAGCCACACATGGTTGCTATCATAAAACACATACATAACCAGCATAATAGCAACAGAAAATACTCATGAAAGTACAATCATATAGACCACATATAATCCATCAAAATGCTTGTAGAAATACAAGGAGAAATAAACTTTCATTAATGATGCAATATCCAAACCCGAGATGGGACTTCCACATTCCAACTGGTCGTAGAATGGCTGAGCCAAATTATATCTTTAGTCATTCACCCCCGTGCCATATTCCAAGCATGAATGTGGGATATCATAGAACACATCAATCAAAAACCATCAATGGCTTCCAAAGGTCATCCACCTCAACCCATAAAACAATGATTCCACCTCATGGTTAGAAATCACAAAACCATCATCGGACTGGTCTCTATCCCAGCCATCCAGGGCTCCAGAGCATTTGTTCCAAGCAAGGCTCCAAGACTAGTAACTCAACGCACAGCTTCTGTCGGGCTCTAGAGCGTTTCTCCAACCAAGGCTCCAGGACTAGTAACTCAACCCACCAAGGGCTCCATAGCATTTCTCCAACCAAGGCTACGAGACTAGTAACTCAACCCAAGTTGTTACAGGGCTCCAGAGCGTTTGTCCAACCAAGGCTCTAGCAACTAGTAATTCAACCCAAGTTAAGGAAACATGAAAACTAACAAAAAAAAACAATGAAAGTAAATCCACAATTACCATGGTTATCCAGGAAATGGCAAGGCTAGAAAATCCACTGTCAATCCAGGCAATCCTCTATGCCAATGATAGATCACAACCAAGAAACCACATGCATATGCCATGCATGCTAAAACTAGTGAAGGAAACATACATGCAACTCGGTACCTGTAAGAAAATATGATGTAGTTGTTGATCCCGATGCCTTCTTGCGCTTTCCTGCTCTTCCTTTGCCTTCTTTCTCCAAGAATCCAAGTATGCCACACCCACCAAGAGTGCTCCAAGAAAACTCTAAGTCTCCAAGAGTATGAGAGAGAGAGAAAATAATGAGAGAGCTCCAAAACTAAACTGACAAAAGGTTACCAACTGATCCTCAAAATCCTTTTTATGAATGAGGCCTCTATTTTCTTCATTTTCCATTATTTTCCTTCATTTTCCTCCTCACATGCAACATGTGGCCTTTCACCTCCCTTTTCTCCTAGTTTCCATTATTTTCATAAATAATTGTGCCAAAAATGTCATATGCCTTTCCAAAGCCTTAGCCATAACCAATCACAGTTGATCCCCATCACTAGGATTTTGCCCAACATTCAGCTTGGAATAAGTGTCCCACTATCCGTGGTTATTATTTTTCCTTTTTTTACTTTTATTACATGGAATTTTCACGAGGGTTGTTACAAAAACCTCCCCCTTGGGGGAACACCGTCCTCGATATTCAACAAAACCTATCACCAAAAAACTGTTGTAAGCAGAATATATACTGCCAATGGAGCTTTATAACTTAGATCAATGCAGTATTTACAATGATCACCTTGTTGAAAGCAAACCAACATAACAACATAATAACATGACATCATAACAACATATCGCATAGTGGAGCTTTATAACATAGCTCATGGCGGTATTTACATCCATATACATATGTATATAAACCAACATCATCAAAACATATACCAAAACACCAAGCCAAAACTGCTTTGTCTCAACCGAAAAACAAGGAAGGATACATAGTCCGCATGTGATCCGTCATCTCCCATGTAACTTCATCGGGCCCAAAGTGTTTCCATTGCACCTTAACTTGCTCGGTTCGAGAGCATGAACACATTTTTCTGCAATATACACTGAGGCTCTGACTGGAATTCTCCATCTGGTTCCACCTACAATACAGACCGGTCAATCACATGATCATCATCCTTAACATACTTCGTAAGGAAAGATACATGGAATACATCATGGTCTTTCAATGTCGGAGGAAGTGCAAGTTGATAGGCTACTGGCTCAATCCTCTCAATGATACTGAAGGGCCCACAAAATCGTGGTGCCAACTTGGCACATGATTCAATCCATAAGGAGCTCTTCTTCGATTTGATGCGCAAGTACACATGTTCCCCAACCTGGAACTTCTTGAACAACCTGTTTCATTCTGTATAGCTCTTCTACCTATCCTGTGCCACCTTTAGATTTCCTCTTTATAACCTGCATTTCCTATTCCATGTCTTCCAACATATCTAGTCCAATCAACACCCTACTAACCAGATCACTCCAACTGATGGGAGTGTTACAACTCTGCCCATACAATGCCTCAAAAGGACTCATTCTTGAGCTCACTACTATTTGGCACATATATCATATTTCAGAACCTGACCAATCCATCTATTGTAAGACAATAATCCATATCATGTGCACTTGCATCTATACATGTACTTGTACCATCACCTGTACTATCACATGTACATTTACCATCACTTGTACCTATACATGTGCTTTGTTGAAACCTGTACACAATATCCATATATATGACATCCTGTTGACCTGCCCGCAAGATCTTATCCTGTAAATATGTCCCATATGAGCTCATAGCTGCTAAGTGATTTACATGTATCTACCTGCTAAGAGCATCGAACACTTTGTTCTCTTTACCTTTGATATATCAGATCTCAAAATCAAACTCACTAATCGTGGCCAACCATCTAGCTTGCTTGGCGCTCAGATTTGGCTGGTCAAACGAATACCTCAATCCAATATGATCATTCATGAGTACAAACCTCCTACCAAGAAGATAGTGTCTCCACATCTGCAATGCATGTATGATTGCCGCTAACTCAAGATCATGTGTAGGGTAGTTCTGCTCATGCTCATTTAGTTTCCAGGACTCATAGCATACCACACGTCCATCCTGCATAAGGACTCCACCAAGCCCTCTCTTGCAAGCATCTGTGCACACTACAAACTCTTTGTCCATATCTGTAATTTGTAGCACTTGTGAATGTGTCAACAACTTCTTAGGTTGCTCAAATCTAGCATCACACTCCGCAGTCCATTCAAAATTCTTACCTTTCCTCTGCAATGATGTGATAAGATAAGAAATCTATGAGAAGTTCCTCATGAACCTCCTATAGTAGCGTGCTAAACCCATGAAAGATTTCACCTCATCTACATTCTTAGGAGCTACCCACTTTGTGATGCCTCTTATCTTCTCTGGATCTACTGTAATGCCCTCCTTGGAGACAACATGCCCCAAGTAGTGTACCTCAGTCTAAAAGAAACTACACTTGCTAAGCTTAGCATACAACTAATGCTCTCTCAACAACCTCAACACTGCTGCTAAATGTTCGACATTCTCTTCCTCATTTTTAGAATATACCAATATATCATCAATGAAAACAATAACAAACTTATCCAATAAGGACACAACACACTATTAATCAAACACATAAATGTAGTTGGAGCATTATTTAAGCCAAATGGAACAACGACAAACTCTTAATGCATGTACCTGGTCTGGAAAGCGGTCTTGTAAATGTCTTCTTCTTTGATGTGTACCTGATGATATCCAGATCTCAGATCAATCTTCGAGAACACTGCTGCTCCCTTCAACTGATCGAACAAGTCATTAATCCTCGGTAATGGATATCTATTCTTTATGGTCACTTTGTTCAACTGCCTTTAGTCAATGCATAATCTGAGTGTTCCATCTTTCTTCTTCAAAATCAATACTTGTGCACCCCATGGTGATACACTTGGCCTAATGTATCCCTTGTCCAACATTTTTTTTAGGTGCAATTTTAACTCAACCAACTTAGTTGTGCTCATTATGTAAGGTGCTTTTGATGCTGGAGCTGCCCAGGGAAAATTTTAAGGATGAAAAATTATATTAAAGTTTAAAAACATTGGCGAATCTCACTAGTCCCTAATGTGGATACTATAAAATGTTTGTTGATGTATTTGTAAAATTATTCAAATTTATAATGATTTTATATATAATATCTATATAATGTTGGCGACTTTTGAGGTAAAATAATTTTATATTTTAAAAATTGGGCGAATCTAATTTTTGGAAAAATCATGAAAAAATAGCCCACCTGCGAATATTAGCCCCTAAAATTTTCCGTGGAGCTGCCCCTGGCACTAACACAATTAAACAGTCTACCTCCCTGTGAGGTGCCAACTCTGTAATGTCCTCAGGAAATACATCCTTGAATTGTTGTAAAATTGGGTACCTACTCAACACATCCATATCCTCAAATTCCATACCATTATCACTAGAAATGTGCACTGCAAATAACTTACACCCTTTCCTGCGGCTACACTTTTCTTGCATAGTTGTCACCATCCTGACTGATGTAGCTTTCTTCTTACACTGTAAAACTCTTGGTTCCCCATTGTTATCAACACATTCGATGGCTTTATCATAAAAATCCACCTTGGTTCTATGAAGATACAACCAGTCCATGCCCAACAACATACTGTATGAACCCAACGGTAATACATTCAAATGTGTTGTGGTAGGAATACCATTCAAGTCAAATGCACAAGCTATTACCCAATGATGAACTCAATTCTTCGTACCTGTAGCCAACTTCATTAACCAAGACTCGACATGCAATTCCTTACTCAACCCACACTTATCCACCAAGTCAGGACTAACATAGCTATAATTAGATCAAGGGTCAATCAAAATATAAATAACTTGATCACAAATATTATCGTCCATTTCAATGATAGATGCATGATGCTCTATCTATTGTTATCCAATGCTGCATAGATACGTGGAATAATCTCACCAACATCTCCAACAGTATGTGCCTCTTGCGCACTGTATATCTTAGGTCTTCCGCTCTGGTGCTGTGGACAGTCTCTCCTGTGATGATCCCCTCCACAATTCCAACAATGCACATGCTCCTTATTCTGTTCCTCAGATCGGTGTCCATGTCCTCTGTCTAATGCATTGAACCTCTTAGGTGGTGTGACATTCTCATTATTACCTGTATCCTTAAGCCTTGCTCTCTTTCTGTCCCATTTTACTTTTTTCTTTGCATTACCTCTCCAGTTTGGCTTAGTCTAGGTTCTACCCTTCGATTTTTCATAGCAATGCCTTAGCTTTAAAATGGCCTCCTCTAATAATATAGGCTCATCGAACTCAATTCTATCTTTAATGCAACTGGTAACCCACTAATGAAACTCTGAATCTTGGCCTTTTCCTCTATGAGATAAGTCACACAAGTCAGTAACTCCAAGAACCTGCTAGTGTACTCGTCATCTATCATAGATCCCATCTTTAGCTCATAAAATTCCTTCTCCCTGTCATCAAAGTATATTTCTGACAAATTCTTCTTCTTGAATAGCCATTCAAACTCACTCCAAGTCAAATATTCCTCATGAATACATTTGACATTCTTCACATCTTCCCACCAAATGTCTGCTTTACCTTTGATACTGAATGTAGCCACTCTAGCTTTCATGTTCTCAGAATAGCCATGCAACCTGAAGAATTGCCTCATGCCAAGCAACCATGCCTCTACATCTTGTGGTTTCTTCATCTATCCATCAAATTTTGGCGGCTTTTCTTTCTTAAACTCATCCGACAAATATCCTCTATCACTCCTCCTATAAGGATGATGACGATGACGATCATGATGCATATCTGAATCAGAACTAGAATAATACTTTTGTTTATGCCCTCTCCTATCCTGAGTGTCCAACAATCTGTCGTCTCTAATTGTGTCATCTCTATCTGATCTGTGACCACCGTGCAAATGACTACCATATGCCCCATTAATTATATCCTCTTTCTCAAGCTGATCCGACGTAGTCCCTGTCACTACAAATCTGACAAACTCTGCAGTATTATTGCATTTACCTTTGCTTGTTTCTCCTGTGCCTGCATTATTTTTTCATTATCTGCCTTACAACTTTTCTTCCTTTAATATTCTGATTGTAACTACCAAATTGGAAGAGTTCCCAACACCATATTGCTCTTCGGATTCATAGGGAGAGTCTTTGTAGTCAACCATCTTGCTAGCCATTTGATATTTCTTCCTGCAAGATGTATCATGTCAGCTAAACCAAATCACAATAAACCAATGTACCTTAGTATAGCTCGACGAGGATACCTTGTCTGCAAGATCAAAAAATCAGCATGATACATGTATAACATAATCATGACAACATATCAAAATATAAAACATAAGCATATGACCATGCAACTGTCATTCTAGCTAGGGTTGAGTCATCAATGCATTACCTCAACAATAACACACCATGACCTCATGCATGACAACCACCACTACATCATTGTACACTTGACCACATGCAAACATGAACATGCATAAGCGATGCATAACCATCCACACATATGCATAAACATGTATGATCAAGCATGAATGAACAATACTTGAAATCAAACCTGTAAGAATGGTACATGCAACCAAACACACAAGAATGTAGCCAATCAAGTAAGAATGTAACCAAGCATACTAAAATGATACATGTAAGAGACATAAATCAACATGTGGTAACCAGTCATACACTCACGACGACGCATTCCTCAACAAAACATCAAGTTTCACTTAACAACATCACTACAACCATGAACAACATCATGCAAATTCAATAAGCACATGGAATGCAAGGGTATGTTAGGCCCCTATACTACTAGTGTAGCCCCTTATTGTTATTAGTACAACCCACTTATTATATTGATGTACCCATGTAGTGCCCATATTGTTACTATTGTGGCCCATAGAAGCCCACTATTGTTATTATTGTGCCCTTACATTATTATTGTTATGTCGACTCTGATTATGTTATGACCCCTTAGACTCCTATATATAGAAAGGAGGTCTTTTCATTTGTATCATCCAAGAATTGTTCATTTATGTAATGTAAAGGAGGTTTCCCCCTCGAAGAGGCTAAATTCTAAAGCGTTGATCTATCTTTCCTATCTTTTCTTGAGCTGGTTTCATAACATTTGGTATCAGAGCTTTGGATTCTAGGGTCTCGCTGCTCCAAATAGGTCATTGTGGCATTTTCGCTATAACTTTTTTTCTGTGACATTTCAGAAGTTGCAAAAAAAACCCATTTGAGAAGAAATCACGCTGAACCTTGGGTCTGAATTTCAGAGCTTTTCGCGCTATATTTGCGGAGATATGATATGAGGAAGTTGGTATTTTTGCAGACTCTAGAATTACATTCCAAACAGGTGACCTGGGGAAAATCGTCATAACTTTCTCTTTGGGGATCGGATTGAAATTTCGTAAGGTACAGAAAGAGGATGGACTGTAGTTTCTTGTATGAATTCTTTAGATCCAAAGGTCAAAACAGTGACTCATGGCACGTCGTACAAGTTCGCTCTACTGAACTAGTCTATAATCAAGTCACTGTGGGAGATTTCACATAACTCTGCCTTGGAGAATCCAATTTGGGTCAGACTTGTGGCATTGGAAAGAGGACACAGAGGGATACTACAGGTCACAATTTCAGAACTTAAAGATTCAAAAGTACAGAGTTACAGTCGTTTCAAGATCGAGCTCCTAAAATCAAGAAAAAGCAAGATGAGGAAGTTTGATGGCAAGGATCCGGTAAATTGGATACTTCAGATGGAGCAATAAATTGATCTACATGGTGTACCACTGTTACAAAAGGTATGTATTGCATCTTCATATTTAGAACCAGATCAATTTTTATGGTATGAAGGGCTTTGTTCTCGTAAACAACTTGTTACATGGTCAATTTTCACGGAGGAAATGGTAGCACATATTGAGGATACAAAGAGCAACACCTTATTGAGAGCAACACCACAACAATTGGAAAGAGTAAAAGGGCTTTGTGACATATTGGAAAGAAAAATTATGGAAACCAGGAAGCATACCCCTCACAACTATAAAGATGGAAGTGTTGTTTCTCCTAACCTTCCACAACCTACAAGGGTTACACCACAACAATTGGAAGAAAAAAGAGAAAAAGGGCTTTGTTACAATTGTGATAGCAAATGCACTAAAGGTCATAAGTGTGCTAAGAAGAAATTATTTTACATAGAATATGAAGAGGAGGAAGAAAAGGATCAAGAAACACTAAAAGAAGAGGCTATACGCCAGGACCCCACCCCAGAGAAAGAAGAAATGAATCAGACCATATCTTGTAAAGCATTGGCAAGAATTACCACTCCTCAAACTCTCAAGATAGAAGGACATATCAAGAAGAAAAATGCGCAAGAAGTGAAAGATCACATCAAGAAAGAAGAAATGAATCCAACCATATCTTGTAATTCATTGGTCGAAATTACCACTCCTCAAACTATCAAGATAGAAGGACATATCAAGAAGAAAAATGTTCAAGAAGTGAAAGATCACATCGAGCATCAAGAAATGAATCTGACCATATCTTGTAAAGGATTGGAAGAAATTGCCACTCCTCAAACTCTAGAGATAGAAGGACATATCAAGAAGAAAAAGGTTCAAGCAGTGAAAGATCACATCGAGCATCAACAACAAGTTCTCCAACTTTTAAAGGATAACGCCACTTCGGTGCAAAATCAAATGAAACAACAGGTAGATAAATATCGTAGTGAAAAAGGTTTTGATGTAGGTGATTGGGTATTTTTACTGCTACATCTCAAGCAAGCTATTTATGAGAAGGAAATGTTGGCAATACTACATGCACTTAAAAAATGGCGACCTTACCGAATGGGAAGACTCTTCAAGGATGAGGATGTGGAAGCATTGTTTTGTGCTATTTCTATTATCCAACCAAATTGGATAAACGAAGCAAGGGATGAATGGAAGAAGGATGAAGAAGTATGGCCACTTATTCAAAAGTTGCAAAAGATCCCAATTCAAACAATATTGCCAGAAATTGAAAAGAAAGGAAAAATAATATTGGAACCTGAAGCAGTCACGGAAACAAGAACCCGACAGCTACGAAATCGATCAATTTCAGAGTATCTCATCAAGTGGAAGAACTTACCCACTAAAGATTCCACATGGGAGGACAATAATTTTATACAGAAGCATCAAGAACTACTCAAGCATTGAGGACAATGCTTTTTGAAGGAGAGGGGCATGTTAGGCCCCTATACTACTAGTGTAACCCCTTATTGTTATTAGTACAACCCACTTATTATATTGATGTACCCATGTAGTGCCCATATTGTTACTATTGTGGCCCATAGAAGCTCAATATTGTTATTATTGTGCCCTTACATTATTATTGTTATGTCGGCTCTAATTATGTTATGACCCCTTACACTCCTATATATAGAAAGGAGGTCTTTTCATTTGTATCATCCAAGAATTGTTCATTTATGTAATGTAAAGGAGGTTGCCTCCTCGAAGAGGCTGAATTCTAAGGCGTTGATCTATCTTTTCTATCTTTTCTTGAGCTGGTTTCATAACAGAGACACACATGCAACTGACATACATGCATGACCAACACATAGCCCATCTAGTCTGAGGGGTGAACCATTCTATGATACCACTCTGTAACACCCTCCTCCCACATCTACCTAAGCAACTGGTTAGTCAGGGTAAACATGCGAAGAGATGCCACTATGATATGATTCGACCTCCTAAGTCACGTTAAGGAAGTGGAACTGACGGAAACACAACATACAAACATTAATTATCAGCTACAAGACACTCAGGAACCAATCCAATACTTTAGACAACTTACCTTGGGGTCCCACTGAACTTTTGGACAAATTAAGCCTTAGTTGCTCCCATGCTATAGGCATGAGGGCAATCAAAAACCCAAAGTTGCTCTTGTGGGCTTGCCTACCAGCGATCAAAGACCAAAACTGTTAGTGTTATGCCAACGACTTCGGGGTTTGAGCCACTTTTCAAACCCAGAGCCCAGGTTACTTCCCAGAATTGAACCATCTCTTCATATCAGTAAAATAACATGGAAATGAAAGTACTAAAGAAAATACTTGTTCAAGACCTTGACTGGACCCCTACTAGCCACGACGTGCATTTCATCAAACATATTGCAAATGTGTAATCTACAGGTGTAATTAACAGTTCTGAGCATAGGGATCTCATACTTAGCCGAGAATAGCTAAGAACCATTACTACCTCAACACAGCAACTGCAATTCCATCCATTAGGTCATAGATACATTGATCATTCAATTACAGGTAAAAACATGATGGGAGCCACACATGGCTGCTGTAATAAAACACATACATAACCCACATAATAGTAGCAGAAAATACTCATGAAAGTATAGTCATATATACCACATATAATCCATCAAAATTCTCATATAAATACAAGGAGAAATAACCTTTCAATGATGATGAAAAATCCAAACCTGGGATGGGTCTTCCACGTTCCACCCGACCGTAAAATGGCTGAGCCTGTTATGCTATTAACCTGCAAAGTAATACCCAAGCACAGAATATGCGAAGAAAAGATACCCAGAACACAGAATAGCAATGATTTTATTATTCAAAGAGCAATGTTCACATGCCTCTTCGAGGGGGCAACCTCCAATAGAGCAGAGCTCGATTACAAAATAAGACACGATACTCCTCGCAGGGAGTCTCTATCCTTTATATATGACTCCTACATGCAATACCACGGGCCAATACCGTGGGTTTTATTAATACCATCTATCTAATACTACTGCCCATTTGCAACTAACTGTGGTCCCATCATTAATTGCGGGTTAACCACTTACAAATATTAATATGGGCTTTATTGACTCTAGACTATGACGTGATCCCATGACATAAATAAGGGGGTTAGGGTGGGACCCTAACATGCCCTCCCCCTTAAAACTAGCCTTGTCCTCAAGGCTGAAGCTACGGAAACTTCTGAAGAATAGTGGCTGGTTCCCAAGTTGCATCTTCCGGAGAGGTGTCTTTCCATTTGACGAGGACTTCCTTAATCATGCGGCCGCGCAGGTGCTTGTCCCTTGTGTCTAGAATCTATTCGGGTTGAAGCCAGATTGACCCTTCTTCGTCCAATTCAGGTAGACTGGTTTGAACTCGGCAATTGTTCCCAATGACTTTCTTGAGGCACGATACATGGAAAACTGGGTGGATTTTTGTTATAGGTGGCAAAGCCAACTTGTAAGCCACTTCTCCAATGCGCTGAAGTACTTGGTATGGTCCGTAGAATTTTGGAGAGAGCTTTTGACAACCCTTGTCTTTGAGTGATGTTTGCTTATATGGTTGCAGCCTCAAAAAGACCTGATCCCCTTCTTGAAATTGGCGCTCTGAGCGATGTTGGTCGGCCTGTTGCTTCATGCGGTTTTGAGCTTGATGAAGATTCTCGCGAAGATGGGCGAGCATGGTTGCGCAGTGTTGTAGGAGTTGATCCACGGCTTGTACTTTGGAGCACCCCGTGAGATAAGAAGTAGGGGAAGGCGGAAGTTGACCATAGACTGCTTCATAGGGAATCATTTTGGTGGTGGCATGATAGTTGGTGTTATACCACCATTCAGCCAGAGGTAACCACTGTACCCAAAGGTGTTGCTTTTCTGAAGTGAAACACCTAAGGTAGGTTTCTAGACATTTGTTGACGGCTTCGGTTTGACCATCTGTTTGCGGATGATATGAAGTACTGAGTTTGAGTTTAGTGCCTTGTATTCTGAAGAGTTCCTGCCAAAAATTACTGGTGAAGATCGAGTCGCGGTCGGACACAATAGAAGTGGGCATGCCATGCAATTTGAAGATCTGATCCATGAAAGTTTGAGCAACCAAAGTTGGTGTAAACGGTTGGGGTAGGGCGCAGAAATGGGCATACTTCGACAGTCGGTCCACAACCACCATGATGACTGACTTGTTCCCAGACTTTGGAAGACCTGTAATGAAATCCATGGAAACCTCCGTCCAAATTGATGCCGGAATGGGCAATGGTTGTAATGTGCCTGGTGTGTTGACAGTTTCCCCTTTGTGGCGTTGACAGACGTCACATTCTGCTACGAAAGTAAGGATGTCCTGTTTCATGCCGTCCAAAAAAATGATCTTCTGGTACGAGCATACGTCTTCTGAAAGCCCGAATGTCCTGCAATGGGAGATGAGTGCAATTCTGCCAAAATGCGACTTTTGAGGGTGGATGTTGGTGATATTACGACCCTGTCCTTGTAGCGAAGAATATCATTCTGCCACGAGTAGCCCTTGCTCGCATTAGGATCTACCTGCAATTGAGAAATGAGTTGGGCGAGCCCGGGGTGTGAAAACCATTCCCTGCGAGCCTCTTCAATCCAGTCTGGAATGGGGAGGGAAATTGCGAGCAGAGTACTTTCCTCCTCAAATTGGCACGACAATGCATCTGCTACACTGTTGTCTTTCCCTTTCTTGTAAATGATCTCATAATCATATCCCAGCATTTTAGCTAACCATTTATTTTGTTGTGGGGAGGATAGGCGTTGCTCCAAAAAATATTTAAGACTGTGATGATCTGTGTGGATTTGGAAACGTCGCCCCAACAAGTAAGGTCGCCAGGTCTCGACTGCATGTAAGATGGCCATCATTTCCTTCTCGTAGGTAGATTGGCCCAGATTCCTCCCACTGAGTTGTTGGCTGGTGAAGGCCAATGGTCGCCCTTCCTGCATTAAGACCGCTCCAATACCTGTACCCGAAGCATCACATTCAATGACAAAGGATTTGGTGAAGTCAGGTAGTGCTAAGACGGGAGTGGAACACATGGCGTTTTTGAGAGCGGTAAATGCCTGTTGTGCTTCCTCGTTCCAGAAGAAGGAATTTTTCTTTAGGAGTTGAGTGAGGGGCTTCGCTATGCGGCCATAGTTGCGGACAAATTTACGATAATAGCCTATGAGACCCAAAAATCCTCTCAAGCTTTTCAAGGTCTTAGGTTGAGGCCATTCTTGCATTGCCTGGATCTTTTTGGGGTCCACCTTGACACCTTCACGCCCCACAATGTGGCCCAAATACTCAACTTCTTCCATGCCAAACGAACACTTAGACATCTTGACAAATAATTTATGCTTGCGGAACAGTTGCAAGAGTAGATCTACATGCTGAAGATGTGCCGCCCAAGTGCCACTATAGATGAGGATGTCATCGAAGAAGACAAGGACAAATTTTCTGAGATATGGTTTGAGGAGGTGATTCATAAGGCTCTGAAAAGTAGAGGGGGCATTACAGAGACCAAATGGCATGACCAGGAACTCATAATGGCCTTCATGAGTTCTGAAAGCCGTCTTGGGAATGTCGACTTCCTTCATGCGAATTTGGTGGTAGCCTGAGCGAAGATCCAACTTAGTGAAGAATTGAGCCCCATTGAGTTCGTCCAGCAAATCGTCAACCACCGGGATGGGAAATTTATCTTTGGCTGTCAACTTATTGAGGGCCCTGAAGTCGGGACACATCTGCCACTCCCCATCTTTCTTGAGGACCATGACCACTGGGGATGAATAAGGACTAATGCTGGGACGAATGACACTTGCTTCCAACAATTCCTTGATGATTTTTTCTATTTCATTCTTTTGGGTGAACGGATATCTGTATGGCCGCACATTTGGGGGTTGGGCCCCTGGAACCAATGTGATGCTATGATCATGTTCCCCTCGCGAGGGTGGAAGCTCATGAGGCTTGTCAAAGACCGTCCGATGTTTATTTAAAATCTGTTGCATCTCAGGATGAATTGGCAGAGACATGGTTTCGACTACCTGGATGGAATTAAATTGAGCTACCACTCCATGATGGCCCTTTTTTAACAATTTTTCCATCCTATGCGAGCTGATGATAGAGGGGGCTCCCGCCTATAGTCCACGGAGGGTATGTGTGGAGTTGTTCTGCTTAAAACTCATATATAACTCCTGGAAATCCATTGTGATTGGCCCAAGAGTGCGGAGCCATTCCGCGCCTAGGACAATGTCGCAACCCCCCATGTGTATTTCAAACATGTGGGTTTTCAACTGATAATCCCCCATTTGAAGTTTGACATTTTCACAGCGGCCTTCACATTTCATTGTGCCCCCATCTGCAATTTGGACTTGGAAGTTAGAAACTGCCCGGACAAAACAATGCGCTGCTTCAGCAATCTTTTGATGGATGAAATTATGGGTACTTCCACTATCAATCAAGACTACTACTGGGCAATGTTTAAGAAAACCCCTGATTTTGAGAGTTTGAGGGGAAGAAATTCCTGCCAATGCATTTAGCGAAATAACTGGTTCGTCAGATACAATATCCTTTTGGTTATCTTCTTCGATCGCCTCCGGTTCCTCAAGTGGTGGATCTTCCTCGGTGGAGCTGTAGTCAGTGGCATCTATTTGAAAAAACTTGGGCTCCTTGCATTTATGACCCGGGGAATATTTTTCATCACAGTAGTAACATAGTCCTTGCTTCCTTCTTTCGGCCATTTCCGCAGGTGACACCTTTTGAATCTTAAGTGTTTGAGTCGTGTTGGGAGCCTGTGGGGGACGACCTTTAGCGGGGAAGTTGGGGCGGCTGGATTGGGCTGTTAATGCACGTTCCACCTTACGAGCTACCTGGCAAGCCTCTGTCCACGTGGGAGGGTGGTGGAGTAGAACCTGAGCTTTGATGGCTTCTTTAAGACCGCTGATAAAGCATTCCATATAGAACTCATCTGTGAGACCCTTAGTGCGGAAGGCTAAGGCTTCAAAAGCGGTAATATATTCCTCCACTGTACCCGTCTGTCGGAGCTTAGTGAGACGCCCCAAAAAAGAGTCTTCCTGTTCAAAGCGATTTCGAAGAGCTTTGGCAAATTGGGCCCAAGTCTGAAAATGTCCATTGCAACGCTGATGCCATTCCCCCCATTGCCATCGTTCATTGTCCAAGTACATGGTGCCCACCATAAGCTTAGTCCCCTCATCTAGGATATGATTCAATTTGAAATACTGCTCCATTTGTGCTAGCCATGCGGACGTGTGAGAACCGTCAAATTTATGCATATCCAACTTGGGAGGTCGCTGACTGGGTGGTGGATGGGTGTGCCAGACGTGAGGAGAGTGGCTAGACTCACCCTCATGGTATTCATGGCCATTATACGCCTCCTCGTGGGCTGGCTCCTTGCCCTTCGAGAGTGCATTCTGTATCTGGAGACTTATTCCTTTAATCTCATGTTGGATTTCGTTCACCGCAGTTTGGATGGAGTTCACATGGTCTTCAATTTTGTCCATCCTTTCATTGGCCATCGCTTGAGCGCGAGTTTCTACCATACACCAACCTGATGAAAAATTGGGACCGCCTAAAATTTTTTTACTAAGAAATTGAATGGTACCACCTTGCTCAGCTCGTCGTCCTGATTCTGATGGGCTAGATCACCAATAAGCGCCCCGGAAGATCTCAGACTCATTTTTTTTTTTTGGAAAACTCCTAACGGAGTTTTACTCCTTCCTGATCAATACTGCAGTCGCCAAATCCTCAAAATGTCAATGCCACCAAAAGTCCTGCGAAAAGTATATCCAGGTACAGGAACCCTTCACAACTACTCCGATCTGGTGGATCTGAGAGATCTGAATGGTGGAACAACTGCTGCTGCTGATCTGATGGAGCTGCCGGACTGATGTCTGCTGCTGCTGCACTTCTTTGCACCCGCTGATCTGGAATAGATGATGTGTGATCCCCCGATAGAAAGGGAACTATGGTCTTGAGGAGTGTCAGGTGCTACAGATCGCAATATACATAAGGGTCTGACAGTAGTACTCGGCCCAATGTTTCAGGGCTCTAACTAAGGAGGATCGACCGTACCCTTAGCCGTACAACCCGACTACCCTATCGTACGGGCGAGTAATCTCTCCGAGTGCTGTTCTCGGTGTACTGTAGCCACAAGACGACCGAAGGTTTATCTATGGCGAGGTTTCAAGGGAGCCTAGGGGGCTTCCTATATACCCAGAGGGTACGTGGAAGACAGTCCGTGCACGGTTCTGTCTAATGTGCTACTACTCGAAGGGGTACCCACAGGGGTTACAAGGGAGTCCAACAGACGTGACCACCTCTTGTATTTCCTGCGTGCATGCCTCCCCAAATCCGCAGGTTTATGCGCTTAACGACAGATCCCGTGGTTTAAAGACGTCGGAACACGTCTCTAGCCAAAAAAAAAAATTTGCTAAAAATTGGAGATCCCACCGAGCCCTGGAAAGTGCTCTGATACCACTTGTTATGCTCTTAACCTGCAAAGTAATACCCAAGCACAGAATATGCAAAGAAAAGATACCCAGAACACAGAATAGCAATGATTTTATTATTCAAAGAGCAATGTTCACATGCCTCTTCGAGGGGGCAACCTCCAATAGAGCAGAGCTCAATTACAAAATAAGACACGATACTCCTCGCAGGGAGTCTCTATCCTTTATATATGACTCCTACATGCAATACCACGGGCCAATACCGTGGGTTTTATTAATACCATCTATCTAATACTACTACCCATTTGCAACTAACTGTGGTCCCGTCATTAATTGCGGGTTAACCACTTACAAATATTAATATGGGCTTTATTGACTCTAGACTATGACGTGATCCCATGACATAAATAAGGGGGTTAGGGTGGGACCTTAACAGAGCCAAATCTCTCTTCAGCCATTCACCCCTATGCCATATTCCAAGCATGAATGTGGGATCTCATAGAACACATCAGTAAAAAACCATCTAGGGCTTCCAGAGGCCATGCACTCAACCCATCAAATAGTGATTCCACCTCATGGTCGTACATCACAAAACCATCATCGGATCGATCTCTATCCCAACCATCCAGGGCTCTAGAGCGTTTGTTCTAAACAAGGTTCTAAGACTAGTAGCTCAACCCACAACTGTCGTCGGGCTCCGAAGCGTTTTTCCAACCAAGGCTCTAAGACTAATAACTCAACCCACCAAGGGATCCATAGTGTTTGTCCAACCAAGGCTACTAGACTAGTAACTCAACCCAAGCTATTACAGGGCTCCAGAGTGCCTGTCCAACCAAGGCTCCAAGAACTAGTAACTCAAGCCAAGCTAAGGAAACATGAGGACCAACCAAAAGAAAACAATGAAAGTAAACCCGCAATCACCATGGCTATCCAGGAAATGGCAAGTTTAGGAAATCAGTTGTCAATCTAGGCAATCCTCCATGCCAATGACAAATCACAACCAAGAAACAACATGCATGTGCCATGCATGTCAAAACTAGTGAAGGAAACATACACGCAACTCGGTAGCTGTAAGAAAATATGATGTAGTTGCTGATCCTGATGCTTTAATTCACTTTCCTACTCTTCCTTTGCCTTCTTGCTCCAAGAATCCAAGTATGCCACACCCACCAAGAGTGCTCCAACAAAACTCTAAGTCTCCAAGAGTATGAGAGAGCTCCAAAACTAAACTGATAAAAGGTTACCAACTAATCCTCATAAGCATTTTTATGAATGAGGCCTCTCTTTTCTTCATTTTCCATTATTTTCCTTCATTTTCGACCTCACATGCAACCTGTGACCTTTCACCTCCCTTTTCTCCTAATTTCCATTATTTTCATAAATAATTTTGCCAAAAATGCCATTTTTCCTTTCCAAAACCTTAGCCATTACCTTTGCCAATTTCCTTAGCCATAACTAATCACAAGTGATCCCCATCACTAGGATTTTTCCCAACATTCAGTTTGCAATAAGTGTCCCATCATCCGTGGTTATTATTTTGCCTTTATTTACTTTTATTACATGGAATTTTCATGAGGGCTATTACAAATGCTCGAATAGAGTCTCACAGAAGTGCTAATTGCAAAACTCTTCATTGCACCATTAAGTAATGTATTAATTTCTCTACATAAATAGTCACGATGATACCAATTGTGGTGGTGATCATGGGGATACTCACTACTTTCCCTTCTCCCCTCTCCCATGGGGAAACGTAAGTGGAAAATACATAGTACTATACTGTCTCCTATCATTCAAGGCTTTGAGACGACCTTTATTTTCCTAGTGGTTATCATGGTTTATGTTGCAGGATGGTAGTGTTCTCCCCTTGGGAACCCGATTTCCCCCTGCCCCACCTACTTCGCCTTTTGGTGCTAGTTAGAAGTGTGTGTGGTGGGATACCCATGCTGGCGGTTTCTAAAGGAGAACCATTTTAAATTAAAGAATAAAAAATGATAGACGAATAAAACTCACAACACTCAGGTGAGGAGACCCCGAGGTTGCCACAGTGTTTCCTTTCATTAATGAAACAATCAAACATACATGAATATAAGTGATTACATTTTGTTTGGGAGATCACAATAGTCTCCTCGAAAATAGGATCTAAGTCTAATCTAGGACATAATCAAAACAATAAAATAACCTTTCTCCATTCTTTTCAAGTCTCCCCCTTAATGGAGAAAGGATTTATTTCCTCACCTAACATCTCCCTAAACAATTCAAATTTCATCTTCCCAAGGGGCTTGGTGAAAACATCAACAACTTTTTCACAAGTATTACAATATTCATGAAAAAATTATTTGGACTGTATCTTCTCTCTAATAAAATGAAACTAAGCATCAACACGCTTTGTTCTTGCATGATATATTGGAATGTTTGCCAACTTGATCGAGGTTTGGTTGTCCAATTTGATCATTGTAGCCTTCTTTTTTTCTTCTCCAACATCTTGAAGAACTCTCCTCAACCAAATAACTTCACAAGTTATTGCACACAAATCTTTATACTTTGCCTTAGTGGATGAAAAAAATACAATAGTTTTCTTCTTGTTACTCCATGAAACAATCCTGGATCTAATGTAAAAACATAACCTATAGTAGATCTCCTATCATCCAGATTACCAACCCAATCTAAATCTGAGTGACCTTTCAACTCAACATCAAATGAATCAGTATAGTTAATACCAAAATCAACTTTTCCTTTAATATACCTAAGTACATCTTTCACTGCTTTCCAATGGCTTTCTAGAGGTCTCACTAAAAACTTACTTAACATACTAAGAAATTATGCTATGTCAGGTTTGGTTGTAGTAAGGTAATTCAAACTTCCTGTCAGGCCAGGCAGTAACTCCATAAGGCAAAAATGATTCGACTATTCTATTCCATCAGGTAGGTGTTTGTTATATACATGAGGGAGAGACTGTTCAGTTCATCTCCCGATGACTGTTCATATTTCTAATTTATTTATTTACATAATTTCACCCAATCACAAGGATTAGGTGTCAACATTCCCCCCCTTAATCTGAAGGGATGTTGGTGAGTCCAAGCATCATTCTGAATCGTTCAAGCTTTTCTCTTCCAAGTGCTTTGGTGAAGATGTCTGCAATTTGCTCATTTGTGGAACAATGACGGAGATGGATTGTTTTGGCCTCAACATGATGTCGAATTAGATGATATTTAGTATTGATGTGCTTCGTTCGATCATGGAATTTTGGGTTCTTGGCCAACTTTATTGCAGAGGTATTTTCAATCATGAGTGGAGTTGATTGTACTTGTTTTACCTGCAAATCTTCAAGAATTTTCCTGAGCCACACAATTTCTTTTGTTACGTATTATGCTTCTGTTGTGGAATCTACTGGAATGATTGTTTGTGTGATCTCCAGGAGACAGCTCCTGATCCAAGACTCATAGCATATCCTGAAGTTGATACCCTAGTTTCTTTGTCTCCATCAAAGTCTGAATCAGAGTATCCAATCAAGCCGAAGTCGTCCACCTGTGTATATTTGATTCCAAAGTCTTGAGTTCCCTTCAAGTACCTTAGAACTCTTTTTGCAGCAGACCAATGTCCCTCACAAGGCTTTTGCATAAACTAGCAGACCAATGTCTGGTAGTAGTTAGGTAGTTGAGACTTCCTACAAGCTGTCTATACTTTGTTGCATCCTCAAATTATTTTCCTTCAATAGATGTGAGCTTTAAGTTTTGTTTCAATGGAGTAGTAAGAGGATTGCACTCTGTCATGCCAAACTTGTTCAACAGATCTCTAATGTATTTCTTTTTAGAAAGAAATATGGACTTTGGATGTTGGGTTACTTCAATGCCAAGATAGTAATGAACATAGCCCAAATCAATCATTTCAAAACTTTTCCCCAATTCCTTCTTTATGGATGCAATGTAGCTTTCATTGTTCCCTGTCATCAAAAGATCATCTACATATACCACAAGATATACAACTGTTTTTCCAACTTTCTTGACAAATAAAGTTGCATCATCAAGATCAAAATGTTTGAAATTGAGTTTCAGAAGATGCTCAGTTAGTTTTTCATACCAGGCTCACGGTGCTTGTTTGAGGCCATACAAGGACTTCACAAGTTTGCATACTTTATGTTCATGTCCTTTCACAGCAAATCCTTCAAGCTGAGACATAAAAACATTCTATTTTAAATCTCCATTTAAGAAAGTAGTTTTTACGTCCATTTGGTGAACTTTCCAACCGTTCTGAGTTGCTAATGCAAAGAGTGTCCGGATGGTAGCCCATTTTGCTGTGGGGGCAAAAGTCTCCTCATAATCGACCCCTTCCTTCTGTGCAAAACCTTTTGCTACAAGCCTAGCTTTGTGCTTGTCAAGTGAGCCATCAACTTTATACTTGTTCTTGTAGACCCACTTCTAGTCAATTGGTTTGGTTCCTAATGGAGGATCAACCAGCTTCCAAGTACCATTCTTTATGAGGACATCATACTCCTTTTGCATCGCTTCTTTCCATTCATCATGAGAAGCATCTTCTTTGAAGGAAGTTGGTTCAAAATCTGTAGACAAGTTCAATTCACAATCATAAGAAACATCCATATCAACAGGTGAATTAGAGTCATCTACATCACCTCCATTTTGTCGGTTTGAATTTCTGGTTCCTGTCTTTCCAACTTCATCAGGATGAACACTTTTAAGTGTCTTTGTCAGCCACTTTGGGGTACCTTTCTCAGATGGTCCAGGTTGCTCCGTTGATTTAGTTGGGACTAAATCAAGATTGAGTCTCCCAATTTTATCAATTACATCACTTAAAGCATCATTCATTATTGGAGTTTCATGCGGGGGAGAGTGTTCTTCAGAAGAAGATTCCACATGTTGATCTAGTATAGGAATCCCCCCTTCAAGATGTGGAATTTGATTATCATATTCTTGAAATGATTTTGCTTTTGCGAATCTATCCAAGCGATCAAGTTGCCGCTCAACAACATTGTCAGTTTTGGATGATTCAAGGAAAATTACATCTCTAGAGACAACAAACTTCTTATTTACTTCATCATAGAGGCGGTATGCTTTGGAGGTGTTTGAATACCCCAGGAAGATACACTTACGACTTCTAGCACCAAGTTTGTTTCTATGTACCTTTGGTATCAAGGCATAACAGGTGGAAACAAAGACCCTGAGATGCTTTACCGAAGGAACATGCCCATACCACATTTCATATGGAGTCTTGTTTCTTATAGCATTAGATGGACATCTATTCTTTATATATGCAGCACATAGAACAGCATCAGCCCAAAACATTATCTTTACATTTTTGAAGAAGAGCATGGATCGTACCGTATTTAAGATTGTCCTATTCATTCTTCCAGCTACACCATTCTGTTGGGGATTATAAGGCACAGTTGTTTGATGTTTGATCCCATGTTGGCGAAGATAGCTTTCAAATTCATTTGATGTGTATTCTTTTCAATTATCAGTGTGAATAGACCCAATATGAGATTGTGCATCATTTTCAATCCATTTATGAAAATTCTTGAATGTTTGAAAAGCATCAGATTTGTTCTTCAATAAATAAACCCAACACATTCTGGTCTAGTCATCAATAAATGTCATGATATATTTATTTCCATTTGCAGAAGGAACAGGCATTGGACCACATAAATCTGAATGAATGAGTTCAAGTTTTCTATGTGCTCTTGAATGTGAATCATGAAAAGACTATTTGCTCTGCTTTCCTAGAATGCAAGCATCACATTGCTTAAGTTTCCTAGGAATTGTAGGCAAACCAACAACACCATTTTTCAACAAGCGGAGACTGTCATAGTTCAAATGTCCAAATATAGCATGCCATAATAAACTTGATGGAAGTGTAGCTTCTTCATGATGAGAATTGTATGAGAAATGTTGTGCATGAGCAGAGGTTCCTTGCAGCTTGAGAAGCCTTTCTTCTTCTATTCCCTTCATGACAAGTGAGTGATCAGATGCTTTTCTTACCTCAAGCTTGCCATCAAACATATGAATGGAGTGACCTTGCTAGCGGATATGGACCAAGGACAGCAAGTTTCTCTTGAGCTATGGGAGATATAGAACATGATGCAGAAGAAAGTCTGGAAGACCGGGCAGTTTAAGCCTGATTGTGCCAAGCCCTGATGGCTTGATTTTTTATTGATCTGCAAAGTATACTGCTCCATCAACATTGTCAGTGAAATCTTCAAAAAAATATTTTCTGTGAGTCATGTGGCAGGTTGCTCCTGAATCAAGCAACCAATCATTTTTCCAAGAAGCAAGTGAAGCATTAAATAAATCTTCATTTACTCCAATGTTACATTGTGCCACAACATAGTGAGCAGATTCAGGTGCTTTACCTTTGTCTGTATCATCAATTTTACCTTTCTATTGATATATTTTCTGCTCAATTTTGTCCCATGGTAGCTTGCATGTAGAGGCATCATGTGATCCATTTCTTTTGCAGTGTATGCAGTGAAAATCTGCCTTTTCTCCTTGAGAATGTCTAACCCCATGCCTCTGAAATATCTTCCTCTTCCTCTCCGACCACCTCTTCCTCTTGTAGAATCTTGAGCAGGATGCTTTTCTTTATGAGCAAGGCACACAGCCTCTTTAGAAGATTCAGGGGCTGTCTTCTTTCCAAAAGCTTTCTCTCTTTTAGCAAACTTTTTCACAAGAGAGTCAAAGGTTATATCTTTGAGATTTCCATTTGCTTGCAATGACTCAAGATAATTGGAGTAAGTAGGATAAAGTGCCTTGAGAAAAGCGATAAGAGGAATATCCAATTCAACCTTAGTGGATTTGA
Organism: Pinus tabuliformis; assembly: GCA_031772625.1. NCBI lineage: Eukaryota > Viridiplantae > Streptophyta > Pinopsida > Pinales > Pinaceae > Pinus > Pinus tabuliformis. The sequence goes on from CM062812.1 coordinate 822,490,530, forward strand.
TATCATGCATTATAGACTTTACTTCAGATGCAAGAGCAAGAGGATCATTATTTTGTAGTTCAAGAGTGAAGAGTTTAATCATGAGTTGAACAACTTCAAGTGCAGAATGTGAGTCATAGAGTTCTTTCAGCTTTTGTAAGGCTTCAAAGGCAGTTGAATATGACGAAATATGGCGACTCACCTCTTCATTTACAGATGCTGCGATTAATGCATAAGATTTGCTGTTCTTGTTTTCCCAAATGACGAGCTCTTTGTCTGAGGTAGGTTGTACTGGTTCATTGTCTCCGTCTCCGACACACACTCCTTTCCACAACTCATTGAAAATGAGGGTGTGTTTTATCATCCGGGACCATTCGAGATAGTTCTCCTTGCCAGTGAGAACTATTCCCACCATGGATATGATTGAATGCATTCTGTAAAAAAAATTACTTTTGCTGATAGAAAAATACTTCTGCCAATATACAGTAAAATTGTACTCAAAAGGGCATTCTCAAAAGATTTCAAATCCACCATGTGACCCATATAAATCCATCATTATATAAATCCACCTCATATAAACCTCATATAAATCTCATATAAATTTCATATAAATCCACCATATAAATCTCATATAAACTTCATATAAATCCACCATATAAATCTCATATAAATCCCATATAAACCTCATATAAATCCACCATTATATATGTATATGGCATACGTCCCCTTTATATAAAAAAAACTCAATTACCATGTGACAGCGTTCAAATGTATCTGCGTCCAGCGTTCAACTATATGTGACTGCGTCCAACGTTCAACTATATGTGACAGCGTTCAAATATATCGGTGTTGCAGAACTGAGACTCGGCAAACCGGTGTTGGTGTGGCAGCAAAGTGCAAAACTAGTTTGTGAAAGATGTAATGGGTGTAAGTACTCAGCGAATGATAATGAAGAATTGATGGAATCGGTACACAAGGCGAACACAACAACAACAGAGGGAGACCTGTTGAGGCACCGACAACGGAACCAACAACGAATACCACAGCGTAAATGTATGTAATGTATGGGCAGCGTTAAACAATAATAATTGTCGGAGCAGTGTAAATGTAATATGGGCAGCGTAAACGTAATACGAGTAGTGTAATACAGATATATGGAATAAACTCAAGGTAATACAGAGCAGTGTAAATCCGAGAGCTCTTATCATCGCCCACACGCAGTAATCAATGTAATACACCAAGACTGTGTATTAAACATAAAACATAACAGTAGCTGGAGTGTGGTTCTGCTGCGCAATGGGAGACCTGGGACCTGTGAAACCTCATCTCCATGAAACCACCAGAATCAATGTTCGCTCGCTTCTGCCTGCCTCCAACGCCTACAACTGTCAAATCCTCCAACGCCTTTGACAATGTCCAGAAGGTATTTCAGAAGGTGAGCAGCGCAGCGTATGGTGAATATGAATAAAAATGGTCAGAGAATAGGGCGCAGAAAAAATGGTTATGGCAGAGAGAAGGTGCACAGGCACTCAGTCACTGAATTATATGGAGAGCAGAGGAGCAGACTAGGGAGTTACAAAGACATAAAGGCTAAAAAAAGGAGCTGGCTCTGATACCATGTCAGGCCAGGCAGTAACTCCATAAGGCAAAAATGATTCGACTGTTCTATTCCATCAGGTAGGTGTTTGTTATATACATGAGGGAGAGACTGTTCAGTTCATCTCCCGATGACTGTTCATATTTCTAATTTATTTATTTACATAATTTCACCCAATCACAAGGATTAGGTGTCAACACTTCCAACCAACTATCTATAGATTGTACCATCAAACTCCTTTGAGCCATCCTCAAAATGAATTTTTACATTCGGTTGCATTAGAATAAAGGAAGTTTTGCACTAATCCATTTTAAACTTCTTAAAAAATTCTATGACATACTTACCCTAGGAAACAAAAGTTTGGCCAACATCTCTCCAAACTTCAAGACCTAAAAAGTAATGTAACTCACCAAGATCTTTCATCTCAAATATTTGTGGCATATACATCTTAATTCCATCAATTAGTTTAATTGAATTTCCTGTAATAATTAAACCATCAACATACAAAGAAATCAGCAAAACATGCCCCTTTGCATCAAATTTGGTATACAGATTTGGATAATTTTTACTTCTCATAAAACCTTGATGAAGAAAGAAGGAATCTATCTTCTCATACCACAACCTAAGCGCCTGCTTCAATTCATACAAATCTTTCTTTAATCTGCAAAATAAGTGTTCCTGTGCCTTTTTCACAAACCCTTCAAGTTGTGTCAAGTACACCTCCTCTTTTAAATCACCATTTAGAAAAGAAGATTTTACATCTAATTGGTGCAAATTTCAATGGTACTTTGTAGCTAATGCAATTAACAATCTAATAGTATTTAATTTAGCTACAAGTACAAATGTTTCTACATAGTCAATACCCTCCTTTTGTGAGTGTCCTTTTGCCACCAATCTAGCATTATATTTATCTATACTGCCATATGCTTTAAACTTGGGTTTGTATAATTATTTACATCCTATGGGCTCTTTATCTTTAGGAAATTCAGTCAATTCCCACGTATTTTTTTTTTTTAAATTATAGATTCATATTCTTCCTTCATTTCTTTTATCCACTCTTCATGTTCATTAAATTCATTAAAACTCAGGGGTTCTGTGACATTTAAAACACTACTCATCAGTGCATAGTTCTTATACCATTCAAGTAGGCGAATCTATCGAGTATATCTCCTTGGCACTTCATTGTCTTCACCCCTATTCTCTGAAGATACTTCAGCACCTCTAGGTGAACTCTAACTGTTGGTGATGCCCATATCATTGGATTCTTCCTCAAGCTTTTGCTACTAACTCTCTTCTGCTCTTCAACCTCAGGAAGTATGTGCCACCTTTCATAGTTGTTTTCTTTGTTGCCTTCATCTGCATGTTTATGAAAAATTACATCTCTACTCATAAATACTTTGTGAGTAGATGGATCAAACATTTTATATGCTTGAAATTATGAACAATGTACTACAAAAATACATTTGATATCTTTAACATCTAATTTATTTTTGTTCTCCTTCGGAATATGTGCAAAGGCCTTACACCCAAATACCCTTAAATGATGAACTATTGGTTTAAAACCATACAAGGCTTCGAATGGGGTCTTGAGATCAAGATACCTTGTTGGACTTCTATTATTTAAATAAAAACAGTACTAATGGCCTTTGCCCAAAAATCATTTAAGATATTATTACCTTTAATCATACTCTGAGCACACTCCACCAATGTTTTTTTTTCCTTTCTGCAACACCATTCTACTGTGGAGTGTAGGGTATTGTAAATTGCTGCACAATTCCATGATCCTTGTAGTACTTGATGAAGTTCCCCAATCTATACTCTCCCCTTGATCTGAACAGAGGACTTTTATGAACTTCCATGTCTTCTTCTCTGCCATGTTTTTGAATTCTTTGAAATACTAAAAAACATCACTATTTTTCCTAAGGAAGTACACCCAAGTGTACCTTGTGCAATCATCAATAAACAACAGAAAATAATAAGTACCTCCTAGGGATCTAGTTTGCATGTTTCCACAAACATCAGAATGCACAAGTTCTAATACATCTCTTTTTCTCCTATCATAATTAGAGGGGAATTCATCTCTGTGAATTTTTTCCAATGCACAACCTTCACAAGCATCATACTCATTCTTTAACATACGGAGTCCTTCAACCATTCTTTGTTTCTACAACAATAACAAATCATGATAATTGATATGACCATACCTCTAGTGCCAAAGGATTTCTGTTGACATAGTTGTAGAAGTCAGTGCTTGATGACTCTTGCTGGTGACATCAAGTTTGTACATGCCTCCAACTCTAACTCCTGAAGAAACAGGTTTGCAGTGATCCAACAAGTGTTTTAATATGCAAAGTGTTTTGAAGAATTCGACCTTCAGATTCTGATCTATAATTGTGGACACAGGTGTCAGATTTTTCTTGATCCTAGGCACATACATAACATTATGAATGTGCTTGACACTGCCATTTGGAAATGTTACAAGAATGTCTCCATATCCCTTGATCTAATGTGCATGATCATATCCAAATTAAGTGTTGGCACCATTTCTTGTTCCCTTGAAGTTCTCATACGAGCTCCTGTTACATGTCATGTGAATGGAAGCTCCGGAGTCCACAAACGAATTGGCATAATCTGTTTCAGCAGACAATGCAGTATTAGACACAAACAACTTAAGATTTTTGAGATCGGAATTCAATGTTTCTCTTGCAAAATGTCCTGAATGTATTTTGTGCTCATGTATAACTTCATCACTTTTATTCTTATAACAGTCTCAAACAAGATGCCCACTTTTACCACAATAAAAACATTTCATTCCATATTCATTTTTGACAAATGACATACCTTGATTTGGATTTGGAAATGGCCTTCTTTGAGATGGACTTCCACCTTTACTTCCTCCTCCTTGTTTCCATTTGAAGAAATTCTTCTTCACCAAAAGTGTTAAATCTTGATTATGAGGTTTTAAATTCTTGCACCTCTCTTCTTCGTGCATCAATATACTTGTCAATTCCTCAAAAGTGGGAGCTTTATCCCTTGCTGCAAGACCTATAATAAACATCTGATAGTCCTATGACATTCCATTTAAAGTGATTGTCACAAGATTAGTACTAGATATTGATTCTCCTATATCTCCCATCTTATATTTCAATTATTTAATTCTTGAAGCAAAAGCACTAATGAATTCATTTTCTTCCATTTTAATATATAGGACCTTACTTTTTAGGAAGAGGACTCGATTTATATTTTTGGTTTCATACAATTCCTTTAGTGTATTCTAGGTTTCACTAGATGTCTTGCAATCACAAATATGAGGGATTATATTATCTTTAACAGACATCCTTAATAATACATTTTCTTTGTTTCCTGCTTCTCCCAGTCTTGAATTGAAGCAACTGTTGTGCCTACACCAGATTTTTCTTATTCTCCCTTGGTGATGATCCAAACGCCATAACCTTCTAGCAGTATTTGCAACTTGAATTTCCAATTAACATAGTTGGTGCCATCCAATTTATTGACCTCATTCATATATTTTTTTGCAAGGGGGTTCGTCATTTTAATTGAAAAATCATTCAACAATATCCTGCTTCGCCCTTCACAAGCACCACTAATCTCTCCAAATATATATTTGCAAAGCAAATCTAAATGGAGATTGAAAATCTCACTTCTTTTAATAACTTAAAGAAATAGCTCAATTATACACATATGCCCACATTACATATTTGTACCAAACAATAATAATGTGCTCACAACCCTTCTAGAAAAAAAAAATACCCACGAGGGGCACTTGTTGAGAACACACGTTGATAAAAAAATGGTCAATGCTCCATGGACAATGCTTTTTTCGATTCTTAGAAAATGTGATGTATTACAAGAAGTCCCAATTTCGTAAGTCACCCTCGATCAATGAACCTTTTCCCAGGAGCTGTATGTGTTGTTCAAAAAATATTGTTTATTTATTTATTGCAGCCTCTGCACTTTTTACAATCAACAGCTCCAAGCTCAATCAATCAACAAAAACACCTCACTGGAAACACAGGCAACACAATTCCACGATGCAAATCTTAATTTGGCAGTGCACCAACAAATCACTTTCCTCCACACGTAGAGGGTTTAACCAAAATTTAACATCGCCTCTACGCAACGCTCTGTGCAAAGGAATGCTAACACCAGTTACAAACCATAGACCTTCGATTCAGTCGATCTGATGTATGCAAGACCACTTTCAAAGACTACAACTATGTTAAGTACATGAATTGAGAAAAAATAAAATTGTTAATGGGTAGTTGACCGAGGATCTCATCTCCTCAACTCTTTACATGGCTTCTCCAATCAGTACTCAAAGTAGCACTCCACAGTCACACGACCAGATCAGCTTCGAACAACACTCCACCAAGGCTTTGAGCTCAACCACACTAACAATTCAGCTTTACCAAGCTCTGTAGAACTTAGACAAACACTTCCTCTACTTAACATGGATTACCTCTCCACAAAAATGTGGCCCACACAACCATCGAGCCGATCAATCCAACCAACACACACTGTCATTTCTCTCGTTGCATGTATGGAGGATTTTTATGTGAATTAATAAGTTTTCTAATCCTTCTATTCAGTTTGTTATGGCGATCATCAAGAGTGACTCCTCACCTAGACATCACGCTGGTTCGTATCCAACAGGTCGGACCACTGTTCTACTAAGCAGGCATGGTCAAATGGCCACTGATGCGGTCAAACTCCAACACCAACATGACTCCACCAAAACAACACCATAGAGACTCGACTCCTTCACGCTATATGTTGTACGATGGATGGAAACTCCACACTCAAGTGGAAACACACACGCAGCCTCACCAATCACTATTACAAACCTCATACGAGACTTACGCTCTAATACCAATTTGAAATTAAGAAAGATAAAATTATAGAAGAATGAAACTCATAGCACTTAGGTGAGGAGCCCTTGAGGTTGCCACAATGTTTCCTTTCATTAATGAAGCAATCAAACATACACGAATATAAGTGATTGCATGTTTGGGAGATCACAACAGTCTCCTGGAAAATAGGATCTAAGTCTAATATAGGACATAAACAAAACAGTAAAACAACCTTTCTCCATTATTGTCATGTGAACCCCCATGAACTCATTTGATTTCAATGCCATGCCATATCATATCATTTTTGGATTACATGTAACATATTGAGCCATAGATAATATTATAGAGTTTTATACATTTAATGAGAAAAAACTTAAAATGAGAATCAAAACAACAATGGAAATCAAAATATCATAATACTCCATATCTATACCCGAGGTACCATGGCTCGTAATCTTGAAAACAAAAATGATAACCTCAATTTCTTTCTTGGTATAATATAACTCTTAATAATCCTTACTTGTAGAGATGGTTTCCCATTTCTTCTATAAAACTTTGTTGTGAATTCCTCACTTCTTTTATGCTTCAAATATTTTAATATAAACTTAAACCTCCTTGATCTAAGATAATCAATCCCAAAAATATGCTAGCTAAAGCAGTCTTTTTTTGTGAGTGGTTAATCAGTTCTAATTTCTAATTTGAAAAAGGATAAGCAGATGATATCTCAGCCTTGTGATTCTAGCGTCTCTATTTACTCACAAAGAACTGAAAAACAATTACATTAACGAATCTCCTGTACCCTCGTGATGGAAGTTGAATAAATCTTAGTAGTGACATAGAATTCAGCTAAAAGAAAGAATATTTAATTATGCTCCAATGCACGTGTTATGAAGGTGGAAATAATACCTTCAAAATATGAACCAATGGGATGATTACAAATTGTTTTTTTAATAATATATGTGTGTGTGTGTGTAACATCCCTGGTGAAAATTCCATGTAATAAAAGTAAATAAAGGCAAAAAATAATAACCATGGTTGATGGGACACGTATTCCAAGTTGAATGGTGGGCAAGACATCCTAGTGTGGGTGTTCATTTGGTTGTTTATGGCTAAGGAAATTAAAAGACGATGTTTAAGGCTTTGGAAAGGAAAAATGACATTTTTGGCACATTTATTTATGAAAATAATAGAAATTAGGAGAAAAGGAAGGTGAAAGGTCACAGGTTGCATGTGAGGATGAAATTGAAGGAAAATGATGGAAAATGAAGAAAATAGAGGCCTCATTGATAAAAAGGCTTATGAGGATCTGTTGGTAAGCTTGGTCAATGTAACCTTTTGTCAGTTTAGCTTTGGAGATCTCTCATTATTCTCTCTCTCTCTCTCTCACTCTTGGACACTTAGAGTTTTCTTGGAGCATTTTGGCATTGGAGCAAGAAAGGCAAAGAAGGCAAGAGGAAGCAAAGATCAAGTAGGGAAAGGCAGGATCAAGCATCTACAACATGATTCATTGCAGGTATCGATTTGCATGTGTATTTTCCTTACTAGATTTGGCATGTATGGTATTGCATGTGGTTATTTTGTTGTTGTGGCATGGGTTTTTCCAGGTGTAATAGTGTTTTCAGCCTAGCCTTGCCATTTCCGGATAGCCATGGTGTGATGGGTTTCTCATGTTTTGGTTGAGCTAAATTTTCATATGGATTCGAAGCTGAGTGGGGTGGATCTCTGAATGATAAAGCACATGGCCTAGTGGTCCCTGAACCAGACTATGGATCATGGTAAAGCCACTAGCCTAGTGACCACTGAACTAGAATATGGTTTACGGTAAATCCATGATTGTGTTTCCTTGGTGGGCCTAGGAATCCTTGTCGGTGAATGGCGGGATATACGTAAATCCAAGAGGTGGTTTTCTTTCCGTTGGGCCTAATAATCCAAAGTTTGGGATATGCGGTAAAGCCTGGAGAGTGGGTCTCGGTTTAGGGGCTAGTGATTTAGGTTTGGATTGCAGTAAAGTTTGAGAGACTAGGAGATAGGAAAATTCCTCACAGTGTAGTTGGAGAAATCCGGTGGCATCCATTCTTGTTTGGCCTAGTGATCGGGTGGAGATTATGGTAAAGCCTGTTATGATGTGTTCATTGTATCAGCCTAGTGATCTGGGATGGATCACGATAAAGCCTGGTTTCTATTGATGAGGGTGAGGTGGTTTAGCCTCGGTATGCTGTGGTTGGTTCTTTGGTTTGAGTCCCACATTCATGCTTGGAATATGGCATGGGGGTGAATGGTTGAAGAGATATTTGGCTCAACCATTCCATGTTCAGGTGGAACGTGGAAGTCCCATCCCGGGTTTGGTTTTTGCATCATTAGTGAAAGTTATTTCTCCTTATATTTCTATGATCATTTTGATGGATTATATGTGGTCTATATGCCTGTGATTTCATTGATATTTTTGTCCCTATTATGTTGGTTATGTATATGTTTTATGACAACAGCTATGTATGGATCTCATCATGTTTTTACTTGTAATTGAATGATCAATGTATCTATGACCTAATGGATGGAATGACAGTTAAAGTGATAAGGAAACAATGCTTCATGGTGAATCTCAGATAAGTATGAGACCCCTATGCTCAAATCTGTTATTTACACCTTTAGGTTGCATATTTACTAAGTGTTTGACAAAATGTCTATCATGGTTAGTCTTGGATAGGTAAATCCCTTGATCAAGTTTTGTGTTATAGAATTTTCCTTGGTGTCATTTATTATCTTGAAAAGTCTCATCAAGTTCTAGGCATTCGTTTGGAGACTAGCCCTGAAAAAGTTGCTTAAATCTCCTAGTTTCTGGCACAGAACTGGCTGAAAAACATTACAGTGTCTCCCTTGTAGGAATTGCGGGAGAAACTATAGAGTTCTAGTCGCATGCATACATTATCATGGGAGCAACTTTGGGTTTAGTTCATTGAAAGGCTAGGTTAACTCAAGGGTTGGGCAACTGGAGTGGTGGATTAGCTCCTGGGGGCCTTGAAGCATCTGAGGGTGGTCTGTAAGGTATTGTTTCTCGACTCCATTTCCTTAAGGTTACCTAGGAGGTTGAGTCTTATCATAGTGGCCTCTCATCACATGTTTACCTGGAGAGGTCGTTGCTTGGGTAGATGTGTGAGGAGGGTGCTACAATATATACATATACACATACACACACACACACACACACACACACACACACACACACACACACACACACACACACACACACACACACACACACATATATTAGAGAATATATTGGTCAAAGCTCAACTAATGGGTAGTCAAAAGCAAATCGATTACTAGAGTCCTGCCTTGGCAATGACTAATAAAGAGTAGGTGAAATTCAATTTTTTTTATAAAATTCATTTAGCAAAAGAGTATAAATGTGGAAATGTTTGTTCTTTGAAAATTCTTAAACTGTATAATTTGTAACATATAGTGATGAAATAAAATGATTTTTATCTCGCTTCATATTGTGAAAACAAATTCACCTAGCTATAAAACTTACCAACACCTTATTCCTAAAAAATTATTAAATTAGATTTTTATTGTAATGTGAAAAATCATATAAGATTATTTGTCAAAATTTGACATTGAATAAACAACTCAACTCTTATTATGTGTGAAATGTGGCATGAAATTGGAATACTTACAAAACTAAAATGTTGCCTACAAAAATTACTTAAATTGACATGATAGTTAAAATGTGTTCGCGTGAGGTAAATTTTATGAAAGTAAAACAAAATTGGTATTTTAGATATATAAATTATGTAAATTGATTTGATAGTTAAAAATGTTTTTGTGTGGGGGGAGACTCGAGCAGGAGGGATCATATTTGATTCCAGTGGGAAAACGGTGTCTCAGTTTGCCTAGGGTCTTAGGAGAGCAACCAACAATCATGCTGAGTTTTTGGCATTATAGAAAGGGTTTGAAATTGCTTTAGATTCTAAAATCCCAAAACTAAATATATTTGGGGATTTTATATTTGTCATTCGTCAATTTACAAAGGCAAAGTCTTCAATAGTAAGTGAATCGGCTCCAATTAGCCAAAGAATTATTTTCCTGCTAGAAAAGTTTAAGGGGAAATATTTTCTCATATCTTTTTCCATCTGAACTATGAGGCTAACTCATTAGAAAAAAGGTTCCTTGTTGTCTCAAGGAGAATTCCTTTTGAACCATATGATGAGTTTCATTCCAATTCCATAATATGCAAAGTACAAGATTTTTTTTTTTAATGGCACGATAGCCCAAGGGAGTTAAAGTCCTCTGATAAGGTGGGCCGCTGGGACCCTCCTCCTCGAACCTATTTTCTCCATCTCTGGCATCGTGATTGCAACAAGCATAACATGTGTTTATCTGGAGGGTATAGGTGGTTATTTCCCAAAGCGCCTCATTACTACTCCGGTCACTTCCACTTGATGGATAATTGCTCTGTCTATGTCCTCTTTAGGCAAAATAAGGAGGCTAAAGTTATTTTGTTGGATAAAAATTCATTTCACTCATTTCAGATCATCCCCAAAACTCAAAGAGCCAGTGCGAGTGGTTTAGAAATGTCAATGGTAATATTATCATTGTAGGTTGGCTTGCGTAAGGTTCAAAATCATCTTGATTTAATAATGAATCCAACCCCCCACTTCTCTCGCTGGAAATTGGATGAAACATAAGGTAAGTCAGTTGGTCTACTCCTGGTTCTTCTAAGAGTTAACTTCCTTCCTCCCTGCATGATGGTGAATCCTCAAGATTTTTTGGAACTCATTGATGTTATTGAGCGGATGGTCAATGTTTCTCAAGCACCGTTGGCATCCATTAACATGCTTGAGGATATGGTGAAGCGACAATGATATTATTTCTAGTTATTCATAGGGGTAAAATCCTCATGCATTGAGTGGAAACTGAGGATTATCTAGATGATTTAAAATATGAAATTCACCTTCTCACAGAGCCGATTGCTGCATTAGAGGTCTCCTTGACTATCGGAAGTGGCAATATGAACATTGAGCAGGCTTTGGGCTCCTCTTCTCCTGGTGGAAAAAGAGTTCGTCATCCCCATGGTCTTGACAAGGGTAGTAAAAATGTTGGGTGAATTATTCAGAATTCAAGTCTCAGTTTTTGCATCTTGCTTGGTTTTCTCTCCACTTTATCTGGCATGAATTTATGCAAATCCGCTTGGTTGTTGGGGTCTTTTTGTAAGGTCTACAGTTGTAAATCTTTTGTATGAACTGTTGCACTCCTCCCCTTCTTGCTAGCAAGCTTACTTTGTTAAAGTTAGTAAGCTTACTTTGTTAAATTTGTATATGATGTAATGATACACTTTATAAGGGTGTTGGGCCTTCTTCGTCTTTTCTTTTAATATAATATATACATATCCATTTCTTAAAAAAATGTTGGGTGAATTATTCAAAATTCAAGTCTCAGTTTTTGCATCCTGCTTGGTTTTCTCTCCACTTTATCTGGCATGAATTTATGCAAATCCACTTGGTTGTTGGGGTCTTTTTGTAAGGTCTATAGTTGTAAATCTTTTGTATGAACTGTTGCACTCCTCCCCTTCTTGCTAGTAAGCTTACTTTGTTAAAGTTAGTAAGCTTACTTTGTTAAATTTGTATATGATGTAATGATACACTTTATAAGGGTGTTGGGCCTTCTCCGTCTTTTCTTTTAATATAATATATACATATCCATTTTTTTATTTTTTTTGTGTCAATTAAATTTTCTTAAAGTAAAAATCAATAGCTATTTCTGAAATATAAGTCATGTAAATTGATATAATAGTTAAAATGTTTTTTATGAGGTAAAATTCATACAAGTAAAAGTTAATAAGTATTTCAGATATATAAATTATGCAATTTGAAATTATAGTTAAAATATATGGCTTCAAGGAGGGATGTATTCATATAAGCCTCTATATTCACTTGCCATGGCTTAGATCATTGGGTAATCAGTCTAAATATAAATCATAGACATGCCCTAGAATTGCCCATTCATGTTTCAAAAATTATGGATCAAGAATCTAGAGTTTCTCACAAATATTCAAAAATGGTGGGAAGAAACAAGAACCATAGAAGGCTTAACCATGTATTCTCTTTCTAAAAAGATAAAATTCATCAAATGGAAATTATAAGGCAGTCTAGAATAAAGAGAGGTTTGGGGATAAGGAAAAACGAACAATGGAGCTCAAAATGATAGGCATACAACAAGAGGCTACAATAAATGGGCACTCAGAAGACCTGATCAAAGCCGAGGTGGAGACTCTTTGAGATCTAGAAGAACGTAGGAAGTAGGAGGCAATATTGTGGAGGCATAGCTTGTGGATTCAATGGTTAAAGGAGGGGGAGAAGAACATGGTACTTTTCCATAAATCTATGCTATAGCACATACACCATAATTAAATATTGTTTTTGAAAGGATTTGATGGTTAAAATCTCAAAACACACTAGGAGATATCCCAAGAATTAATTCAATTTTTTTCAACAGATCATCTCAGAACCTATAGTGGAAAACAAGAGGCCATTATGTAAGTACCCCTGAACATCCCCTCAATCATAATAAGTGGAGAGAATGATGCACTGCTTCAAGAAATTATCCTTGAGGAGATTGAATCAACCTTTAAGGTGATGCCCCACAATAAGGCCCTTGGTTCAGATGGGTTCATCATCAAATTCTTCCAATATCTTTGGTTAATAATTGGGGAGGTGGTTTGGAGGGCAGTGGAAGAATCTGATAAATAAAAAGCCATTCTTAAATCATTGGATGCCAAATTTATATCATTGATCCCCAAAAAGGAGATGGTGGAAGAGCCTAGTGAGTATCAGTTGATTTCTCTATGAATTGTATTATACAAATTTGTAACCAAGATCATAGCCAATCATCTTAAGCCTCTCCTTCCTAAAATATCTCCCTAAAGCAGATAGGATTTGTAGAAGGAATAAAAATTCTTGAAAAAATCATGGTGTCTCACGAGGCTATCCAATCATTGAAGATTACTAAAAAAAAGTATGATGCTTAAATCAGATCTATCTAAGGTGTATGACAAACTAAATTGGGATTTCACATGTTGCACTTTAAGAACCTTTGGTTTCGCTAATGACTAGATTACGTGGGTATTCAACACTGTCTCCTCGACATCCTTCTCAATACTGATCAATGGCTGTCCGACCAGATCCTTTCAATTCTCCAAGGGAATTTTATCTACCCTTTTCTATATATCCTGGTAATGGAAGGATTGGTGTGTCTTTTCAAGAGAGTCGGTGTTGAGCACAGATTGAAATGACTCCAATGATATGGAGAATACATGCCCCTAATCCATTAACAATTTGTTGATGACACAATGGGATTAGGTTTTCCAATGGTGTCAGAAGCGAGGAATTTCAATAAGTTCCTGGATGTTTTCTCTACTACCTCAGGTATGGAAATAAAGAGAAAATCTTAGGTTTCGTTTTTTAATACTCCAGAGAATGTGCAGAGACATTACTAGAATCTTGGAAATCCATATTAGAAAAATCCCTTAAAAATACTATGGTTCCCCTCTAGTATATATCTCTCTTTGCTAAAGCGTATGGAAGAGTTGTTAATAAACATTTAAAGGAAATTAACAAGTTTTACCTTTAATAACTAAATATCATAGGTCGTTTAGTACTCCTTAAAGCTTTGTTGCAAGCCCTGCTGGTGTATCTGTGTTCTACAATAATGACCCATGTGTCCATTGTTCAGGAATTTTGGAGAATTCAAAGGGAATTCCTATGGGGATGATCTGAAATTGGAGTAGGTGTTTTCTTCCTCTTTTCTAAATCAAACAAAATAAAAAAATAGGACCATGTTGACGCTTTGCAAGGTGAAATGGGTCTTGAAACAAACAGGTTTTTCCAATGTTTCTTCAAGTCACGAATTATTCTTCACATGTAACTTAACATAAGAAACATAACAACACATAACTCACGTAGGCATAATGAAGAGATAACAAAATATTTGTTAATGGATTTCACCCCTCCTAGGCTACATCTCTGGGCCTACCAACATAGCTAGGCCACTCATATATTCAGTAGAAAAATAAAGTACATAAATGTTTGTTGATGGAAACATGTGGTTATTACCCCTACAAGGTAATGTTCTCCTGTAAATAACTCTCACAAACAATAACACCCTACAAATATGTCATACTCCAACTAAAATGAGCTAAAATAAACATGTGAGCACTTCAATTCCACATTGAATCACATAAATAAAACTTCCCTCAACATAACATAATGAGAAAAGCAAACATGAGCTAAACCCTGCAAGTGACAGTTTCTGCAGTAGACTTCTGAAGGTGAGAAAACCCCTACTAGGCCTTCTCCATGCTAAAACACCTTCTAGAACTGCTTCCAAACCCTGATTGATCCATACACCCTTAGTCCCAAACCTGAAAGAAGTCTACTTAGATGTGCTGAAATCAGAAATTAGAGGTGACCAATGGATTCAGAACATCCAGAAACCCCTATGTAGACTCTTTCTAAGCTCAATTTGGCCAAAAAATCCAAAAGGATATGCTTCTAAGCTCCCATATGAGTTTTATTGTTAATCATCCTACAAATCAGACCATCTGTCTAATGGTCCTACAATTTCACCCCAAATTCCGCTAACCGAGCGACAAATTTTCCAACCACCGGTGCATTTTCTAGGATCATTAAATTTTCCTTTGACGCCTTAACTCCGAAAATTGTGGTCATATAGGCCACATTGGGCAGAGGGCTGGGCCTTAACGCTTTCCCCCGCCAGCCTAGCCCTTAATCATCGGGTCATGGTTCCAACTTCTCCATAAGACCTGGGCTTGGCCCCCCGAATCTTTGTGCATGCTCCTTAGCACATTTTGTCTTTCCCTTCCGGTGGCTCTATGCGCTAAAGGAACCATGAGCTAGGGTTCCTCATAAGTGCCCTCTGACACAGTCTTATGGTTGCAGATGACCAGGACCTGGGCCTTATTCCCAACCCCTTTTCCGCAAGCACTTAACCCTTACTTACGCCTCCACTTCGGTTATGTGGAAGGTTCCAGAACCTTGGGCCAGGGCTAAGCCTGAGCCCTCAGCTCCCTTTCACCTGCAGTCTCGTGGGTGTAAGGTGACTAGGGGCCAAGGGCTTAGCCCCAATCCCATCCGCAACATTCATTCACCCAAACCTTAAATAACATTTTCCACTATTGTTGTTAATTCCCATCATGTGCCCTGTTGGTTGAGTGTTGCATTGTTGTATTGGAGGTCAAGGGTTTGACCCCTATGGAGGCTAGTTCGGGCCATAACAAAATTTTAGTCACCCCTGGGGTGCCACGCAGCAACCCATGACTGGGCCAGATGGCACCATATTACTGGTCCACCTCAAATGACCACTAACCAATCAAATGCATCCAAATTTGAATAAGCTAGAGGATGACACTTGGAAACCTCTCATTGGATCATACCTTGCACAGTCACCCTTTTGACTCAGCAGTACGGTTAATCCAATCAACATACGTGCTTAAATTTTACCTGTTTGGAAAAACGATCAGAACACGATATATGGATCATATGGTGTCGGATTGAGGTGAAACAAACGTCGTTGGATTCAGAACGATGAGAACTTCAACTTTACATTAGCTTCAATACTTTCTAGGCACTTTCATTTTTTAGCAAAAATTTGATCATCTTATCAGATCTCTCCACTAGGAACTTTTTGACTCCAAAAGTTTACTTCCCTAGTCAATATAAAGAGGCTAAAACTCAAAAACACCCAAAAACTCAATCCAAAATGCATAATTTTGAATTGGTGCCTGTCAAGCACCAAATCAAGGCACTTCACCTATCTTCTTCGTGAAGACCTACTGTCCTGTTAAGAATTGAGCCAACATTCTTATTGTTGATGCAGGAACGAAATATTGATGAGTAGAATTTGAAAATTCTCTTTAATCTCATCTTTGTATTTCTAAAAAACACTTCATCTTGAAGTTAAATTGTTGAAGACAAACTTGACTCCATATTGGAATTCAAAAGCAACATAAACTTGCTTTAATGTCTTCAAACCGAGATTGTACATAAAAAGTACATTGTTGAAAAAGTTTCCATGATATAATCGGCCTTGCCTACAAAACATAGTTATCTTTTACAATCTTGAAAATAAAGATTCTATCCACACAAGTTTCATATCAAATACTTGTATCAGTGAACACATGACAAACTTGTAGACAACTTTGAACGACAATCTTGTACATTCACAAAAGTCCTTGAACATGTGGACTATAAATAAGCCAATACATACATCAATGAAAAACATCTACTTGTTGAACATAGTGACAATGATTGTTCACTTTACAAAAGTACCTAAACAGGTAAACAACAACAAGTAATTACAAAATTTACAAAGCAACTTTACAATAAGTCTACCCAAACTTTGCCTCTCCTAGGCTTATGGGTTCTCTTCTTGCATCATCTTTTCCTTGAAGGTTGCTTAGGATTGCTACGAGTCCTCTTTGCCACCTCTTGTTTTCCTTGCATTATGTTTCACAATCTCTTTTCCTTTCTTTGAACGAAGCTCTGGATGTAACTTCCAACATCATTTAGTGCCATGCCCATGCATCTTGTAATGAGTACAGAAGAAATTTCTCTTGTTTTCCAACATAGAAGTTCTCTCATGCGAATGAGATTCATTATGCTTGATGCCTAGCATTTTATTCATTCTTTTAACCATTATCATACATTTCTCACATACAACCACGTAATGGTCAAATGCATGACAAAAAGTACAAGGGTACTTATTCCACAAGTATTCAAAATTACCATGCATTGGAAAATAACCATGAGAGGTATACATGTCTCTATGGTTGCAACATTGATGGAGTGGAGTGGACGATGCCATGCAAGGTGCCTTCACAAATTTATCTCACTTGGGAGATGAATGAATATTGTCACAAGGTGGTGACATCTCATCCTCAGATGGTTGATGTACCTCAAGCCTTTTGGAGCATTCTGTAAATTCCCTTTGACCATATCCCAATCCCTGATAATTCAGTCTCTCCTCAACCATAATTGGATTGGTAATAACTTGGACATTTATGCTGTGGCCTCCACCTTCATAACCCATATTCGAAAGAAACTTCATACCTATGCCTTTGGTATGTTGCTCAAATGCTGCAAAATAAGTGTTATGCACATAAACGGAAGGAATGGTACTTGAAATGCTAATTACCTCCTTAAACTTGTCATTCATCTTTTCATCTTCTGATGATGATGACAATGATATTGCAGATGACTCTAGCCACCCACTCTTATCCACTGGCATATGGTGTGCTTCTTGAAGATGTTTGCAAAATTCACATGCATCATCTTCCACATATGGTCCAAAACCACTATTTGAACCATGACCACATACTGGCTTCATTCTAGAGGTTTCTCTTGCTGGTACAAGAGTAGAACTTTCAACAACTTGTTCTTCAAACACATGCTACAACTGAAGTTGCATGTGCCTCTTCTCCTCTTCAGCCATCTCTAGCATCCTTCTCAACTCTATGTTCTCCATATGAAGAGCAAAATTCTGTTCCTCTAGCTCTTGGAGACTCTTTTTTCTACCCATTCTTGCAACTTGGTCAATTGGTGCTCTGATACCAAATGATCTGAAATTGGAGTAGGTTTTTTCTTCCTCTTTTCCAAAATCAAACAAAATAAAAAAAATAGGACCGTGTTGATGCTTTGCAAGGTAAAATGGTTCTTGAAACAAACAGGTTTTTCCAATGTCTCTTCAAGTCATGAATTAGTCTTCACATGTAACTTAACATAAGCAACATAACAACACATAACTCATGCATGCATAATGAAGAGATAACAAAATATTTGTTGATGGAGTTCACCCCTCCCGGGATACATCTCTGAGCTTACCAACATAGATATACCAATCATATATTTAGTAGAAAAATGAAGCACATAAATCTTCGTTGATGGAAACATGTGGCTATTACCCCTACAAGGTAATGTTCTCTTGCAAAGAACTCTCACAAACAACAACAGAAGAAAGAATCTCCTACAAATATGTCATACTCCAACTGAAATGAGCTAAAATGAGCATGTGAACACTTCAATTCCACATTGAAGCACATAAATAAAACTTCCCTCAACATAACATAATGAGAAAAGTAAACATGAGCTAAACCCTGCAAGTGACAGTTTTTGCAGTAGACTTCTGAAGGTGAGAAAACCCCTACTAGGCCTTCTCCATGCTAAAACACCTTCTAGAACTGCTTCCAAACCCTGATTGATCCATACACCCTTAGTCCCAAAACTGCAAAAATGCTACTTAGATGTGCTCAAATCAGAAATTAGAGGTCACCAATGGATTCAGAACATCTAAAAACCTCTAAGTGGATTCTTTCTAAGCTCAATTTGGCCAAAAACTCCAAAAAGATATGCTCCCAAGCTCCCATATGAGTTTTTACTGTTAATCATCCTACAAATCAGACCATATGTCTAATGGTCCTACAATTCCACCCCAAATTCCGCTAACCAAGCGACAAATTTTCCCTCCACTGGTGCATTTTGTAGGATCATTAAATTTTCCTCTGACCCCTCAACTCCAAAAATTGTGGTCATATAGGCCACATGGGCTGAGGCCTAGGCCTTAACCCCTACCCATGCCGTCCTCGACCTTAACCATTGGGCCACATTTCCAACTTCTCTATAAGACCTAGGGTTGGCCCTCGAATCTTCACGCCTACTCCTTAGCACCTCCCGTCTTTCCCTGTTGGTGGTTCTTTGCACCAATGGAACCAGGAGCTAGGGCTCCTCATAAATGTCATCTGTAAGCACCCTTCGACACGGTTTTATGGTTCCAGTTGACTGGGACCTAAGCCTTATTCCTAGACCCCTTTCTGCAAGAGATTAACCCTTACTTATGCCTCCGCTTCAGTTATGTGGAAGGTTCCAGAACCTTAGGCCGGGGCTAAGCCCGAGCACTTGTCTCCCTTTCGATTGCGATCTCATGGGTGTAAGGTGACCGGGGGCCAGGGGCTTAGCCTCGACCCCATCCCCAACGTTCATTTGCCCAAACCTTAAATAACATTTGTCCACTATGGTTGTTAAGTCCCACCATGTAGCCTGTTGGTTGAGCATTGCATTTTTGGATTAGAGGCCAGAGATTCAAATCACGTGGAGGCTAGTTCGGGCCATAACAAAATTTTGTTCGCCCTCGAGGTGCAATGTGGAAGCCCATGACTAAGCCACGTGGTCGCCCATGATTGGGCCACATGGCACCATATTACTAGTCCACCTCAAATGACCACTAACCAATAAAGTTCGCCCAAATTTGAATGAACCAGAGGATGAAACTTGTGTTGGGTGTGGAGCTTGATTACCTTCTTTATTCAGAGGTATCGCTACATTGGACCCCATTTCGTAATGTGGTGGCAACGCTGCACGTTTATGTGCACCACCAGGGGGGTCCAGGGGAGGCGATGGTGATTCTTTAGAACCCCCCCCCCAGGGAGGGATCGGGGGCAGCACCCCCGAAGCTAAAAATAGATGTAAATTTTCCTTGTAAGATGTTGTAATTTCATAGTCAAGCTAGGTCATTCATTAGGCGGAAATCTAACAGTGGAAGTTATTTTTAATTTAGGGTTTTTTCCCCTAGAAGGAAACCCCTCACTATATATGAGGGAATTGTATTGTGGCTATGTAGATGTGTATTCTGAGTGAGAAAGAGAGAGGATATTGTGTGAGAGAGATGAGGGAATTACAGCAGATTTGCTATAGGTTATATCTCTTCATTTTGCTGGATGATATAAAAGGAAGGACTGGCTATTTCTCTGTGGACATAGCCCAAATTGGTTGAACCATGTATATATGTGTCTCTCTTGTTTTATGTGTTTTCTATGCTTATATTTCTACAATATTCCATGTGTTCCATTGCCCTGTAATATATAATTTTCTAACAATTGGTATCAGAGCCAAAGGTCTATTTAGTTGATAAACTGGCAGGAGAGAAGGGTTCCTGGTTCGAGTGGGAGAAATGGAGGAAGATGGTAGGTTTAGGGTCGAAAAATTTAACGGCCAAAACTACCAGCTGTGGAAGATGAATATGGAAGATCATTTGTATCAGAAATATTTGTACCTACCATTGAACAGAAAGACAAAGAAGTCGACGAGTATGATAGGCATAGAATGGGATATTCTCGACAAAAAGGCACTTGGAACAATACGATATTGCCTAGCAGCGTCGGTAGCCTTTAATATTTCAAAGGAAACAACAACAGATGGGTTAATGTCGGTATTGGCCAAACTATATGAAAAACCATCAGCCTCAGATAAAGGTATTTCTTATGAAGTGTTTATTTAATATGAAGATGTCAGAAGGTGGATCTGTTGCTGATCATTTAAATGAATTTAATATAGTTACCAGTCAATTAAGTTCTGTAGGGGTAACTTTTGATGATGAAGTTAGGGCTCTGTTATTTCTATGCTCATTTCCAGAAAGTTGGAATTGTTTAGTTATGGTCATTAGTAACTTTGTCTCTGGATCTAGTACTTTAAAGTTTGATGATGTTGTCGGTGCAATCCTTAGCGAGGAATTGTGACGAAAAAGCTTCGGTGAGACATCAGGTAATTCTTGGACTTCAGATACTAGGGGAAGAAAAATGGAAAGAGGAAATAGCCTAAGATATCGAAGTAAGTCAAGGAAATGCATATTAAAGTTCAGATAGGGGATAGTGTGCTGGAAATACGAGAAGAAAGGATATCTGAAGAAAGACTGCAAGTCTTGGAAGGGAAAAGAAGGAGACGCGCAACAAGAAAACAATCATGAAGCGAATGTGATAGGTGATGTGTTGCAAGATGCTTTAATTCTTTCATTAGAAAATATTATTAATGCTTGGGTGGTAGATTAAGGGGCATCATTCCATGCCATACCTGATAGGAAACATTTTCTTGATTATGTTCAAGGAGATTTTGGACAGGTTCGATTGGGTGATGATAAACCTTGTAAAATCATTGGAATGTGTACAGTTTTCATAAAACAACAGAATGGAAATCAATGGTTGTTGAAGGAGGTAAGGCGTGTTCCAGATCTGAAGAAAAGTCTAATTTCAACAGGGTAGATGGGAGGTGAAGGTTGTGTAACTACTTTTACAGATAAAACCTGGAATGTAACTAAAGGAGCCCTGGTACTAGAAAAAGGAGAAAAGGTTGGTACATTGTATTTATGCAATGGTATTTCTAATTTTGTTAATGCTTTAACCTCTACAGGAATAGATACAGAATTATGGCATCACAGGCTCGGGCACATGAGTGAGAAGGGGATGCAAATTCTTCACTCAAGAAATTTGTTGCCAGGTTTGAAGCATGTTGATTTGGAATTATGTGAGAATTGTGTTTATGGAAAACAGAAGAGAGTCAGATTCCTTAGAGTTGGGAAAGAAAAGAAGAGTGAAAAATTAGATCTTGTGCATACAGATGTATGGGGACCTGCTCAGGTATCATCTCTCGGTGGCTCTCATTATTATGTTACTTTTATTGATGATGCAACTAGAAAAATTTGGATATATTGTATTCGAAATAAATTTGATGTATTTGATACTTTCAAGAAATGGAAATCTTTGCTTGAAAATGAGACAGGAAAAAGGTTGGAGTGTCTCATATCAGACAATGGAGGTGAATATTGCAGCAAAGAGTTTGATAGGTACTTTTCAGAGAATGGAATTCGCAGAGAGAAGGCAGTTCCAGGAACACCATAAGAAAATGGTGTGTCAGAAAGGATCAACAAGACAATCATGGAGCGGGCAAGGTGCATGAGATTGCATACAGGATTGCCTTTACAATTTTAGGCAGATGTGTAGATACTATTGTTTATCTAATAAACAGAGGGCCTTCAAGTTCCTTGGATGGTGGTATTCCAGAGGAGGCATGGATAGGTAAAAAGGTAAACTACTTATTTTTAAAGACTTTTTCTTGTGAAGCATTTGTCCACATTAATAAAGAAAAGAGAATAAAGCTTTAAGCAAAATCAAAGAAATGTACCTTTATTGGACATGTTGTTAATGATTTTGGTTATCGCTTTTATGATTATGAAAAGTACAAAATCATTAGGAGAAGAGATGTCATATTCAATGAAAAGGTTTTGTATAAGGATCAGATGTAGAAAAAAGAAAACAGAGAATACACAGTGCTTGATGAGATCACAGAAAAATGAAGGTGCCTGAAAATCATAATGATCAATAGTCAGAACAACAACAACAATAAGCACTTCAAACATGTGAAAGTGGTGCTAGAAGATCTACCAGGATAAGTATACCCCCTGAATGATATTCTCCTTCATTATATTATGTATTGTTAACTGATTCTGGTGAATCAGAATGTTATGAAGAAGCATTGCGGGTAGATGGACTCCTTAGTACATAACCAGACTTGGGACTTAGTCAGGTTGCCTGCAGGTAAAATAGCATTGCAGAATAAATGGGTTTACAGGTTGAAGGAAGAAGATGGAGGTGGAAAATGGTATAAAGCTAGACTTGTGGTGAAGGGGTTTGCACAAAAAAAGGGTATAGACTTTGATGAGATATTTTCTCATGTTGTTAAAATGACTTCAATCAAAACTATTTTAAATCTAGTAGCAGTTGAAGATTTGCATCTTGAGAAGTTAGATGTAAAGACAACCTTTCTCCATGGGGATTTTGAGGAAGATATATATATGCAGCAGCCACAAGGATATGAGGTAAAAGGAAAGGAGAAACTAGTGTGCAGGTTGAAGAAGAGCTTGTATGGCTTAAAACAAACTCCAAGGCGGTGGTATCTAAAATTTGATAGGTTTATGTCTGAACAAGATTATACTAGATGTGACTCTGATCATTGTGTTTATATCTAAAGGAAAAATGATGGTAGCTATATTATATTGTTATTGTATGTAGATGACATGCTTGTTGCAGGTTCTAACATGCAGGAAATAAATGTTTTCAAAAGAAAATTGGCAAAATCATTTGCAATGAAGGATTTGGGTGCTGCAAAACAAATCCTTGGTACGAGAATAACTAGAGATAGGAAGAATCGCAAATTAACATTGTCTTATAGTGAGTACATACAAAAGGTGTTGAAAAGATTTAATATGCAGAATGCAAAACCAGTTAGTAAACCTTTGGCTAACCAGTTCAAACTAAATATGGACATGTGTCCCAAGACTCAAGAAGAAATGGCTTATATGTCTAAAGTTCCATATGCATCAACAGTTGGAAGCTTAATGTATACAATGGCCTGCACAAGGCCTGATATTGCATATGCAGTGGGAGTTGTAAGTAGGTACATGATCAATCTAGGAAAAAAAATATTGGATAGAGGTGAATTGGATTCTCAGGTATTTGAGAGATACCACAAATAAAGAATTATGCTTTGGCGGTTCAAACATTACTCTACAGGGATATGTTGATGTAGATATGACAGGTGATAGAGATAACAGGAGGAGCACCACAGGGTATGTGTTTACTGTAGGTGGAACAATTGTCAGTTGGGTTTCAAAACTGCAAAGTGTTGTTGCACTCTCAATGATGGAAGCAAAGTATGTTGCTTCTACATAGGCTAGTAAAGAAATGAATTGGTTACAAAGGTTTCTGGATGAATTGCGTAAGAAGCAAGAGTTGGGAAGGTTATACAGTGACAGCCAGAGTGCCATACATCTTGCAAAGAACTCTGCATTTCATTCCAAGACTAAACATATACAACTCAAGTACCATTTCATACGGTCAATGTTGGAAGATGGACAGTTGAAGCTGGAAAAGATACACACTAGCCAGAATCCTGCAGATATGTTAACAAAAGTTGTAACCAGGGATAAATTGAGATTCTGCTCAGTTTCAATTGGTCTTCAAGTACGATGATGAAGATGAGAAACATCCAGGTCCAAAGTGTAGTCATTGTCTAAAAAATGAAGTAGCGGCGGAGTTGTTATAATCAGTCTCCAAGTGGGAGATTGTTGGGTGTGGAGCCTGGTTATCTTCTTTATTCAGTGGTATCGACACATTGGACCCCATTTCGTAATGTGGTGGCAACGTTGCCCATTTATGTGCACTGCCAGGGGGGTCAAGGGGGGATGACAGTGATTCTTCAAAGCCCCCGAAGATAAAAATAGATGTAAAATTGCCTTGTAAAATGTTGTAATTTCGTAGTCAATCTAGGCCGTTCATTAGGCAGAAATCTGACAATAGAAGTTATGTTTAATTTAGGGTTTTTTTCCCTAGAAGGAAACCCCTCGCTATATATGAGGGAATTGTATTGCAGCTATGTAGATGTGTATTCTGAGCGAGAAAGAGAGAGGAGATTGTGTGAGAGCGAAGAAGGAATTACAGCAGATCTGTTGTAGGTTATATCTCTTCATTCTACTGGATGATATAAAAGGAAGGACCAGTTGTTTCTCTATGGACGTAGCCCAAATTGGGTGAACCACGTATATCTGTGTCTCTCTTGTTTTATGTGTTTTCTGTGTTTATATTTCTGCAATATTCTATGTGTTCCATTTCCATGTAATATATAATTTTCTAACAACTTGGCAGCCTCTCATTGGCTCTTACCATGCAAAGTCACCCTATTGAATCAACAGTACAGTCAACCCAATCAATAGACCTGCTCAAAGTTTACCTGTTTGGGAAAATTATCAGAACACGATATCTGGAGCATATAGTGTCTGATTGAGGTGAAACAAACATCGTTGGATTCAGAATGAGCACTTCAACTTGAAGCTAGTTTCAAGACTTTATGAGAAATTTCATTTTTGAGAAAACATCAACACCTGATCAGAGGTGGATCAAGATTGGAGGAGAAATGGCCCTTGGTAGCTTGGGATAAAATGTGCTAGCCAAAAATGAAGGGAGGTCTTAGGATTGTGGGACCCTGCAACAATGACCATGGTACTTAGGGCCAAAATTTGGTGGAGATGGCTTCACAAATATTCTCCTACAATACCCCCTCAAAATTTGATTAGACTGATTGCATTTACCCTAGGATCACCAATCTGGACCCTAAAAAAGAAGGGTATGAGTTTGATCGAAAAACAATGCTTTTGGGAATTCAAGAATGGGAGATCAACGATGTTTTAGGAGAATTCATGGCAACAATTTCCAAAGTTAGGAAATCAATTAGAGCTTGAAAAAATTAGAATACAAATGAAAGTACAATGTGAAGTCCAAATACAGGATTATTGGGAAGAGGGTACACAAGACCAGTGTTGGCGCAAATGGTTGGCCTTGGAAAATTGGAATCCCAAACGCTCTGATGAAATATGGAAAAAATTCTAGAAGGATATACAACTCTAATGGATCCCTATCTCACTTCAAGATGACAAGCTCAGATGGGGTTATGATTCCCAGGGCTCGTCCTCTATTAAGGAATCTTATCATTTAGAAGCAGGCCATCATGAGCAATAGGTAGAGGAGATATGGATTAAAATATGGAAACAACATTTATGGCCCAAAGTCTCATTATTTACATGGTTGTTAATACAAAATAAACTTCTTACATGGGACAATATTTAGAAGCGGAATCTTCAAGGACCATCCTGTTTCCCTCTTTGCTTACTGAGTATTGAAACTTTGGAACATATTTTAAAACTTTACTCATTCTTAGGGGGTCTTTGGGAGAAACTAGGGGATTGCCTTTCTTGATCAAATTGGATTATGGAGAGCCCTTAAAACACTATAACAAGTTAGCGGATGTAATATTTTGACAAACCTATCCTAAATTTCATTTCGAATATATCCCCTAGTCTCCTCCTCCAGGGTATATGGAAGGAAAGAAGTAAGAATATATTCACTAGGAGACATGGTGGGTGTTGAGAGAGAAACAAGGATGATGATGAAGGACTAGGAAAATGGAGTGAGGAACAATGATCTCCAATTGGCTAGCATCCATGTAAAATGAGAACTCTTACAAGGACGAGATATGAACCAATCTTTAAGGTTGAGGAAGATAAGGGAAATAAGTAGATCAAGAATTTGACAGAACAAGAAAGAGCTCAAGATCTAAATATTAGAGGTAAAAAGAGGAGCTTGAAACCACCAAAGGTCACCATAAAATTAGGGGAAAACTACAAAAATACCAAAAGAGATTAGGGTAACTTACTTAATAGAGGTTCCAAGGGTGGAGACTTGCATCAATATTAGAGCTCTTGAGCTTTTGTAACCATAAATTAGCATCGTGTTGATCCTTAAATGATGGAAAGGATAACAGACCTGACTATCCTTATTGATTTTCAAAGGCTAGCTAATAAGAATGGCCATTAAACTCTCCATATATCCCAACCTCATGAGTGTCAAAGGTGGTGGAAGCATGGAGATGGGGATCCTCGCTTGGGGTGTCATCACTATTCACCCACAATGGGGAGGAAGGTCTATCTTTGAAAGAAATTTGAAGACATTGATCCTTTAAATGGGAAGGGATGAGATCATTCCATCAAAGATACATAGGGGAGGGACCATGTTTGAGGCATTCATTTACTAGTTTGTCTTCAAGATTGTTCCATGTGTGCCTAACATGAGAGGGAATTTAACCACTAACATTTAGGAAAGGAATCTATAGATGCATTCCATCCCACTTTCAATTCTACAGGTACATGATATTTTTGAAGTCGGAGAACTATTTCATATTTTTTTAATCATGTGAATGATGATTTGTGAATCCTCCTTTATGATGAGACCAGTGTAATTTCTCTTTGAAGGAAAACTGGATGCCATAATCCAAGGCATATAAATTTGTTCTTTAATTATTTTCCAATCCAAAAGATCCATCATAGATATGGAGGATATGTCTTGAATATTTTATGAACAAACCTTAGGAGTTGGCAAGATCTATATTACCCTTAGAGCCACCATCAAAGTTTAGTTTGAAAAAATTAGAAGGAGTGGGGAGCCAAGAGTTAAGGATGTTGGGAGGAGGGGGTAGGATGAGAGTATTATGGGGAGGAGCATGAGCATGGGATAATTCAGGGGATTGAAGTGTGATAGATTCCATAGGATTTCCTTGTCAGCCTTGAGAAAACCATGGGGATAAGATAATGGATTCTTTGATGGCTTTCTTAGGACACTTTTGGCCAAAGGTTTTGTTTCTAAATTTTTACCTAGATGTCACATGAGGGAAGATTTGTGAATATTATTAAAATTCCATAAGCTTATTTACAGTTGAAGGTTCTCACTAGTTGGTGTTTCCATATTAATTTCTATATGCTATTGAGTCTTGATTTTTTTTTGGTTTAGATTGATCCATAAAGCATCCCAAAAATATTCCCCTCTAAATAAGGATGCCAAAATCTTTGGATTCCCAACATCGCTAGTGTGAATGTTTAGTAGATGACGACCAATACTAGGATACTAATGGTTTACCATGTGAAGTCATATATTTGTAGAGATGGTGAATTTCAACATTATCTTACAACTTGAGTTGATGCCAAGAATCTTCCTAGAAAAAGATTATTTAAGCATCTCCAATTTCCCCAAAATAATGATTTTTATATTAAATTAAGATTGTTCCCAAAAACATTCTAAATGTTAAATTATTAAGTTTACACAACTTAATGTTAATTTTTTGCCAAATATTAAATTCATCTTGACATTTCAAGATAGAATCTAAAGAACAAAAAAATAGAAGCTTTTCAAAAAAAATAACATTCACAAAGCGGACCTACATATGGTTTTGTGCATGGTTTTCGCACATGGTTTTGGGCATGATGGTTTTCGGTCCATGGTATTGGATGCTTCGGCATGTATATATATGTATTGTAACATTGAAAGGAACATAATGAAAAATCAATCGGGTAGTCCTGGTTTTGGGATCCAGGGGAAAATCTCTGTGTATATTTGGTTTATGTGTTATGCTCTCGCTATTTTTTATTTTCTGTGTTTTAGAATTCGTATTCAAGTAATTTTTGTACAGGGTTAAAACCTACATTTGGTATCAGAGTTGTTTTGGCTTCAAGGGGACGCCTTTGTTGCTGAGGGGTTTCGCTTGGGCCTATGGTAGATCATGTTCAGTGGGACATCTGTGGGATCGATTCTGGTGGTGAAAGAATATGGCCAGCAGTGGAAAGATAGAGATCGAGAAATTTAATGGTCAGAGTTTTGAGTTATGGAAACTCAAGATGGAGGATCTGTTGGTAGATAAAGACTAGTGGATCGCGGTAGATTCAGGTACTAAACCAACGGGAGTGTCCAATGAAGAATGGAAGAAGTTGGATCAGAAGCCAAAGAGCACAATACGATTGTGTCTCAGATTCAGTATTGTTGAATGTATCAGGGGAAGCTACGGCTAAGGCTTTGTGGGACAAGTTAGGGACTTTGTACCAATCTAAATCTCTGGTGAATAAACTGTTCCTACGGAAAAAGCTGTATAACCTAAGGATGAAAGATGGAGACTTGGTGACAGATCATCTGAACATATTTAATATTGTGGTAAGTCAGTTATTATCTGTTGATATTAAAATTTCAGATGAAGATAAGTGCATCAGTTTATTGTGTTTTCTACCAAATTCGTGGGATAGTCTGGTTATTGCAATAGGTAGCAATGAAACTGCCTTGCAGTTTGATGAAATAGTCTCACCCTTACTAATGGAGGAGATGAGACAGAAAAATATGGAGAGCGAGAATGCTGATGCCTTGTCTGTACGAGGAAAGTCTTAGAACAAAAACAAAAATAAGTGATCGAGTGGAAGATCTAAATCTAGAGGGAGATCTAAATCTCTAGGAAAACCTATAAAGGTGTGTTGGAAATGTGGAAAGGAAGGGCACTACAAAAGGGATTGTAAATCTAAAGCTCCTGACAAAGGAAAGGGATCTGGTGATGTTCCTTATGTAGAGGCGAAAACCACCTCAGATGAAGGTGGGGATGTGTACTTGGATTCTTCAAGTAGACATGTAGATCATGAGGCATGGTTGATTGACTCAGGTGCATCCTTTCACTTCACTCCCCATAGAGAGTGGTTCTACGAGTATGAGAAATATGATGGTGGTGATGTCTTCTTGGGGGATGAAAGGAAGGCCAAAATCATTTGTCGCGGAAAAGTTAAGTTGAATTTTCAAGGT
This sequence comes from Pinus tabuliformis, assembly GCA_031772625.1. Taxonomy (NCBI): domain Eukaryota; kingdom Viridiplantae; phylum Streptophyta; class Pinopsida; order Pinales; family Pinaceae; genus Pinus; species Pinus tabuliformis. The sequence continues at coordinate 822,520,030 of CM062812.1, forward strand.
GGAAGGATTAGAACACTTCCAGATGTTCTGCATATTAATGCATTGGCTAGAAATCTGATTTTTGTAAGCAAGTTGGAAGATACAGGTCTAAAAATAGTGTTCGAGAAGGATACATGCAAGATGGTTCGGGGGGCACTAGTATTGATGCAGGGATTTCGAATTGGAACTCTGTACAAGCTGTAAGGTAGCACTGTTGTTAATGGGTGCAACAGTTCTGTGGTTCCTGAAAGTGGAGCAAAAAATCTAGTGGTCTTTGGATAAAAGGTCATACTATGGCATCAAAAGCTTGGACATATTGGAGAGAAGGGCCTTCGAATACTTCATGGTAAAGGTATGGTAGAAGGTATGACTAATAACTCTCTAGATTTTGATTTCTGTGAAAATTGTGTATATGGGAAGCAGAATCGGGTGAGTTTCCCCTCTAGTGGTAAGAGGGCGAAACAAATATGAAAGCTTGTGCACAGTGATGTGTTTGGACCTGTGAAGGTTCCATCACTGGGTAATTCTGTGTACTATGTATCATTTATATATGACTTCTCAAGGAATACATGGATATATTTCCTTAAGAAGAAATTTGAAGTCTTTGACAGGTTCAAAGAGTTTAAGGCTTTGGTGGAAAACCAAATAGAGAAGAAGATAAAGGTGTTGAGGATAGATAATGGTGGAGAGTTTTGCAAGAAGGAATTTGAAGAATTCTGTAAGAAGTGTGGTATAGCATGACAGAAGACTATTCCATACACACCTGAGCAAAATGGAGTTGTAGAAAGAATGAACAAGACGTTGATGGAAAGGGCAAGAAGCATGCTTAGTGGTGCTGGGTTAGGACAGGAATTTTGGGTAGAGGCGGTGGAGACTGCATGTTACCTGGTCAACAAATCACCTTCATCGGCATTGGAGGATAAGAATCCACAAGAGGTATGGACTGGTAAGAAACCCTTTCTTTCACATCTAAGGGTACTTGGATGTGATGCATATGTACATGTTTCAAAGGAGAAAAGAAAAAAGTTGGATAATAAATTTGAAAAGTGCATCTTTATTGGGTATAAGGATGGTTTAAAGGGTTATAAACTTTGGAACCCAGTAACAAGGAAGGTTGTGTACAGCCGAGATGTGGTGTTCAGAAAGGTGAAAGATGTTATTAAACATGAAGTCAAACCAAAGGAACCTGAGAAGATAGAGTTTGAGCTAAAGGAGAAAGAATCAGACTCTACAACGGAAGAGGAATCAGAAGATGAACATCCACAAACTCCGATTGTAAGAAGATCAGTTCAAGAAAGAAGGCAGCCAGAAAGGTATAGTCCATCTACTTTCTGTTCAACTTTTTCTTTATCTATTATTGATGATGATCCTAGAACTGTGAAGGAAGAAGTAGATTCAGAGGATGGAAAACTCTAGAAAGAGGCCATGGTTGATGAAATGGCATATCTGCACAAAATGAGGCTTTGGATCTGGTGGAGTTCCCGGTTGGAAGGAAACCCATTGGCAGAAAATGGGTGTTCAAGAAGAAGACGAATGCAGAATGAAAGGTGGAGAAATACAAAGCTCAGTCGGTAGCAAAAGGTTATTCCCAGGTGTCGGGAATTGATTTTGGTGATATTTTTTCTCCTGTTGCCAAGGTAGCTTCTATTAGATTACTTTTATCTGTTGTTGTTGCTTTTGATTTTGAGGTAAACCAGATGGATGTGAAGACAACATTTCTTCACAGGGATCTAGAAGAGGAGATCTACATGAAGAAACTTCAAGGCCTTGCAGTGAAGGGTAAGAAAGAACTGGTATGCAAGTTAAAAAGGTCTTTGTATGGGTTAAAACAGTCACCAAGGATGTGGTATCAGAAATTTGATACATTTATACGAGGACTTGGCTTCACTAGAAGCAAAGAAGATCACTGCGTGTATTTTAAATTAATTGATGACCATGTTATTTATCTGGTCTTGTATGTGGATGATATGTTGCTAGTTGGAAAGGACAAAGAAATTATCCAGGATTTGAAGACCAAATTGTCCTCCAAATTCGACATGAAAGATATTGGTGCTACAAACTATATTTTGGGCATGGAAATTAAAAGAGATCAGGCAAAGAGGAAGCTCTGGTTAAACCAGAGGAAGTATGTCGAGACAATACTGCAGAGGTTTAATATGCAGGATAGTAAACCGATGAAGGTTTCTATTCCTGTAGGTGTGAAGTTATCTGTTGAAAAATGTCCCAAGACACAAGAAGAGGAAGAGGACATGTCCCATGTTCCATATGCAAGTGCAGTCAGTAGCCTGATGTATGTGATGGTCTATACTAGACCAGACATTGCACATGCAGTGGGAGTATTGAGCAGGTTTATGCAAAACCAGGGAAGGAGCATTGGACAACAATGAAGCGGGTTTTGAGGTATTTGCGTGGAACTAGTGATTATGGTTTATGCTACCAAGGGAGACCAGGATTGAACATAGTGTTGGATATTTGTGGCTTTGTTGATGCAGTCTGGGCTGGAGATCTGGATCAGAGAAGATCTACAAGTGGGTATGTGTTTAACCTATTTGGAGGTGCAGTCAGTTGGATGAGTAAGAAACAATCTGTAGTGGCACTATCAACTACAGAGGTAGAATACATGGCAACCACTCATGCAAGCAAGGAAGCAGTTTCGTTGCAGAGATTGTGTTCAAGTATGGAGTTAATACAAGGAGCTATAAGAATAGACTGTGATAGCCAAAGTGCAATTTTATTGGAAAAGAATCCTGCTTACCATTCAAAGACAAAGCACATTGATGTTCAGTATCACTTTGTGAGGGATATGATAGAAGACAAAAAGGTGGACACTTTGAAGAATAACAGATGCATTGACAAAAGCTGTGAGCTCTGAGAAGTTCTCTTAGTGTAGAGAAACAATGGGCGTTTCAAGGGTGGATAAATGACTAAGCTCTCCTGTGGCCCCCTGTGGAAAGAAAACAACAAGTGGGAGAATGTTGGGTTTTGTTATATTCTTTCCATGACTAGCTCGCCTAGTTAACCGAGGGCTTAGAGGGGGGACAAAGCCCCCCCTTTGTTGCGCCGATTGCGTAGCGAGGGGGCAAAAGCCCCCCCCCCCCCTGTATGGGGTGTTTGAGGGGGGCGGTTAGCCCCCCTCTACGGGATCTGGGGTAGCGCCCCAGGGATTTTTTTTTTTTTGGACCCTATATTAGGTGGGCGGACCTACCTATGGTTTTGTGCATGGTTTTCGTACATGGTTTTGGGCGTGATGGTTTTCGGTCCATGGTATTGGATGCTTCAGCATGTATACATATGTATTGTAACATTGAAAGGAACATAATGAAAAATCAATCTGGTAGTCCCGGTTTTGGGATCCAAGGGAAAATCTCTATGTATATTTGTTTTATGTGTTATGCTCTCGCTATTGTTTATTTTCTATGTTTTAGAATTCGTATGCATGGAATTTCTGTACGGGGTTAAAACCTACAAATTATAAACCCTGGAAAGTAAAATGTTTAGAACTATTTTATTTTTTGGCGAGGAAGGTGGGTGATGCCAAAGCCGTTACGTTAAAGTGGTTGTGGCGTCCTTCATTGAAGTGGCACAATTTTATATCTCGCGGGAATAAAATCCTCAACAACCGACAACTGGGACTTTAAGGAGAGAGAGCATGAGAAAGAGCGAGTCTCATCGGAGGTCTTGGATTTGAATTTAGTGTTGGAGTTAATCCTTACATTGGTTGTTCGTCATTACATTAATTTTAGATAAACCTTTATTTCTAATACTTGGAGAATTAACTCCTACTTGTCTTGTGCCTATTAATTGTTATTCATCATTAAATGTAAGTTTTATGTGATTATTAATTAGTTGGATATGAGAGATTTAGTCCAACTAATATAGCTCCTATTTTGGTGTTTTGTTGAGATACTTTCTCAACCAGTTGATTGTATGGTTAAGATATAATTTCTATCTTGAACAAATACTTGTTGTATTTATAAGTGATGTTTAATAGAATACAAGGTAGTTTTTTTGTGCAAACAAGTTTCTCAATTTGATATTAGAGCTCCTAGCTCTGGGCCTTTCTCCCTTAAGGGAGGGCCCATGATAATGGGATATGTGTTGCAAGAATAAGTGTAAACTAGCATAGATTGTATTGAATCTTTTTTGTGTTTGATGTGGGACGTGGAGTTGCATGGATTTTGTATGAGTGGAGACTTATGACAATAGATCATAGTGGTATCTCTGTTCATGCACCAATGAGATTTAATATTACAAGCAGCCGTCGTAGCATTCTCAGATCCATTAGATTTAATCTCACTTGGATTATGATCCCATCCAACTGAAACGCTACAATGAAAATAATTATGGGATGATAGTGAATCCAAAGAATTGGTGATGGGGTCAACCATACAAATTGAACTTGTGATGTTGTCAAATTCCTGATGGAGAGTGTTTTGGTGAGTAATTTTGTATTTTTTTTGTAGCCACTAATGATCTGTGACAGTGGTTATTTCTGAAACTGAGTAGTGTCAAGGCATCTTTTAGCATGTAAAGGAATCTTATTGTTGGGGTCGTTGACCATTTTTCAGCAAAATGCAAAACCCAACGAACCCACGGGCAGACGGAGGGGTTTCTGCTATATACTTCTCTTTGCAACTATTTTAGGTGTTACAACGTTAAGGTCATGGATTTTCCAATCTAGACCAGAGATGAGAGTTTCATCCATGTCGCACTAACCTTTCTGCGATTTGTGTTGACATTACACAACATTTGCAAGGGATCTGCAAAATGGAATTTTACTTGTTATCAGTGCACACCGTGAACTCTTATCACAATGTAAACACTTATTTATAATGGAATTGCACAACATCATGTGAATCTTTGAATCTGGGCGGTGTAGTAGTTAAAATTATTAGCATTATAATTTGTTTGTAAAATTGGTGATGATGAACTTTCAAAATCACATAAGGAGGTCATTTGTAAAAGTGACTTTAGATACATTTGATATCTAGACGACTCTTCTATATAACTGGCGAGTACAGTGATTGGTACCCATGTACATCGGTAGATGGGAGCTTGTCCATAGAATGGCTAGCAGTTCAGCTATTGCAAACATGTATTTAATTGTGTTTGAAGCCACTATTTAAGAGATCAAGTGGAAGTAAGGCTCAATATGGATGGTTGTCCAGATAGTATGGCAATTGTGGATCTGGGGAAGGATCCCTCATTCTTGAAGATGTGAGAGTTCTCTTCTAATGAGGTTATGAGACGACTTGGGACATTGTTCAGTAATTGAATTCGGGAGATCTCTGGTTCGAGAGTTCGAGAGTAGAACTCAGGAATCCAGTTTGCCAACTACACCTTTCCGAGGGTTATAAGACAACTTGATGGAGTTCACTCTATGAGATGTCGAAGATGTTTAAAGAAGCTAATGAAGATGATGCAGACAAGAAGATCAAGACAAGTACTCATTAAGGGAGGTACTTGGAGAATTAACTCCTACTTGTCTTGTGCATATTAATTGATATTCATCATTAAATGTAATTGTTATGTGATTATTAATTAGTTAGATCTAATAGATTTAGTCCAACTAATATAGCTCATATTTTGGTGTTTTGTTGAGACATTTTCTCAACCAGTTGATTGTATGGTTAAGATAGAATTTCTATCTTGAACTAATACTTGTTGTATTTCTACGTGATGTTTAATAGAATACAAGGTAGCTTTTTTGTGCAAACATGTTTCTCAATTCTAATCCCTTTAAAAGGTTTTTCTAAATGTATTGTATCAAATTTTTTATTTTAAGTAAACAAAATAACAAAGGAGATGTTATTTTCTTGGCATTCTTCAATAATAACACTAAAATTGATGCTGAGATGATCCGTAGTTTTCAAAATGAAGTTGGATATATATATATATATATATATATATATATATATATATATATATATATATATATATATATATATATATATCTATATATATATATATATATATATATATATATATATATATATATATATATATATATATATTATTTTTAAAAGTATTTTAACATAATTTAACTAAAACAAAATTAATTTAAAAATTAAAGATAAGAAATAATAAGAAATATTGTTTTTTTATAATTTTAAGAATTTAATTTATCCTTTCCTCGATTGAAGTGATTTATTTGACATGATGAGGTATCGAGATTTGTATTCCCCATCATGCCAACTTTTGAGGGAATTGATGGAGGGGGTGGTGTGGCCTCCCTAGGACGATTGCATGCATGCACACTATTATTTCACACACTTGCGGTTCAGTGTATTAGCATTCCCCTGCTTGAGATGGTGAAGGAGACAAGTGGCTTTTTAACTTTGAGAAATTTTCGCGAGCTGAGGAAGGTGTGGGAAAGTGACAACATGGAGCAAGGATCATTTCCTTCCTTCCTCCATGCAAATTTAATGTATTCTCTACTCTGAGTTCATTAGGTGTCCTAACTTCTGCTGATGATGATTTTGAACAGTATGGGGATTGGTAGCTTGGGGTGGGGCTAATTGAGCACCTTCTGAGTAATCCCTTGCATTCAGTAGTAGAGGCGATAGGTTGTTGGTCTTGGTTTTCCGAAGTTCTTATGTGCATGCTATTTACTATTTGAGTAATTACCTCTCCTTGGCTATGTATCTTGCTTTTTCTTGTGTCGAAGTTTATTCCGGTCTTGTTGCATTTTGGAGTGTTAACTGTGACAAGTAAGAGACTTGTATCTCTTGTGGTTTCTTGTTATTTGGGTCTATGGGTGTTCGAGCCTAGAGAGGCCTTGAGATTAACTCTATATAATGGTGGGACTGGTCACTTGTTGAGGAGCATTCTGCCTTTTTGGAACTTTTGTTCATGGTCTTTGAACTCTGTGGGGAGTTCGGTCGGGCTAGTGTTGGTTGGGGATAACAGTTTTGGAGTCTTTCTGATTGTCTATGTTTTTATTCCAGTGGAGAAGGAGGTATTGTATTTCAGATATCTTTGGGGGTTGCGAGTGTGTTTCCTTTCTCTTATGTTTTGTCCTACTTAGGTTAACTGGAAGCATGGCCCGCTTTTGACCAAGAGGGCGCAAAGGTTAAGGGGGTATAAGCATGGTCTGAGCATGCCCTCTAGGTCATGTGTGGAGGCACAGGCCAAGGAGGCTGCTGTAACCTTCTATGCGATGACCCTCCTATCATGTGTAAGGATATTCAGAAGTGGGAAGCTCAGGTCACTAAGAAATGTCATGCTCATTTAGATTTTGAGTTGTTAGATAAGGTATCATATTAGCTTCCTAAACCTTGTCACACCAGGGATAGAAGGAACTAGTATCTACAGTCAGTTACTCTCTGTTGGCAACTTGAGATGTTGTTGGGTTGTGTCCTCAAAGAAAAACATGAAGACATAAATTATACCATCTCCTTCTTGAAATAAATCTAGAGGAATCAGTGGAAGATGCAGGACTACTTGGATAAAATTGATGTTTGTCTTGCTCACATGGAAAAACATATTCTGTGTGAGTTCAAGCTTGAAGAACCTCCTGGTGCAAAGGAAAATGGCCCTACCCCGGTGACTTCATTAGAATCATAAACCGTTTGCTATGTGGTGACGAACCAGCTATATAATGTGATTTTTGCAAACAACATAATTTAACTTACAAAAAAAACCTAATTTATCCTTCTATAGTTTTCACCTTACCTTTTATAAAATACTTAATCCCAAACTTATATCATCCCAAATAAAAACATCTCTTTAAAAACAAATAATTAAAAAAATTCTATATAAAACGATTCATAAAATATTTGAACAAAAATAAATCATTTCTACATAATATGTCTTTTATAAAATTATTAAATTAAAAATAATTATATATATATATATATATTAAAAATATCTTTTATAAAATTTTATTATATCCCAAAAATAACTTATATAAAAAAACATCTACATCTACTCAAATAAAATAAAATACTTTACCATATAAAATTAATGAGTAAATAAACATTTCATATTTTTATATAAATTATATTTTAGTATTGTCTTTGAGATTTGAACTTGCAGTCTTTTAAAAGAAGGCATGAAAGTTCTTAAGCATTAAACCCAATGAAATTATAGCACTTTTATATTTTATTTTTTATTTTTATAGTTTATATCACATTTGGTTAAATCACACTGATGACAGAATTTATGCCTAAAGGGCTTTTAACCAATAATAAATTGCAAAAATACTTATATTTATATAAAAATCATTAATAATTATTTTTTATTGAAAATTGATAACTAAATTACAATAGATTATCTTCGCCAATATATAAAAAAAAAAAATTAATAATATATATATATATATATATATATATATAATATGTGACCTATTATGATATAATTTAAATAAATGTGATGTATGATATTGTGATGTTAAAAATTAATTATAATTTAAATTTGAAAATGAAAAAAAAATAATTATAATAATGAGGTTTTAAAATATAGATATTTTTTTTTAAGAATTAGTGGATTTACTCTTTCTTATAGAGGAGGCATAGTGAAGTAGGAGGAATTGCCCTTATACTCCTCTTGAGCCTAATACAACCACCCACAAGAACGCTAGATGAGTTAATCAAGTTTTAAATGTGGGTGGGGCCTTAGTATTGATCAACGAACACTTTTCGTGCAATTCATCCTAGCGTGATGGGCTAAGATCTATAATTAATTCAACAAAAAATATTGTATAAAACATTTTTATTTATGAGATAAATGGTTACTTCCCTACAATATTTGATTTCTTAAATTATGAAGATGTAGATATCCTATGTATTTTTAGATTTGAAGCTACTACTTAAAAACTACATACATACAAATGTCCATCTTTCTTTTCTCTTGATAGATGATTTGTCAATAGATGAAAACTTATTACATTTGTATAAATTATTTGTAACACATCAATACAATACAAACTTGCCACATGATTATATATATATATATATATATATATCTATATATATTTATTTGTAATCAATTATTTATTATCAATTATTTGGCTAGTACTGATACCATAGTTTTATGAAATTTATATCCGATAAAATCAAAGACTTTAGACTTAACAAAGAAATCAATGCCATATGGAACCAACATAATGTGATTTATCATTATTAACAAGTTTGGCAACTATAGTCAATACTGTTAGTATTTAATATTCCACGTAATCTACTTCACCTGGTGACCATTGTTATCTGGTAACCAGTTGGATTATATGTAAATATAGTTTGGTAAATCAATCTAGGTTCTTTAAACATTAGCATGGTTGGAGATGTATATTACGAACCTTCCCAATGGTTGACCCACATTTGTCCTAGGGACAGGGTTTGCTACCGTCTGGAGCGGTTATGATATGTGGTCTCTTCTCCACCATGGATCTTGAGGTTAGTGATCATACGACCTTCCTTCCACAGATGGAAGTTCAGGTAACGACATCCTCCAATTCGAGCAACTAGTCTAGCATTTTCTCCTACGACGTCTCCGGGAGAGTTCTGCAACTTCCTCAGAGAATTTCATGTTTTATCCTTAGAATCGTTGGGAAAACCCCGAACAGAGGTACTGAAGTAAGCCTCTCTTAATACGGCACAGTGTATTCAGGTTATTAAGCTGGTTATTAGCTTTTATTTGCTCAAAGAGTCATTCCTACTAGTTGGTGGATGTAGGTTTCCGCTCTCAAAGGTGGATTCACTTCAACGTTCAGTCATATCCAATGCCGAACTTTTTCCCAATGGTAAGTGGTTCATTCTATTAGCTGTAAGGGTTATTTCTCTCCTCCTTTGAGGTATTTTCTTCCTTACCGGGTTAACACCTATTCTTTTTATTTCTTGTTTGAAGGTCACCACTCTACCGCATGGTCTAGCTTTAATCCTGGAATCATTACAGGTTACACTAATAGTTGTTCCTCCTTTACGACTTTAATGAATAATTTGTTTCTTTTCTTCTGTTTAGAGGGAAATAATTTAACCGACACTTGCAGCCATATTCAGATTCCGAGTCAGGGTTTGATTTTTATTATTTGGGGTAATTTATGTTGAGAGATTAACGTACCCGTTTATGAACTAGGTTTCTTAAACTTTAATTCTGCTATAACTTTGATGTCTTACTCAGTAGTTTTTTGCATTTTCTCAGTTCTAACTATCATGAACATTTGTTGTTGTTATCATCGTGGTTCAACCACATGATTTAGATTTACATATATTGTTTTTGTCGTGTATTTATTTCATACTTGTGGCAATGTTCACATATATAATTGGGGTTTTCGTTCCTATTAAAATTATTTCTGAGTCCTGATATTGTCTTTATTTCTGAGTCCTCATATCATTTTTCTTAAACGAGATTTTACTCACCCAATAAGGAGGTAGCCTCACTCCGGTGAAGTTGTCTCTGTGCCCATGTGGTGTTGGTGATGCTCCTTTTAATTATTGGTTTAGACTTTTCTGGGGATTAACCATCCGTGGTTACCTGGAACTAACCAAAATCATAGATTATTTGTAAAAGATAATTTTGCAAAGGAAACGTTTTCTTATGGCATGTATTCTTTTCATTTACAAGAGGATTTACTAAATTGAAGAAACCATTTACTATTCTTTCACAAAAATTACTCTATTGGTTATAATTATCAATCAAAGTTCTGTCAGTTCCTGGTTTCCTAATTTATGTCTAATGTGGTTAGAAAAAGTGTATACATTTCATGTTGCAGCTATAGTTATTACAATATATAGATATAATTCCTTTTACAACACATTATTCCTCACTATATTCCTAAATTCAAAATAAAACCCTCTTTAATTTACAGAAAACCCAATTCAAAATAAACCCTGTTTTATTCACAGAAAATCCAATTTAGAATAAAACCTATTTTATTCATAGAAATCCCATCGATTACTTATGGGATATACATCTCTATCTTTCATTTAATTCATAAAAAAATTTCCATTTATTATTGTAGTAGATCAACATACGAACCATCTTATGTATTCTTTAGTTTTACCCTCCTATTTTAGTTATCCACAAACAAAAAACCAGTTTATTCAAGAAAATTAATACCTATATGTTTAATCCAATCTGCTAAGGAATCTAATCGGGAAAGTAACTTGCTAACCACCCAACCTGTGAGTCTGGCAATCACATCGAGGCCTCCCCCTGAGCTTCCTGACTTCCATAATAGTTAAGGATGAAACCATTATAGGACTTCAAGACTCTTGTCTAGTCTAGAATGACCTTTTCTCAGGGTTTCCATTGGCTACTACTAGATCTAGAAGCCCCTTCTTAGTTTTTGCACTCTCAGACAATGTCCTATCATAATCTCTCTCCACCCTCTGAGAGACAATTTTTCCTTTTTGTTTTCATTCCCCTCAATAGTGAGTAACGATTTTTATTTAACTACCTAGAAGCCAAGACCCTCTTTTCAAGTATTTTCGATATTTCCTTAACTAAGCAGAATTTAACAGAATACTTATAAAAAATAAATATCATTATGTTCTTTTCCCATATTCCTCTTTTAAGTGTTTTTTATTTAAATTCCCAAATTGTTTCATAGATATGATAAAAGTAAAAAATGAAATTAATTTCAGTAAAAGTAATGTCATTGTCCCATGCTCAGGGGTGTTACATCTTCCCCCCCTGTCACACGGAATTTGTCAAGGGTGCGGACACAGCTGACCTTCCTAGAAGTCTAAGACATTCTAATGACAAACAAGACAAAATGGAGTGATCTTTCTCTAAATACACCTTTTACAACATGAAAACTACAAGTGTTTAGGCTTACCTTATTCCAAAACGCTGTTGTTGAAGTCCGTTCTTGACGATCCGGATGAGCTCCTCCTTCAAGTCAATTCCTGCAACCACAAACAATCAAACAATTACCAAGCACTTGCATTTCATATAATAAAACATATATTCAACATGCAGACCAAGGAACACATGAAATAACTCATTAACACAAGCTATTGAGAAAAATAAACCAGTTTGTATTAATAACGAAACAAAGAAACTCTTACAACCTGGCCTTGGTGTTGTGCAAGTTCCTCCCAGGGTCCATCAAGGGTTTTCCTCTACTTTGACAAAGCTCACCCTCTTCCAAGTAGAATCAAGTAAAGACAATCTCTCCTTACAAAGGCTCTAATGGAAGACCTAAATCCTGCAGCATTTACCCAAAGAAAATGTATAGCTCCAACCTCCCCTCCTTCTGGCTCAATGCCTTTATTTATAGTGCTGTAAAGAGGTTATTCAGGTCCACTATCAATGGGATCATCCCCCTCTATGGGTGGGATAGCTCCCTTATTGATGGGATAAGTTCCCCCTTAATAGAGATACATGAACCAACTGGAGGCGCATCCATTTCATCAAACCGACCTCTAGAATGTTCTAGAAGTAACCACAAGTAACTTTTTCAAGATAAAACTCGCGCATTTTGCCTTTTACAGAGGGACGCACCTGTCCCTTAACATACAGAGCGTCCATGGACGCAGATTTTGTGAACATGGTCAGCGTCCCCGCAGGTAAGGCTAGAGAGAACCTGCGACCCCAGAGATAAACATAGTTTTTACAAGACTTTCTCTCTTCTTTGAGTTTGAGATGGATAACAGAGGCATGAGACTTGCCTAAGAGGGTAGCATGACTGTTGATTTGAGCCATACTAACTGTAAGTAGTCAAGGTGACATTTTTTAGTGTAACAGATTGCCCCCTAAAGTGCGAAGCCTGGAATAGAATAGGGTTTTGTAATTCTAGGAAGGGTGAAGCGCTTTATCATTTCAAGGATTGCCTTGTGGATGGCCTGGTTGGAACCTGCAATTTTCAACACAAAATAAATGGATAAGATTATATCATCACTGAGGTAGGCATTCCCATACTCAGATTCAAAACTTTAACTAATGGACTAACTATTCTGATACAGGAATGATCTTGCAGTACATCATTTTTATAGACTTTTGTAGACACAGTATGGACGCAGCCATCTGTTTATGATTAGTCTACATAGATAATGAATACAAAACTCCTCGCAGCCTGGATGGTAGAAACTAGATCCAGGGTCTTCACTTCTACTTCCCGAATTGGTACGATTCTAGCCATGTGATGAACATGGTAGAAACCACTTGATTACCAGTCAATGATGTAAACTGTTAACAAGCGTGAGAGAAACCACCAGTGATGTCAATGGTTCTCAAAGTACCAAGCACAACCCGTGAAATGTGAATAGATGTTTTGATGTCGAACACTTCACGGAATCCTCTGATCGAAAGTCAATGATGTAAACTGACGTCAAAGGCGAGAAACCTGCCATTGATGCATGCAGACTTCAAGGTACTGTCGATTCCTAAGTCATCTTTCTAGATAATGTGTCGATGTCGATAGAAAGCGACCCGTTGCAGGCAAGCCCGCAACACGAAATCATTGTTCAAGTTGAAGAAATGTTGCTGTAAGGACTGACTCAGGGATGGTCAAATGGATGACAAGTATTTTGCAGATGAAAGTTTTTTCTTGCAGACCTCTTGAACACATAACGACACAACAGATGGCTTGGTGACGTATAACTCAAAGTTAACCCCTGGAACCCGGTTAAAGACTTTCAAAGTGATTTGGTCAACTGTGAGGTAAAAGATTTCCCAACCCAGGTGAATGAAAAGTGTCGTGTTCAAGAGCGGTAATAAAGTTTCTTCTGAGACAAAAGGTGACAAATAGGTTCATTCTTCTCTTTTTTCCCCCACCATTTCTGGCAAGTACCTCTTTATTTTTAACAAGCTTGAGGAGGATAACATATGCTTGATTATAAGCTCATCCTTCGGACGAGTCCAACCTAGTTTAAATTCGAACCCTAGGAAGGAGTGGTTCGTTCCTGTTTGTAATTGAACAGGTCCTCTACTGTAAAAGTTTAACGAGCCCAGTATAGGAGAAACTCGGCGTTTTTCAATTTTAGAGAGTCTGAAAAAACTAAAGGAGACTCCACGTTGAACTTTTTCGTATATTTGTGTCCCTCAAGCCCGAAAAAGTATAAAATAATACCTGGGGGAACCGCTTGATCTTGCGACCAAGGAGTACTTTCATAGTTAGTGTCATTGACCTGAAAAGTAAAAAGCGATCAAGGACACGTCGTTTTATTTCCGTATCGAGTTTGAAACGACAAAAACACGGCAATCTTTTCCTGATTTTACGGTCAGAAAAGAGCTATAAGGGGACCGTCTTTTAATTCCGTTTTAACGAGTGTAAAAGAAACGCTCGGCAATCTTTTCATGTTTTAGGAGTCAGAAAAGGGCTTAAAAGATGACTCTGAGGTTTCACTTTTTCGTAAGTTTTAACGAGTTCGAAAAAATGATAAAAATGTACTCATGGTTTTCATTTTTTCGTAAGTTTTAATGAGTTCGAAAAAATGATAAAAATGTACTCATGGTTTTCATTTTTTCGTAAGTTTTAATGAGTTCGAAAAAATGATAAAAATGTACTCATATGGCCGACTTTCAATTTAATTTACGAGCAGGAAAAGACGGAAAGAACTCGGCATTTTCGTTTGTTTTACGAGAATGAAAGATAGCAAAATAATCTCGGGATTTTCATGAGTTTAACGAGTCTTGAAAATAACTTAAATTGACTCGAGATAGGTTTCATTTTTACAAAAGCTTGAAACAGAGAAAAACTATGCTTCAAAGTAGTTTCATTTTTACACAAGCTTGAAACAGAGATAAAACTGTGCTTGATGCCCCCTAAGCATAATTGCTAGAGTGCATGCCCCCCTATCTTCATTTCATTCAACCATTTGGATGAAATGAAGGTTTAGTGACGAGATCATTTAAAAGACTTTGACCTAAAACTGTAAGAAAATTATGCAAAACACCGAAACAACTAACCTAAATATACAACTTAACATTTACGAGATCTAGTCAATCTCTCGACTCAAGTAGAGGAGGATTTGTTTCATTTTTTAATGAGCTTGACACAGGAAAAGAACTATGTTCGGATTCGGTTTCATGTTTACGCAAGCTTGAAATGAAAAACTATGCTTGTTATAAGTTCACATGCCCCCAGCATAATGATGCAAATCAAGGTACATGCCCCCCAAGCTTCATTGCATTCAATGAGGTGGATGGAATGAAGCTTTACTTTCAAGATCTTGGAAAGAATTGACTTGAAAAGGGAGTTGTTTCATTTTTAAACGAGCTTGACACAAGACAAGGAACTATGCTCAGACCCTTGTTTCATTTTTTAAACGAGCTTGACACAAGATAAGGAACTATGCTCATAATTACTCTACAATCTACCTAACAAAAACTCTACTCTAAAGCCTGATTCATTTTTTAACGAGCTTGACACAAGACAAGGAACTGTGCTCTAAAAACCTTGATTCATTTTTTAATGAGCTTGACACAAGACAAGGAACTATGCTCTAAAATCCTTGTTTCATTTTTTAACGAGCTTGACACAAGACAAAGAACTATGCTCATGACTACTCTCTACAATCTACCTACTTAACCTACCCTTGTTTCATTTTTTAACGAGCTTGACACAAGACAAGGAATTATGCTCAAAAAGTTCGCATGCCCCCAGCATAATGATGCGAAATGAGGTACATGCCCCCCAGGCTTCATTGCATTCAACCGGCTGGATGAAATGAAGGTTTACTTTCAATATTTAACTTGAAAAGGGAGTTGTTTCATTTTTAAAGAGGTTGACACAAGAAAAGAACTATCCTCATACCTGATTCATTTTTTAACGAGGTTGACTCAGTAACATGAACTATCCTCAAACCTGATTCATTTTTTAATGAGGTTGACTCAGTAACAGAAACTATCCTCAAACCCGATTCATTTTTTAACGAGGTCGACTCAGTAACAGGAACTATCCTCAAACCTGATTCATTTTTTAACGAGGTCGACTCAGTAACAGGAACTATCCTCAAAAACCTTACTTTTTACAGTCTACCTACATAACCTAAAATCTACCTGATTCATTTTTTAATGAGGTTGACTCAGTAAAAGAACTATCCTCATTACAGCCTATTTCATTTTTTAATGAGGTTGATACAGGAAAAAAACTATCCTCGTACTCACTGATTCATTTTTTAACGAGGTCGACACAGTAAAAGGAACTTTCCTCGTGCAGCCTATTTCATTTTTTAACGAGGTTGATACAGGAAAAACTATCCTCGTAACACCCTATTTCATTTTTTAACGAGGTTGGCACAGGAAAAGGAACTATCCTCGCTCTCCTTGTTTCATTTTTTAACGAGGTTGATACAAGAAAAAACTATCCTTGCGACCACTAATCATGGCTTCCAAATGGAAGAAAGACATGTCAATGGACACACCTTGATCATGGCTTCCAAGAGATCTTCATCAGAAGGAAGAATAGTTCTTGGGATGGAACACATGTCAAGGGACTCAAAAGGGATAAGAACATCGTGTTCAAGTAATCCCATAGAGTTTTCCATGTCAATTACCGGATCTAAATCAACAGTGAGAGGCTCACTTACATCGGTAACTGAAAACATGGGACCAGTTGCCACATAATTAACCCGTGGCAGGGTAGATACCACTTTAGAATCAGGAACAGTTAGGGGTGTCATATTATTGGTAGTTGAAACAAGACTAGGGAACGAAAGCTGGTCTACAGTCACAATACTGCCATTGTGAGGGAAAGACATCACGCGAAAGAGTGTCGATACGACAGCTTTCATTGCATAAACATAGTCTCGCCCAAGGAGTAAATTGAAATCCAAGGGACCTCGAACCACCATAAGATCAACACAAACAGTTTTACCTTCCAAGGTAATAGAAAACTTAGGAAGGATCCCTAAAGGTTCACTAATTGTTCTGTTAAAAGCTTTCAGATTCTGCGTAATAGGCGCAAGCTGAGGGGAACCCAAAGCTTTCCAAACAGCTGAGGATAAAATACTAACAGAAGCACCTTCATCTACCTGAGTACGATGTATGTCCCTACCACCCGCCTTGACAATGATTTGGAAAGGGATGGAGGAAGGAAGACGAGGTTCTGTCAGTCTATTCCAATCAAAGGAAAAGACCTCAGTACTTGGAGGGGGTTCTGTAGAAACAGGTGAAATGCCCCCCGGCATAGAAGAATCTGATGTAACAAGAAGAACATCAGCGGTATGAAATTTACTCTCGAAAAGGAGAGTGTGATCGACCGAATGTGAAATTGAATCGACCACTTGATCAACTAACGGATCATCAACCTGAGTGACACGAGTTTCACTCTCCAATGGAAGAGTGTGATTGACTGTACTTGAATTTAGATCAATCACTCCGTCAGTGGACGGTAGGTTGGGAGAAAGTTTACGGTAACCAGTTGGAAATTCTTGCTGTGGAACAGTAAGGTTTTCCAACAATGTTGAGGCTTCATCCATGTGAGGGCAAATGTGAGTTTGATGACTCCCTTTGCATAACTTACAAGGAAACCTAACTTTACCCTTTTTCTCAGGAACCTGACTATCACTGGTTGATGGATCAACGAAAAGTTGATGAGATTTTTCTGACCATACTTCCAAGACCTTTGGAATACCAGGACAATTGACAAGGAAGTGGTCACCCTTACAAAGCCTGCAAGGGTATTTGGGTTTACGGTGCATGTCAGAATTTTCCTCAACACAACTAACACTTACAGCCATGGTTGGTTGGTTGACTTCTTTCTTATCTGGCTTCTTCTTCTTCTTCTTCTTCTTCCCTTTCTTCTTCTTCTTAGCCTCCTGGTTACTAGCATCAAGGCTTTTACCAGGCGAAGAGGAAGAAATGGAGGAAGAAAAATTAGGCGAAGAAGGTAAAGGGTCAACAGAAGGTTGGTGATGTTGAGATGGTGAACTCTGTTGAGGTGAAGCATCCGGTTGAGATGGAACAATTGGAGTATTTTGGGCCAACGAAGTTGAAAATAACCATATCGGTAAACCTATTGTAAATCCAGGTAATGACAAAGTAGCCATGTAAGGAGGACCAACATTTCCAAAGTAAGGAAAAGTACTAGGATTCTCATTAGGAGGGGTTCCTAGGTTGATAAATTCCGGAACATTTGCCATTATATTCAACTTCAGTGAATTTTATTAACAATTTAAAACTAAAATTAACAATTCACAATTCACACTTAACAACTAAAATTCACAATTCACACCTATGGTCTCTAAAAGTAAAAACAAACAAATTAACACGCGCTATCAAATCTAGGAGTCAAACCACACACAAACAGTAGCCTTCCGGACCGAAATCACTAGTTGGTGATTAAGCCCAACCTCGCAGAATCCAGTACAGAAATAGTGGGTGGAACAGTTACCCTGGCAACCTGCTTAATGAATAGACCGGCACAAGTTCCTCCACTTTAACCGTCTCGAAGTGAAGTGAACCCCCCGGAAAATCCAAGTGAGTATAACCGACGTCTGCTCCAGGTACAGTGGGACCTTCCCTCCACCGTCACCTCGGTAGAACCCTAAAGATTATGGTCACTAAGGTCACCAACAGTAACAAATACACCTGGGGGAACAGTCTAAACTCCGACAGCACGCAAGGGCAGAGTAGCAAGCTCAATCCCCTTACCGGCTCCTTGACAACAATCCAAGGTTTACCGATAAGTGACCCCTGGCTCCTCGACAATGGTTAATCCGAGGTTTACCGTTTGTAATACGTACTGTCTGGCGTCGTTCCCAACGAGGGGGGAATGATCCCCTCACTGGTTTGGACACGAGCTCGTGCTTCTCCTTTAAGAGGAGCTTTCCCAGAGTGCAATTGAAACAATTGGATTTATTCTACTCAAGATAAACTATCTGTTTGGTTTTGTAGTCTTGGAGAGTTAAGTACTCACCTACTCCAAGACCCTAGCCTAAGCTATGTTGGTGTTTCAGAGCCCTAGAAATGTAAAAATTACTAGATGAATTTTAATTAAGCGCTGTGTTATTAAGGCTGTTATTACTCAAATGGGTAAATGGAGATGAAACCAATGGTGTTATGACCCGACTCAACTGAATGCAATCGAATATGATAATGCAATCCTTTCAATTCGATGAATCCTAACTAGAGTAAGGAGAGAGTTTCCATTCACTTCCAACAATGCAAAAAATTGATCATTAAGAGAAAATTTAACAAATTCTCTAATGCACTAATTTCATCAAGAAAAACTAATGCAAATCAATTCCAAACCAATTTTTATTTTTATTTTTGTGTAAATTCAAATCAAAGAAAGCTGATCTAAATCTACGATTGATTTTTCAGAATGTAAACTATGCAATTGTAATCTATGCACAATTCACATGAAAAGTATGCAAATGTAATCTATGCACATTTTTCATTCATATTCTGAAACTGAGAACTCTAATTATGCAAATGTGATCTATGCAAGAGAATTCTCAAACACAAGATGATTCTAATGTGATCTAAGAACCAATCAAGTGCAAATTGAGAAAATTGGGTGAGAGTTCCAAAGATCAAAACATAAAAACACTCAAAGGCGATTAACACTCATACACAATTTAGCCTCCACTGAGAAAGAACTGAGAGAAATCTCCAAGTAATGACCAAAGGAAAATAAATCAAGAATTTCTCAAGAAGAGACTCAAAACACCCAATTGATGAAAGCTAAGAGCAGGAACAAGCTTAGGTGAAGATTCTGGACAAGGGACTAATGAATCTGGGCAGAAAAAACTAAGAAAAAACAAAATCTGAGAGCAAAAAAGGCAAAAAATGGAATTTTCTCAAATTTTGGCAAGGGACGCAGGCAACCCGTTAGCACAGGTGCGGGCCCGCTCTGTGCACGCAGCAAAAGTGCGTCCAGGGACGCACTGTGCAGCACTCAGAGGGTGCGTCCGTCTGAAAAACTCAAGAAAAACCAAAATAAAACTAATCCTAAGCTAACCCACCCAGAGACAGAATCACAGAGCCAAAACCAGAAAAATAAAAATGATTTTCTCAGAGCAAAGTTCACATAAAGGAAAAGACTTTTCTCATCAATGGAATCTATCCCCAGCGGAGTCGCCAATTTGTCACACGGAATTTGTCAAGGGTGCGGACACAGCTGACCTTCCTAGAAGTCTAAGACATTCTAATGACAAACAAGACAAAATGGAGTGATCTTTCTCTAAATACACCTTTTACAACATGAAAACTACAAGTGTTTAGGCTTACCTTATTCCAAAACGCTGTTGTTGAAGTCCGTTCTTGACGATCCGGATGAGCTCCTCCTTCAAGTCAATTCCTGCAACCACAAACAATCAAACAATTACCAAGCACTTGCATTTCATATAATAAAACATATATTCAACATGCAGACCAAGGAACACATGAAATAACTCATTAACACAAGCTATTGAGAAAAATAAACCAGTTTGTATTAATAACGAAACAAAGAAACTCTTACAACCTGGCCTTGGTGTTGTGCAAGTTCCTCCCAGGGTCCATCAAGGGTTTTCCTCTACTTTGACAAAGCTCACCCTCTTCCAAGTAGAATCAAGTAAAGACAATCTCTCCTTACAAAGGCTCTAATGGAAGACCTAAATCCTGCAGCATTTACCCAAAGAAAATGTATAGCTCCAACCTCCCCTCCTTCTGGCTCAATGCCTTTATTTATAGTGCTGTAAAGAGGTTATTCAGGTCCACTATCAATGGGATCATCCCCCTCTATGGGTGGGATAGCTCCCTTATTGATGGGATAAGTTCCCCCTTAATAGAGATACATGAACCAACTGGAGGCGCATCCATTTCATCAAACCGACCTCTAGAATGTTCTAGAAGTAACCACAAGTAACTTTTTCAAGATAAAACTCGCGCATTTTGCCTTTTACAGAGGGACGCACCTGTCCCTTAACATACAGAGCGTCCATGGACGCAGATTTTGTGAACATGGTCAGCGTCCCCGCAGGTAAGGCTAGAGAGAACCTGCGACCCCAGAGATAAACATAGTTTTTACAAGACTTTCTCTCTTCTTTGAGTTTGAGATGGATAACAGAGGCATGAGACTTGCCTAAGAGGGTAGCATGACTGTTGATTTGAGCCATACTAACTGTAAGTAGTCAAGGTGACATTTTTTAGTGTAACAGATTGCCCCCTAAAGTGCGAAGCCTGGAATAGAATAGGGTTTTGTAATTCTAGGAAGGGTGAAGCGCTTTATCATTTCAAGGATTGCCTTGTGGATGGCCTGGTTGGAACCTACAATTTTCAACACAAAATACATGGATAAGACTATATCATCACTGAGGTAGGCATTCCCATACTCAGATTCAAAACTTTAACTAATGGACTAACTATTCTGATACAGGAATGATCTTGCAGTACATCATTTTTATAGACTTTTGTAGACACAGTATGGACGCAGCCATCTGTTTATGATTAGTCTACATAGATAATGAATACAAAACTCCTCGCAGCCTGGATGGTAGAAACTAGATCCAGGGTCTTCACTTCTACTTCCCGAATTGGTACGATTCTAGCCATGTGATGAACATGGTAGAAACCACTTGATTACCAGTCAATGATGTAAACTGTTAACAAGCGTGAGAGAAACCACCAGTGATGTCAATGGTTCTCAAAGTACCAAGCACAACCCGTGAAATGTGAATAGATGTTTTGATGTCGAACACTTCACGGAATCCTCTGATCGAAAGTCAATGATGTAAACTGACGTCAAAGGCGAGAAACCTGCCATTGATGCATGCAGACTTCAAGGTACTGTCGATTCCTAAGTCATCTTTCTAGATAATGTGTCGATGTCGATAGAAAGCGACCCGTTGCAGGCAAGCCCGCAACACGAAATCATTGTTCAAGTTGAAGAAATGTTGCTGTAAGGACTGACTCAGGGATGGTCAAATGGATGACAAGTATTTTGCAGATGAAAGTTTTTTCTTGCAGACCTCTTGAACACATAACGACACAACAGATGGCTTGGTGACGTATAACTCAAAGTTAACCCCTGGAACCCGGTTAAAGACTTTCAAAGTGATTTGGTCAACTGTGAGGTAAAAGATTTCCCAACCCAGGTGAATGAAAAGTGTCGTGTTCAAGAGCGGTAATAAAGTTTCTTCTGAGACAAAAGGTGACAAATAGGTTCATTCTTCTCTTTTTTCCCCCACCATTTCTGGCAAGTACCTCTTTATTTTTAACAAGCTTGAGGAGGATAACATATGCTTGATTATAAGCTCATCCTTCGGACGAGTCCAACCTAGTTTAAATTCGAACCCTAGGAAGGAGTGGTTCGTTCCTGTTTGTAATTGAACAGGTCCTCTACTGTAAAAGTTTAACGAGCCCAGTATAGGAGAAACTCGGCGTTTTTCAATTTTAGAGAGTCTGAAAAAACTAAAGGAGACTCCACGTTGAACTTTTTCGTATATTTGTGTCCCTCAAGCCCGAAAAAGTATAAAATAATACCTGGGGGAACCGCTTGATCTTGCGACCAAGGAGTACTTTCATAGTTAGTGTCACTGACCTGAAAAGTAAAAAGCGATCAAGGACACGTCGTTTTATTTCCGTATCGAGTTTGAAACGACAAAAACACGGCAATCTTTTCCTGATTTTACGGTCAGAAAAGAGCTATAAGGGGACCGTCTTTTAATTCCGTTTTAACGAGTGTAAAAGAAACGCTCGGCAATCTTTTCATGTTTTAGGAGTCAGAAAAGGGCTTAAAAGATGACTCTGAGGTTTCACTTTTTCGTAAGTTTTAACGAGTTCGAAAAAATGATAAAAATGTACTCATGGTTTTCATTTTTTCGTAAGTTTTAATGAGTTCGAAAAAATGATAAAAATGTACTCATGGTTTTCATTTTTTCGTAAGTTTTAATGAGTTCGAAAAAATGAATGTCACCTTGACTACTTACAGTTAGTATGGCTCAAATCAACAGTCATGCTACCCTCTTAGGCAAGTCTCATGCCTCTGTTATCCATCTCAAACTCAAAGAAGAGAGAAAGTCTTGTAAAAATTATGTTTATCTCTGGGGTCGCAGGTTCTCTCTAGTCTTACCTGCGGGGACGCGGACCTTGTTCACAAAATCTGCGTCCATGGACGCTCTGTATGTTAAGGGACAGGTGCGTCCCTCTGTAAAAGACAAAATGCACGAGTTTTATCTTGAAAAAGTTACTTGTGGTTACTTCTAGAACATTCTAGAGGTCGGTTTGATGAAATGGATGCGCCTCCAGTTGGTTCATGTATCTCTATTAAGGGGGAACTTATCCCATCAATAAGGGAGCTATCCCACCCATAGAGGGGGATGATCCCATTGATAGTGGACCTGAATAACCTCTTTACAGCACTATAAATAAAGGCATTGAGCCAGAAGGAGAGGAGGTTGGAGCTATACATTTTCTTTGGGTAAATGCTGCAGGATTTAGGTCTTCCATTAGAGCCTTTGTGAGGAGAGATTGTCTTCACTTGATTCTACTTGGGAGAGGGTGAGCTTTGTCAAAGTAGAGGAAAACCCTTGATGGACCCTGGGAGGAACTTGCACAACACCAAGGCCAGGTTGTAAGAGTTTCTTTGTTTCGTTATTAATACAAACTGGTTTATTTTTCTCAATAGCTTGTGTTAATGAGTTATTTCATGTGTTCCTTGGTCTGCATGTTGAATATATGTTTTATTATATGAAATGCAAGTGCTTGGTAATTGTTTGATTGTTTGTGGTTGCAGGAATTGACTTGAAGGAGGAGCTCATCCGGATCGTCAAGAACGGACTTCAACAACAGCGTTTTGGAATAAGGTAAGCCTAAACACTTGTAATTTTCATGTTGTAAAAGGTGTATTTAGAGAAAGATCACTCCATTTTGTCTTGTTTGTCATTAGAACGTCTTAGACTTCTAGGAAGGTCAGTCGTGTCCGCACCCTTGACAGATTCCGTGTGACAAATTGGCGACTCCGCTGGGGAATCCATTAATGAGAGAGTCTTTTCCTTTATATGAACTTTGCTTTGAGAAAATCATTTTTATTTTCTGGTTTTTGACTGTGAGAATTAGTATTTGGGTGGCTTAGCTTTAAATTTAGTTAGATTTGGTTTTTCTTCATTTTTCCAGAAGGACGCACCCTCTTAGTACTGCACAGTGCGTCTTTGGACGCGCTATTGCCGTCTGCACAGAGCGGGGCCGCACCTGTGACAACGGGTTGCCTGCGTCTTCCTGTAAAACTTAAGAAAATTCCATTTTTGCTTTAAATTGCTTTTAGATTTTGTTTTTCCTTAGTGTTTTCTGCCCAGATCCTTTAGTACCCTGTCAAGAATTTTCACCTAAACTTGTTTTGTGAGCTTTGAGTGTTTTAGTGGTTTTCAACGAAGTTTCGACCTAGGGTTTGATTTTTGGAAAGGCTTTGTAGTGACTTTGATAGTAGAAAGTTGTCCAGCCTTAGATCTCTCTGGTTAGTCAACCTTCTTAGAAGTCGGGCCTGTCGTAAAGTCTCCTTTTGTGAGCAACTTGCCATTTGAGTTGTTTTGGGTCAAATTTCGAATTACTTGTTTATAAAGTATTGATTTCCATTTTACAAAAAGAACAAAAAGATTAGAATTTTGTTTTGGCTAGTTTTTGATTCTGCAATAAGCTAGTCCTTGATTTGATTGTGATCAAGTAAAACACCTTAGAAATAATCATTGTTAGTTTTGACCTCGTTAAGATTGCTTAGAGTAAATTTGCCTTTAGTTTGCTTATGAGTGCATTTTCATAGATTTTAAGAGTTGTTAAGATTGATTTTTGGTTACATTAGATTTACTTGCTTTATTAAAAGAAAAATACAAAAACATCTTCTTAAAAAGTCTTGTTTCAAGTAGCTTTTTGTTTTCAAAAGAAGAAAAGAGTTTTTTCGTGCATGTAAAGAGAAGTTATGTTTTTATGCTTGGAAAAGACAAACGAATTGTTTCTTTGATTGTCTTCAATTAAGAAGTTGCTTTTATAAAGATTGCATTCTCTCAACTTTTTAGTTAAGCAATTCATCGAAAAAGTAAAGTAGTGGATAAATCATTTTAGGTGCATTTTGTAGTGGTTTCGAGTCGAGTCAACACACCACTAGTTTCACTTCCATCACCTTTTGACTTAAGAAACAACCTTAAAAGTAACGCTTAAATTAAAATCAATCTAGTAAATCTTTATTTTTCTAGGGCTCTGAAGCACCAACATAGCTTAGGCTAGGGTCTTGGAGTAGGTGAGTACTTAACTCTCCAAGACTACAAAACCAAACAGATAGTCTATCTTGAGTAGAACAAATCCAATTGTTTCAGTTACATTCTGGGAAAGCTCCTCTTAAAGGAGAAACACGAGCTCGTGTCCGAACCAGTGAGGGGATCATTCCTCCCTCGTTGGGAACGACGCCAGGCAGTACGTATTACAAACGGTAAACCTCGGATTAACCATTGTCGAGGAGCCAGGGGTCACTTATCGGTAAACCTTGGATTGTTGTCAAGGAGCCGGTAAGGGGATTGGAGCTTGCTACTCTGCCCTTGCGTGCTGTCGGAGTTTAGACTGTTCCCCCAGGTGTAATTGTTGTGATTGGTAACCTTAGTGGCCATAATATCTAGGATTCTACCCAAGGTGACGGTGGAGGGAAGGTCCCACTGTACCTGGAGCAGACGTCGGTTATACTCACTTGGATTTTCTGGGGGGTTCGCTTCACTTCGAGACGGTTAAAGTGGAGGAACTTGGTCCAGTCTATTCATTAAGCAGGTTGCCGGGGTAACTGTTCCACCCACTATTTCTGTACTGAATCCTGCGAGGTTGGGCCTAATCACCAACTAGCGTTTTTGGTCCGGAAGACTACTGTTTGTGTGTGGTTTGACGCTCTAGATTATTTAGGCGTGTGCTTCAAATTTGATTGGTTCTTTAGAAGACTTTAGGTGGTTTGATTTGAAATTTTTTACTTTGTTTTCGTGTGTTGTAGTTAAAAATCTTTAATTGTGGCGGAATTACCGAGAAGGTCCCGTCGCATTGCGGGCCAGTCTCCTGAAGTTGTTTCTGTGGCCGAATTGTTGAGAAGATCCCGTGAACTTAGGGGTTCACCTCCTCGAGACGACCCCAGTAATTTAGAGGGTTTAAAGGTCCTTGTAACTCCTCCTAGTGGCAGTAGAGTAGGATCACCTGAAGAAGGAGAATCTTCCTTGGTAGTCCATCCAGATTACCAAAGTTAGAAACAGGTTACAATCCCGAAGCTGTTACAGTTTCCGAGCTTGCTGGTAGTTTTTCATCTGCCAGTGAAACAGGCGAAGAACCTGAAATTTCAGAACCTGTTACTCCAACTCCTAGTGTTCCTGATTCACCAAGAATAGAAAGAATTATCACCGAAAATCTTCCTGTTGGATTAATTGCTATAGAAGAACTTGTTCCAGAGGAAGAAATAGGCGTTTCTGATTCTGAAGATCTAATTACCCTTGATCTAAGGGAGCGTGAATCCATCTTTTACAGTCCTCCTAGAAGTGAATCTTGGTACCTTGCATTAACCAATTTTTTAGACAACTCAGTAGGTTTTTCTACACCTCGTACTCCGGTTCCACCTAGAGGAATTCATTCTCCTGTAAATATGTCTGGTCAGTCATCTGTGTTTTCACAAAGTCCTGAATCATTTTTACATGGCGGTCCTTCTGTTCCTACTGGGTATCAATCACTTTCTGGTACCTTTGCGGGAGCATCTCCTCAACCTGTTGATCATGGGTTATTAGTTGGAAACAGTGGTAATGTACCATTGAGTATAGGTGACGTTTATATGATGTCAGGTTCAACTCCCATTAACCAACCTCAAGGTGGCCAATTACCGCCTGGGGGGCAACCTTCGTTAATGCCTGGGGGGCAACCTCAAGGTACTTCATTCGTGACTGGGGGGCAACCTCAAGGGTATCAACCCCAAGGGTATCAACCCCAGCCTCAATATGTACCCCAAAGTCAACCTCAGTATCAATATCAACCTCAAGGATGGCAACCTCAAGGATGGCAACCCCAAGGGTATCAACCCCAAGGGTATCAACCTCAAGGATACCAACCTCAAGGTCAAGGTCAACCCCAGTATTCGTATTTACCTCAAGGTTATCAACCTACGGGTCAATACCCTGGTCAAGGTTATCAACCACCTCAAGGGCAATCATATGGGACTGCACCTTACAGTTATCAACCCTATCCTCAATACGGCTATGGATCTCAGTATCCTCAACCTGTTACGAGTCAATACCCTGGAATGTTAACATGGGATCCGTCACAGGGTCAACAGATGTCGCAACCAAGTATACAGTCGGTACCTCAAGCAGGACAACCTGCAGTTCCTGGTCCACCCCAGCAACCGCAACCTGTCCAGTCAAGTGTTCAGACCCCTGTAACTTCCGTAGTTACTCAGCCGCCAATTGCACCTAGTACTCCACCTCACACGGCTGCAGCAACTACCGCTTCATCTACCATGCTTACATCTGGAGTATCGGCAGCTCCGGTTTCTACTGTCCCTGTAACCACTCCTCAGACATCTGTACCGTTGTCTGGACCCACGGTTCAAACCACAGTCCAGATGCCTGCAGGCCAACCTGGTACAAGTACGGTTGTTACTACTCAACCTCAATTTGTTCAACCTCCGTACCAGGGACAGTATCAACCTGGGCAAGCTGCCCAACAACCGGTTTACCAGTATCAACCGTATCCTGGGTACACTTATCAACCACCTCAGCAACCCCAGTACGGTCCGGTTAATCCTGGTTTTCCAGGAGGATATAATATCCCCAATGCGACTCCTGTTCCTAGTTATCCTGGATATCCTCCTCCTGGGGCTGGTATTGTGACTCAGAGTTTTAGAGATCCTAACCGGCAGTTACCGTTTATTGCGACTTTAGATTTACCCGACTTGACGCGCCTAACGAACGATCCAATTCAATATCTTCCGTTCTGGCCGCCAATGCCAAATAAGTTGCCCAGCGATATACCCAAGTTCGAAGGTAAGTCTGGAGAGGATCCGTCTAATCACGTGATGACTTACCACCTCTGGTGTGCATCAAATTCCATCTCAGATGATTCTATCCGCTTACGTCTTTTCCAGCGTACACTCATTGGTCTCGCAGCCAAGTGGTACATTGAGTTGCCACGGGCTTCTTTTTACAACTTTAGCCAGTTAGCTACTTCATTCTTAACTCATTTTCAGTTACCAGTCAGATACGATAATGGTACAGAATTATTAACTTCGCTAAAACAATCGACATCCACGTACATTTCTGATCACATCCATGAGTGGAGACGTCGAAGAAGATTAGTGAAAGTTTTTATCCCGGACCAAATTTTAGCTGAATGGTTTGTAAAATCATTATTACCAAGAATTACTGAAGATGTAGCTAAGGCCGGAGTAGTTACTGAGGAGCAAGTCATTGCTCAGGCACAATACCTTGACTTAGTTTACACTCAGTCGGGTACGTTACACGAGAAAATTCCGGATCTTCCAAAGTCAAACCAAATCGCTGCTGCTCCTTCGGGATCTCATGCCGCTGATGGTATGATCGGTATCGTGACTACGAAGAGTAAGAAGAAGTCTTCCAAGACCTCCAATACTCCAATTATCACTTTGCCTGATTCTCCGACAGGAGAGTCTTCTCCTCCTGAACTTACCGCCGACATTCACGCTGTAGAGTCATCTACGGCCAAATCCAAAAACGGTGGAAAGAAGAAAGGAAAGAAGAAGGCTAAAGCAGACAAGGCTCCAAAGGAGAAAACGGAAAAGTCGGAAACCAATGACGAAAAGCGCAAACCTCGCTATCCTTGTCTTATTTGTGAAGAAGATCATTTTACGAGAGACTGCCCTCATCGGGCCGAGGTAGTGAAAATAGTCAAAGGTTCTCCCACTCCTGCTGTGTTAAAAAATCCATTTCCAGAGCAGGAGAATAAGATGATAGGTTCTTCTTCGAATGCCAGTGAAGAACCCATTTTGATGATGTCTCATGTCAGGATTGCGACTCGATCGCAAGATTATGGTAGTAAGGCTCCTGTTGATGGTAAAGAAGCAGAATCTTCTCACTCTAACCCATCAACCTCAGCTCCTGGTTCCGATCCACTACAGATCGAAAAACCTAACCCAGACTTAGTGATTAAGCCGCCCGCCAAGGGTGTACTTCGAAGGTCTGCTTTCAATCCACATGCGAGAGCAGCCCAGAATTACAACATTGTTGAAGACTTAGCTGTTTCACCTTCAGCAATGTCGGCACTCGAAGTGCTGCAATCATGTCCAGCGCAACGAAAATTGCTTTTGTCGGCTATTGGAGCTGTCGATGTTCAGGACCCGAACCTAATGATCTTTGATCTAGAAAGTAGTACACCACGTCTCCCCCATCAAATGGCTTTCCAAATTCCAGTGATAGTCAAAAACAGGCCTATTCATCGGACTGTGATTGATGAGGGAGCTTCTACGTGTATTATGTCGATTCAATGTTGGAGATCGCTTGGTTCTCCTTCGTTGAACCAATCCCCCACCATCCTTAAGGCCTTTGATGGCCGTGGGTTCCGTCCGTTTGGTATTCTACAAGAATTGCCTATAGGGGTCGAAGGTAAAACCGTTAGTCTGGATGTGGAAGTGGTTGATGCCCCTCTAGACTACAACCTTCTTTTGGGTCGAAGTTGGTCATATGCTATGACAGCGGTCGTTTCATCGGTCTTCAGAGTCATTAAGTTTCCACATAACGGTAAGATCGTGACTATTGATCAGCTGACATACTTTTCATCCGACCCAACCTCTTTAGAAACTATCCAGCATGTTGGTAAAACGACAATCCCTTATAGGGACATTGGTGTAGGTTTAGTTAAGGATTCCGGTTTACTGGGAACTTTTCCTCTCCCTCCACTCAATGCAGACCCTTCGTTCGCAACAATTCATATGATCACGTCAGAAAACATTATTTATGATGATCCTTGGTATGTTCCCTCTGACTCTGAGCTAGACTCACTCGGTGATGTTATGCCGTTGAGTCCGTATGAGATTGCTTATGAAGCTCTTATGTCTTTTACCGACTTTCATTCAACCGACCAAATGAATGTGGTCAGTGAAGAGTCACTTTTCACCTCACCCTTAGAACGGATAACGTTTCCCGAAGAAGTGTCATCTGACGAACAACTTCGCGAAATCCTAAGTGTAGATGATCTACCATGGGAAGATCTCCATCACAGATCTTCGTTTTTACCTAAGGATGATGCATTTGAAAATGATTTTTCATCTATCTTTACCGCTGAATATGTCAAAGACGCTCAGGATCCAACGAAACATTCTGATTCAGAGCTGAATTTAGGGAATATTTCTCGTACTATTCCCATTGATATTTCAGTGAAGCCCGGAATCGAGGAGAACATTCATATAGGTGCCGCATGTACTGAAACAAGAAATCCAAACTTACAAGGCCCTATTCCAAGAATTCCGCGACGTGTTTGCCTGGTCTTACGAGGAAATGCCGGGAATTGATCCTGCCATTGTTGTTCATGAAATCAAAACCTACCCGGATGCTAAACCCATTCGGCAACGGTTGCGTCAGATTCACCCTCGAAAAGCGGCTGCAATTAAAGCAGAAGTCGAAAAGCTGTTGAAAGCAGGTTTCATTTATCCGATCCCGTTAACGGATTGGGTATCGAATATTGTTCCCGTCAATAAAAAACAAGGAACAATAAGAATCTGTATCGACTATAGGGATATCAATCGAGCTTGTCCAAAAGACAACTATCCTACGCCTTATATCGATCAAATTATTGATGATTGTGCCGGAAGTGAGATGTTTTCCTTCATGGATGGTTTCTCAGGCTATAATCAAATCAATATTCTACCTGCCGATCAACCAAAAACGGCATTCATTTGTCCATGGGGGACATTTGCTTATTGCAAATTACCTTTTGGACTTAAGAATGCCGGGGCCACTTTTCAACGGGCGATGTCTTATGCATTTCATGACATCAAGCACATTGTGCAACCCTATCTCGATGATTTGCCTGCTCATTCTTTACACCGAGCTGATCACCTTGTCCATTTACGAGCAATCTTTATGAGGTGTAGGCATTATCGAATTCGGTTGAATCCCCACAAGTGTGTTTTCTGTATAGAAACAGGTCGATTGCTGGGTTTTGTTGTTTCCAAAACCGACATTCGCGTCGATCCCTCGAAAGTCGAGGCTATCATCCAATTGCCTCCTCCTTCGAGTTTGCGCCAACTCCAAAGTTTGCAAGGGAAAGCGAACTTTTTACACCGATTCATCCCAAACTACGCCGAGGTCACTAAAGGTTTTACACGGTTGTTGAAACAGAACGCACAGTTATTTTGGGACGAGATTGCCCAACAATCTTTTGATGCACTGAAACACGCGTTGACCCATGCACCGTTATTGCATCCTCCCAACTACAACCAGGACTACTTCTAGAGAGTCGCCAATTTGTCACACGGAATCTGTCAAGGGTGCGGACACGACTGACCTTCCTAGAAGTCTAAGACGTTCTAATGACAAACAAGACAAAATGGCGTGATCTTTCTCTAAATACACCTTTTACAACATGAAAACTACAAGTGTTTAGGCTTACCTTATTCCAAAACGCTGTTGTTGAAGTCCGTTCTTGACGATCCGGATGAGCTCCTCCTTCAAGTCAATTCCTGCAACCACAAACAATCAAACAATTACCAAGCACTTGCATTTCATATAATAAAACATATATTCAACATGCAGACCAAGGAACACATGAAATAACTCATTAACACAAGCTATTGAGAAAAATAAACCAGTTTGTATTAATAACGAAACAAAGAAACTCTTACAACCTGGCCTTGGTGTTGTGCAAGTTCCTCCCAGGGTCCATCAAGGGTTTTCCTCTACTTTGACAAAGCTCACCCTCTCCCAAGTAGAATCAAGTGAAGACAATCTCTCCTCACAAAGGCTCTAATGGAAGACCTAAATCCTGCAGCATTTACCCAAAGAAAATGTATAGCTCCAACCTCCTCTCCTTCTGGCTCAATGCCTTTATTTATAGTGCTGTAAAGAGGTTATTCAGGTCCACTATCAATGGGATCATCCCCCTCTATGGGTGGGATAGCTCCCTTATTGATGGGATAAGTTCCCCCTTAATAGAGATACATGAACCAACTGGAGGCGCATCCATTTCATCAAACCGACCTCTAGAATGTTCTAGAAGTAACCACAAGTAACTTTTTCAAGATAAAACTCGCGCATTTTGTCTTTTACAGAGGGACGCACCTGTCCCTTAACATACAGAGCGTCCATGGACGCATATTTTGTGAACAAGGTCCGCGTCCCCGCAGGTAAGACTAGAGAGAACCTGCGACCCCAGAGATAAACATAATTTTTACAAGACTTTCTCTCTTCTTTGAGTTTGAGATGGATAACAGAGGCATGAGACTTGCCTAAGAGGGTAGCATGACTGTTGATTTGAGCCATACTAACTGTAAGTAGTCAAGGTGACATTTTTTAGTGTAACAGATTAATTTGTCACACGGAATCTGTCAAGGGTGCGGACACGACTGACCTTCCTAGAAGTCTAAGACATTCTAATGACAAACAAGACAAAATGGAGTGATCTTTCTCTAAATACACCTTTTACAACATGAAAACTACAAGTGTTTAGGCTTACCTTATTCCAAAACGCTGTTGTTGAAGTCCGTTCTTGACGATCCGGATGAGCTCCTCCTTCAAGTCAATTCCTGCAACCACAAACAATCAAACAATTACCAAGCACTTGCATTTCATATAATAAAACATATATTCAACATGCAGACCAAGGAACACATGAAATAACTCATTAACACAAGCTATTGAGAAAAATAAACCAGTTTGTATTAATAACGAAACAAAGAAACTCTTACAACCTGGCCTTGGTGTTGTGCAAGTTCCTCCCAGGGTCCATCAAGGGTTTTCCTCTACTTTGACAAAGCTCACCCTCTCCCAAGTAGAATCAAGTGAAGACAATCTCTCCTCACAAAGGCTCTAATGGAAGACCTAAATCCTGCAGCATTTACCCAAAGAAAATGTATAGCTCCAACCTCCTCTCCTTCTGGCTCAATGCCTTTATTTATAGTGCTGTAAAGAGGTTATTCAGGTCCACTATCAATGGGATCATCCCCCTCTATGGGTGGGATAGCTCCCTTATTGATGGGATAAGTTCCCCCTTAATAGAGATACATGAACCAACTGGAGGCGCATCCATTTCATCAAACCGACCTCTAGAATGTTCTAGAAGTAACCACAAGTAACTTTTTCAAGATAAAACTCGCGCATTTTGCCTTTTACAGAGGGACGCACCTGTCCCTTAACATACAGAGCGTCCATGGACGCATATTTTGTGAACATGGTCAGCGTCCCCGCAGGTAAGGCTAGAGAGAACCTGCGACCCCAGAGATAAACATAATTTTTACAAGACTTTCTCTCTTCTTTGAGTTTGAGATGGATAACAGAGGCATGAGACTTGCCTAAGAGGGTAGCATGACTGTTGATTTGAGCCATACTAACTGTAAGTAGTCAAGGTGACATTTTTTAGTGTAACAGATTGCCCCCTAAAGTGCGAAGCCTGGAATAGAATAGGGTTTTGTAATTCTAGGAAGGGTGAAGCGCTTTATCATTTCAAGGATTGCCTTGTGGATGGCCTGGTTGGAACCTGCAATTTTCAACACAAAATACATGGATAAGATTATATCATCACTGAGGTAGGCATTCCCATACTCAGATTCAAAACTTTAACTAATGGACTAACTATTCTGATACAGGAATGATCTTGCAGTACATCATTTTTATAGACTTTTGTAGACACAGTATGGACGCAGCCATCTGTTTATGATTAGTCTACATAGATAATGAATACAAAACTCCTCGCAGCCTGGATGGTAGAAACTAGATCCAGGGTCTTCACTTCTACTTCCCGAATTGGTACGATTCTAGCCATGTGATTAAATGATTCGATGTCGAACATGGTAGAAACCACTTGATTACCAGTCAATGATGTAAACTGTTAACAAGCGTGAGAGAAACCACCAGTAATGTCAATGGTCCTCAAAGTACCAAGCACAACCCGTGAAATGTGAATAGATGTTTTGATGTCGAACACTTCACGGAATCCTCTGATCGAAAGTCAATGATGTAAACTGACGTCAAAGGCGAGAAACCTGCCATTGATGCATGCAGACTTCAAGGTACTGTCGATTCCTAAGTCATCTTTCTAGATAATGTGTCGATGTCGATAGAAAGCGACCCGTTGCAGGCAAGCCCGCAACACGAAATCATTGTTCAAGTTGAAGAAATGTTGCTGTAAGGACTGACTCAGGGATGGTCAAATGGATGACAAGTATTTTGCAGATGAAAGTTTTGCTTGCAGACCTCTTGAACACATAACGACACAACAGATGGTTTGGTGACGAATAACTCAAAGTTGATCCCTGAACCCGGTTAAAGATTTTCAAAGTGATTTGGTCAACTGTGAGGTAAAAGATTTCCCAACCCAGGTGAATGAAAAGTGTCGTGTTCAAGAGCGGTAATAAAGTTTCTTCTGAGACAAAAGGTGACAAATAGGTTCATTCTTCTCTTTTTTCCCCCACCATTTCTGGCAAGTACCTCTTTATTTTTAACAAGCTTGAGGAGGATAACATATGCTTGATTATAAGCTCATCCTTCGGACGAGTCCAACCTAGTTTAAATTCGAACCCTAGGAAGGAGTGGTTCGTTCCTGTTTGTAATTGAACAGGTCCTCTACTGTAAAAGTTTAACGAGCCCAGTATAGGAGAAACTCGGCGTTTTTCATTTTTAGAGAGTCTGAAAAAACTAAAGGAGACTCCACGTTGAACTTTTTCGTATATTTGTGTCCCTCAAGCCCGAAAAAGTATAAAATAATACCTGGGGGAACCGCTTGATCTTGCGACCAAGGAGTACTTTCATAATAGTGTCGTTAACCTGAAAAGTAAAAAGCGATCAAGGACACGTCGTTTTATTTCCTTATCGAGTTCGAAACGACAAAAACCCGGCAATCTTTTCCTGATTTTGCGGTCAGAAAAGAGCTAAAAGGGGACCGTCTTTTAATTCCGTTTTAACGAGTGAAAAAGAAACACTCGGCGATCTTTTCATGTTTTAGGAGTCAGAAAAGGGCTTAAAAGATGACTCTGAAATTTTGTTTGTGAAAAATTACAATTTCCCTCGAAATCCCTTTGTCCTGCACAAAAGCGACACATTACTCATACCTGTTTAAAATAGGCAAAAATACATTCAAAAACATCTTTTCATGGTAAAAAATGAACTAATTCATCCAAAAAACCTATAAAAAGACCTTTTACCATGTCATTTTTACCGTTTCACTGTTGAGGTTGAAAAAGGAGCTTTTGACAAGAAACTTCCCGTGGTTGCTGCGGAAAATCTGACCGTCGGAATCGAACGCCGCTTCACCGAGGTATTTTACACATCCCACTCTTCATTTTTATCCGTTTAGTTTTTTGTTTTTGGTCTCTGTTTCATTTTTTGGGGGGGTTTTGGGTTCAAAATGCGCCCCTCGGCGGACGCAGGTGCCCTTCGGGTGACCTGCGTCCCCCGACTTTTTCTCACACGGGAAAAAGGTCGGGGGACGCAGTCCGCCTTCAGGCGAGCTGCGTCCGGACGCCCTGTGCTACAAAGCCGGGGTGCGTCTTCCGCAAAGGGCGCATTTCAAAACCCCAACTCTCTCAAAAAACCACCAAATTTCTCAAATTAATTTCTAATTGACTCTTTTGATGTGCAGGGCCTAAAACATGTTAGACTGGAGAGAGAGAGAGCACGTAGAGGACGATGAAGCTGCGATTAACCACCAACCCTCTCTGGATGCCTTAAGAACATGTGGATTGTACAAATATTGGACCATACCGGGCATGAGGGGCCAGGTAAGATTTTTGGAATGGCTGGTTGAGCGATGGAACGTTCAAGATCAATGTTTTTACATTGGAGGGCACCAGCTCGAGATAGAGCCCTCGGATGTATACTTTCTCACTGGCTTGCCAAACAGAGGTGAGCAACTCAACCTTGCGGGGACCAGGCCGGGTGGCCAATCCCTTGATGATCTCCGCGAGGAGTGGTGCAGACCAGGGACTCGCCATAAAAAAGGCGTGGAGATAAAGCACATCGCTCTGGCGGAACTTAGAGTTATTGCATTTACGGTCACCAGGATTTGTGGCGCGGCCGCCTTGCACATTGCTTCCGGATCCCAAATGCGGATGGCAGTTGACTGTTACCAAGGCACCATCTTCAACTGGTGCGAAGCTGTGTCGGCTCATATGAAGAGCCAACTAACCAAGGCAAAGAACGGACGACTAAAAACTTTTGGATATGGGCCTATAGTCGTGAGCTTTGCCTTGGAGAGAGTTCCTATGCTGATCCCTCAGCAACTCACTGTTGATGACTTGGGTCCTCGGGAGCCAAAGCTTGTTCGATGGGTTGCGGTGATGGCCCGGCATCCTGACGAGGGTGCTGCAGTGGTTCGATTCTCGGACAGTTACTTCGACTGGTTAGAGGGCCAGCTTTTTGTGATACAGGATTTTCCGTATGCCGGAACGGATTTCAGAGGTGATCCGGACATGGTTCTTCCACAGGGAGAACAATGGGACGACAGAGGTACTTTTTATTTTCACAAGTTTTCTAGTTATGTATTTTTTGTATTTTTTATATATATCGTCTCAAAACTAATAGTAAATCTTTCAAAATGCAGATGTTGGCCCACAGCGTCCAGCCAACCTCCGGCCTTATGATAGACTACATCCAGCTGCACCGGTACCGGCCCCACAGGATGCGACAGCAGAAGTACTAGCTGATTTGGAGCATGATCTAGAGCGTCTCACGGCAGATATACCTGAGACTACTATGGACGATATTCCTATGAGGCTTCAGCGCTTCGTAGTCGCGGTCCCTGGACCGTTTAGGAGATTTTTGCGTAAGGTAGCCCGCGCAGTGGTGTCGTACAGAGAGCACCACCAGTGATTGACTAGTCACTTTTGT
Organism: Pinus tabuliformis; assembly: GCA_031772625.1. NCBI lineage: Eukaryota > Viridiplantae > Streptophyta > Pinopsida > Pinales > Pinaceae > Pinus > Pinus tabuliformis. Next base: position 822,556,893 of record CM062812.1, read on the forward strand.
AGTCACATGTGACATTTTGACTTTTTGTACTATCATTTTGCCGATCATAAGGTGTTTTAAACCTATGATCGAAGACGATGTATATATTTTTTGACACACTTCTATCTATATATATCACTATTACCGGCTTATCTTGTTTAACATATGTGATGAAATGTTTTTAAATTTACTTGCATGATTATTGTAAATGTCTGTCCAACATTCGAGAAGCAATTGCATCTGCTAATGTATTCAAAGACCTTGGAATATGTTGATATTCAATGTAATCAAATTCACGTTCCAAGAGACGCACTCTCAAAAACAACCTTAATAACACAGGATTTCTAATGGCATAAACTCTATTAAGCTGTAATACAACAAGTTCAGAATCTAACCTCACTATCAAACGTCGAATTCCAAATGAAATAGATTCGGATAATAATTCAACCACTGCACTGTATTCTGCAATGTTATTCGTTGTTTGACCGAGGCTTACCCCATGCATAGAAACTAACTCGTCAGAGGGCGAATAGATAACCCAAGCTGCGGAAGAGATATTCCGTGTACTACGACAAGCACCATCAGCAAATCCAATGTATGTTTGGAGAGGCGTCGACATCTACAATATCAAGAGTAAAACCAAGATAAGCCAGAATAATGACGAAAAACCACACTTGCTAAGCTAAGCACACTGACTAAACTAACACACTTGCTAGCTAGAAAGAAAATCTAACCTATCTAAAAATTTCTCCATACCCATCATTTTAAGCATAATACCTCTTTAGGTAAAGTCCATTTCTGGGTTTACCCAAAGAGTCCCCATCAAAATCAACTAACTCATAAGCCCCTTTTGCTAGCTTTCGCTTTACAATGTAGGGCCCATGCCACATGGGAACGAATTTTCCAGCACCTAGCTTATCGTTAGCTTGATCATATAATAGTACTAGGTCTCCTTCCGAAAAACTTCGAGGGGTTACATTTTTATCGTACTGAGCTTTCATTCGTTTCGCGTGAGTCTCGATAGCTAAAGTAGCGTCACGTCGAGTCTCATCTAATTTAGCCAAGTATAACAACCGTTTCTCCTCTTCGGAAGTAGCTGGAAGTAATTCGACAGCCATTTGAAGTGATGGGATTTCGCACTCAATAGGTAACACAGCTTCTAAGCCATAAACTAGCTGAAAAGGGGTGAAACCTGTTGAATTTTTCACTGAAGTTCGATATGCCCATAGCGCCGAAAATAACATGTTATGCCAATTCGTTCGATGGATACCAATGATCCGTCGAATCATGACGACTAGAACTTTGTTGATTGACTCAACCAAACCGTTGGCTTGCGGATAATAAGGTGTAGAGCTATCGTGGCGCAAACCAAGCTGGCTTGTAAGCTCAGTCATCATGACGTTTCGAAAATGGCTTCCATGGTCCGTAATGATTGCTTGTGGGACACCAAACCTAGTTATGATATGATTGAATACGAAAAGTGCAGCTGTCTTGCCGCTTGCGTCGAATGTAGGCATCGCCTCGGCCCACTTAGTAAAATAATCAACCGCAAGGATGATATACGCATGCCCCCCGGCCGAGTGAGGGTTACAAGTAATAAAGTCAATGCCCCATTTGGCGAATGGACCAGCGGCAATTATAGGGTGGAGAGGAGCAGGTGGAGCGCGCATCTTGCGATCAAACACTTGACAGTTGTGGCATGTTCTGACAGCAAGGATACAATCTTTAAACATAGACGGCCAGAAATAGCCAGCGCGCAACACCTTCTGAGCTGTGGCATACCCAGACATATGACCGCCACATGCTCCAGAGTGACAATCATTCAAAACTCTCTCAGCCTCTTCGTGAGTTAAACAACGTCGAAAAACTAAGTCTGCCCCCCGGCGATAAAGTGTATCTCCAATAATTCTGTATTGCTGGGATCGAAACCGAATTTTTCGACGGTCTTCCTTGGAAGCTTCAGGCCGAAAGGTTTGGGTTTGGAGATAGATGATTATATCCCCATACCACGGATCTAAAGTGCTAATAAGAAACAAAGATTCGTCCGCAATGGACTCCTCTGCCACAGTCTCTGTGTCAGCACTCGGGAAATCACACATCAATTCCGCAAAAACTAAAGATTTCTTAGACTTGGACTTCTCGAACTCCAAGTCGAACTCTTGCAGGATAACAATCCATTTAGAGTACTTGCCCCCTAGCAGTTGTTTTGTCAAAATATAAATCATAGGGTTGCAATCCGAAATAACTGTAGTCTTGCGGAGAAGAATGTAGTGACGAAAACGCTGGACAGCTTGAACGGCTGCCAGGGCCAATTTCTCCACATGCGAATATTTTAACTCAGTGGGATTTAAGGTTCTACTAAGATAATATATCACATGCTCTGCTTTGAATTCATCTTCTTGAACTAACACCATTCCAATGGTGGAATGCGAAGCTGCGAGGTATAAGAAGTAGTCCTGGTTGTAGTTGGGAGGATGCAATAACGGTGCATGGGTCAACGCGTGTTTCAGTGCATCAAAAGATTGTTGGGCAATCTCGTCCCAAAAGAATTGTGCGTTCTGTTTCAACAACCGTGTAAAACCTTTAGTGACCTCGGCGTAGTTTGGGATGAATCGGCGTAAAAAGTTCGCTTTCCCTTGCAAACTTTGGAGTTGGCGCAAACTCGAAGGAGGAGGCAATTTGATGATAGCCTCGACTTTCGAGGGATCGACGCGAATGCCGGCTTTTGAAACAACAAATCCCAGCAATCGACCTGTTTCTATACAGAAAACACACTTGTGGGGATTCAACCGAATTCGATAATGCCTACACCTCATAAAGATTGCTCGTAGGTGGACAAGGTGATCAGCTCGTTGTAAAGAATGAGCAGGCAAATCATCGAGATAGGGTTGCACAATGTGCTTGATGTCATGAAATGCATAAGACATCGCCCGTTGAAAAGTAGCGCCGGCATTCTTAAGTCCAAAAGGTAATTTGCAATAAGCAAATGTCCCCCATGGACAAATGAATGCCGTTTTTGGTTGATCGGCAGGTAGAATATTGATTTGATTATAGCCTGAGAAACCATCCATGAAGGAAAACATCTCACTTCCGGCACAATCATCAATAATTTGATCGATATAAGGCGTAGGATAGTTGTCTTTTGGACAAGCTCGATTGATATCCCTATAATCGATACAGATTCTTATTGTTCCTTGTTTTTTATTGACGGGAACAATATTCGATACCCAATCCGTTAACGGGATCGGATAAATGAAACCTGCTTTCAACAGCTTTTCGACTTCTGCTTTAATTGCAGCTGCTTTTCGAGGGTGAATCTGACGCAACCGTTGCCGAATGGGTTTAGCATCCGGGTAGGTTTTGATTTCATGAACAACAATGGCAGGATCAATTCCCGGCATTTCCTCGTAAGACCAGGCAAACACGTCGCGGAATTCTTGGAATAGGGCCTTGTAAGTTTCAATTTCTTCTTCAGTACATGCGGCACCTATATGAATGTTCTCCTCGATTCCGGGTTTCACTGAAATATCAATGGGAATAGTACGAGAAATATTCCCTAAATTCAGCTCTGAATCAGAATGTTTCGTTGGATCCTGAGCGTCTTTGACATATTCAGCGGTAAAGATAGATGAAAAATCATTTTCAAATGCATCATCCTTAGGTAAAAACGAAGATCTGTGATGGAGATCTTCCCATGGTAGATCATCTACACTTAGGATTTCGCGAAGTTGTTCGTCAGATGACACTTCTTCGGGAAACGTTATCCGTTCTAAGGGTGAGGTGAAAAGTGACTCTTCACTGACCACATTCATTTGGTCGGTTGAATGAAAGTCGGTAAAAGACATAAGAGCTTCATAAGCAATCTCATACGGACTCAACGGCATAACATCACCGAGTGAGTCTAGCTCAGAGTCAGAGGGAACATACCAAGGATCATCATAAATAATGTTTTCTGACGTGATCATATGAATTGTTGCGAATGAAGGGTCTGCATTGAGTGGAGGGAGAGGAAAAGTTCCCAGTAAACCGGAATCCTTAACTAAACCTACACCAATGTCCCTATAAGGGATTGTCGTTTTACCAACATGCTGGATAGTTTCTAAAGAGGTTGGGTCGGATGAAAAGTATGTCAGCTGATCAATAGTCACGATCTTACCGTTATGTGGAAACTTAATGACTCTGAAGACCGATGACACGACCGCTGTCATAGCATATGACCAACTTCGACCCAAAAGAAGGTTGTAGTCTAGAGGGGCATCAACCACTTCCACATCCAGACTAACGGTTTTACCTTCGACCCCTATAGGCAATTCTTGTAGAATACCAAACGGACGGAACCCACGGCCATCAAAGGCCTTAAGGATGGTGGGGGATTGGTTCAACGAAGGAGAACCAAGCGATCTCCAACATTGAATCGACATAATACACGTAGAAGCTCCCTCATCAATCACAGTCCGATGAATAGGCCTGTTTTTGACTATCACTGGAATTTGGAAAGCCATTTGATGGGGGAGACGCGGTGTACTACTTTCTAGATCAAAGATCATTAGGTTCGGGTCCTGAACATCGACAGCTCCAATAGCCGACAAAAGCAATTTTCGTTGCGCTGGACATGATTGCAGCACTTCGAGTGCCGACATTGCTGAAGGTGAAACAGCTAAGTCTTCAACAATGTTGTAATTCTGGGCTGCTCTCGCATGTGGATTGAAAGCAGACCTTCGAAGTACACCCTTGGCGGGCGGCTTAATCACTAAGTCTGGGTTAGGTTTTTCGATCTGTAGTGGATCGGAACCAGGAGCTGAGGTTGATGGGTTAGAGTGAGAAGATTCTGCTTCTTTACCATCAACAGGAGCCTTACTACCATAATCTTGCGATCGAGTCGCAATCCTGACATGAGACATCATCAAAATGGGTTCTTCACTGGCATTCGAAGAAGAACCTATCATCTTATTCTCCTGCTCTGGAAATGGATTTTTTAACACAGCAGGAGTGGGAGAACCTTTGACTATTTTCACTACCTCGGCCCGATGAGGGCAGTCTCTCGTAAAATGATCTTCTTCACAAATAAGACAAGGATAGCGAGGTTTGCGCTTTTCGTCATTGGTTTCCGACTTTTCCGTTTTCTCCTTTGGAGCCTTGTCTGCTTTAGCCTTCTTCTTTCCTTTCTTCTTTCCACCGTTTTTGGATTTGGCCGTAGATGACTCTACAGCGTGAATGTCGGCGGTAAGTTCAGGAGGAGAAGACTCTCCTGTCGGAGAATCAGGCAAAGTGATAATTGGAGTATTGGAGGTCTTGGAAGACTTCTTCTTACAATCTGTTACACTAAAAAATGTCACCTTGACTACTTACAGTTAGTATGGCTCAAATCAACAGTCATGCTACCCTCTTAGGCAAGTCTCATGCCTCTGTTATCCATCTCAAACTCAAAGAAGAGAGAAAGTCTTGTAAAAACTATGTTTATCTCTGGGGTCGCAGGTTCTCTCTAGCCTTACCTGCGGGGACGTTGCCCATGTTCACAAAATCTGCGTCCATGGACGCTCTGTATGTTAAGGGACAGGTGCGTCCCTCTGTAAAAGACAAAATGCGCGAGTTTTATCTTGAAAAAGTTACTTGTGGTTACTTCTAGAACATTCTAGAGGTCGGTTTGATGAAATGGATGCGCCTCCAGTTGGTTCATGTATCTCTATTAAGGGGGAACTTATCCCATCAATAAGGGAGCTATCCCACCCATAGAGGGGGATGATCCCATTGATAGTGGACCTGAATAACCTCTTTACAGCACTATAAATAAAGGCATTGAGCCAAAAGGAGAGGAGGTTGGAGCTATACATTTTCTTTGGGTAAATGCTGCAGGATTTAGGTCTTCCATTAGAGCCTTTGTGAGGAGAGATTGTCTTCACTTGATTCTACTTGGGAGAGGGTGAGCTTTTTCAAAGTAGAGGAAAACCCTTGATGGACCCTGGGAGGAACTTGCACAACACCAAGGCCAGGTTGTAAGAGTTTCTTTGTTTCGTTATTAATACAAACTGGTTTATTTTTCTCAATAGCTTGTGTTAATGAGTTATTTCATGTGTTCCTTGGTCTGCATGTTGAATATATGTTTTATTATATGAAATGCAAGTGCTTGGTAATTGTTTGATTGTTTGTGGTTGCAGGAATTGACTTGAAGGAGGAGCTCATCCGGATCGTCAAGAACGGACTTCAACAACAGCGTTTTGGAATAAGGTAAGCCTAAACACTTGTAATTTTCATGTTGTAAAAGGTGTATTTAGAGAAAGATCACTCCATTTTGTCTTGTTTGTCATTAGAACGTCTTAGACTTCTAGGAAGGTCAGTCGTTTCCGCACCCTTGACAGATTCCGTGTGACAAATTGGCGACTCCGCTGGGGAATCCATTAATGAGAGAGTTTTTTCCTTTATATGAACTTTGCTTTGAGAAAATCATTTTTATTTTCTGGTTTTTGACTGTGAGAATTAGTATTTGGGTGGCTTAGCTTTAAATTTAGTTAGATTTGGTTGTTCTTCATTTTTCCAGAAGGACGCACCCTCTTAGTACTGCACAGTGCGTCTTTGGACGCGCTATTGCCCTCTGCACAGAGCGGGGCCGCACCTGTGACAACGGGTTGCCTGCGTCTTCCTGTAAAACTTAAGAAAATTCCATTTTTGCTTTAAATTGCTTTTAGATTTTGTTTTTCCTTAGTGTTTTCTGCCCAGATCCTTTAGTACCCTGTCAAGAATTTTCACCTAAACTTGTTTTGTGAGCTTTGAGTGTTTTAGTGGTTTTCAACGAAGTTTCGACCTAGGGTTTGATTTTTGGAAAGGCTTTGTAGTGACTTTGATAGTAGAAAGTTGTCCAGTCTTAGATCTCTCTGGTTAGTCAACCTTCTTAGAAGTCGGGCCTGTCGTAAAGTCTCCTTTTGTGAGCAACTTGCCATTTGAGTTGTTTTGGGTCAAATTTCGAATTACTTGTTTATAAAGTATTGATTTCCATTTTACAAAAAGAACAAAAAGATTAGAATTTTGTTTTGGCTAGTTTTTGATTTTGCAATAAGCTAGTCCTTGATTTGATTGTGATCAAGTAAAACACCTTAGAAATAATCATTGTTAGTTTTGACCTCGTTAAGGTTGCTTAGAGTAAATTTGCCTTTAGTTTGCTTATGAGTGCATTTTCATAGATTTTAAGAGTTGTTAAGATTGATTTTTGGTTACATTAGATTTACTTGCTTTATTAAAAGAAAAATACAAAAACATCTTCTTAAAAAGTCTTGTTTCAAGTAGCTTTTTGTTTTCAAAAGAAGAAAAGAGTTTTTTCGTGCATGTAAAGAGAAGTTATGTTTTTATGCTTGGAAAAGACAAACGAATTGTTTCTTTGATTGTCTTCAATTAAGAAGTTGCTTTTATAAAGATTGCATTCTCTCAACTTTTTAGTTAAGCAATTCATCGAAAAAGTAAAGTAGTGGATAAATCATTTTAGGTGCATTTTGTAGTGGTTTCGAGTCGAGTCAACACACCACTAGTTTCACTTCCATCACCTTTTGACTTAAGAAACAACCTTAAAAGTAACGCTTAAATTAAAATCAATCTAGTAAATCTTTATTTTTCTAGGGCTCTGAAGCACCAACATAGCTTAGGCTAGGGTCTTGGAGTAGGTGAGTACTTAACTCTCCAAGACTACAAAACCAAAAAGATAGTCTATCTTGAGTAGAACAAATCCAATTGTTTCAGTTACATTCTGGGAAAGCTCCTCTTAAAGGAGAAACACGAGCTCGTGTCCGAACCAGTGAGGGGATCATTCCTCCCTCGTTGGGAACGACGCCAGGCAGTACGTATTACAAACGGTAAACCTCGGATTAACCATTGTCGAGGAGCCAGGGGTCACTTATCGGTAAACCTTGGATTGTTGTCAAGGAGCCGGTAAGGGGATTGGAGCTTGCTACTCTGCCCTTGCGTGCTGTCGGAGTTTAGACTGTTCCCCCAGGTGTAATTGTTGTGATTGGTAACCTTAGTGGCCATAATATCTAGGATTCTACCCAAGGTGACGGTGGAGGGAAGGTCCCACTGTACCTGGAGCAGACGTCGGTTATACTCACTTGGATTTTCTGGGGGGTTCGCTTCACTTCGAGACGGTTAAAGTGGAGGAACTTGGTCCAGTCTATTCATTAAGCAGGTTGCCGGGGTAACTATTCCACCCACTATTTCTGTACTGAATCCTGCGAGGTTGGGCCTAATCACCAACTAGCGTTTTTGGTCCGGAAGACTACTGTTTGTGTGTGGTTTGACGCTCTAGATTATTTAGGCGTGTGCTTCAAATTTGATTGGTTCTTTAGAAGACTTTAGGTGGTTTGATTTGAAATTTTTTACTTTGCTTTCGTGTGTTGTAGTTAAAAATCTTTAATTGTGGCGGAATTACCGAGAAGGTCCCGTCGCATTGCGGGCCAGTCCCCTGAAGTTGTTTCTGTGGCCGAATTGTTGAGAAGATCCCGTGAACTTAGGGGTTCACCTCCTCGAGACGACCCCAGTAATTTAGAGGGTTTAAAGGTCCTTGTAACTCCTCCTAGTGGCAGTAGAGTAGGATCACCTGAAGAAGGAGAATCTTCCTTGGTAGTCCATCCAGATTACCAAAGTCTAGAAACAGGTTACAATCCCGAAGCTGTTACAGTTTCCGAGCTTGCTGGTAGTTTTTCATCTGCCAGTGAAACAGGCGAAGAACCTGAATTTTCAGAACCTGTTACTCCAACTCCTAGTGTTCCTGATTCACCAAGAATAGAAAGAATTATCACCGAAAATTTTCCTGTTGGATTAATTGCTATAGAAGAACTTGTTCCAGAGGAAGAAATAGGCGTGTCTGATTCTGAAGATCTAATTACCCTTGATCTAAGGGAGCGTGAATCCATCTTTTACAGTCCTCCTAGAAGTGAATCTTGGTACCTTGCATTAACCAATTTTTTAGACAACTCAGTAGGTTTTTCTACACCTCGTACTCCGGTTCCACCTAGAGGAATTCATTCTCCTGTAAATATGTCTGGTCAGTCATCTGTGTTTTCACAAAGTCCTGAATCATTTTTACATGGCGGTCCTTCTGTTCCTACTCGGTATCAATCACTTTCTGGTACCTTTGCGGGAGCATCTCCTCAACCCATTGATCATGGGTTATTAGTTGGAAACAGTGGTAATGTACCATTGAGTATAGGTGAAGTTTATATGATGTCAGGTTCAACTCCCATTAACCAACCTCAAGGTGGCCAATTACCGCCTGGGGGGCAACCTTCGTTAATGCCTGGGGGGCAACCTCAAGGTACTTCATTCGTGACTGGGGGGCAACCTCAAGGGTATCAACCCCAAGGGTATCAACCCCAGCCTCAATATGTACCCCAAAGTCAACCTCAGTATCAATATCAACCTCAAGGATGGCAACCTCAAGGATGGCAACCCCAAGGGTATCAACCCCAAGGGTATCAACCTCAAGGATACCAACCTCAAGGTCAAGGTCAACCCCAGTATTCGTATTTACCTCAAGGTTATCAACCTACGGGTCAATACCCTAGTCAAGGTTATCAACCACCTCAAGGGCAATCATATGGGACTGCACCTTACAGTTATCAACCCTATCCTCAATACGGCTATGGGTCTCAGTATCCTCAACCTGTTACGAGTCAATACCCTGGAATGTTAACACGGGATCCGTCACAGGGTCAACAGATGTCGCAACCAAGTATACAGTCGGTACCTCAAGCGGGACAACCTGCAGTTCCTGGTCCATCCCAGCAACCGCAACCTGTCCAGTCAAGTGTTCAGACCCCTGTAACTTCTGTAGTTACTCAGCCGCCAATTGCACCTAGTACTCCTCCTCACACGGCTGCAGCAACTATCGCTTCATCTACCATGCTTGCATCTGGAGTATCGGCAGCTCCGGTTTCTACTGTCCCTGTAACCACTCCTCAGACATCTGTACCGTTGTCTGGACCCACAGTTCAAACCACAGTCCAGATGCCTGCAGGCCAACCTGGTACAAGTACGGTTGTTACTACTCAACCTCATTTTGTTCAACCTCCGTACCAGGGACAGTATCAACCTGGGCAAGCTGCCCAACAACCGGTTTACCAGTATCAACCGTATCCTGGGTACACTTATCAACCACCTCAGCATCCCCAGTACGGTCCGGTTAATCCTGGTTTTCCAGGAGGATATAATATCCCAAATGCGACTCCTGTTCCTAGTTATCCTGGATATCCTCCTCCTGGGGCTGGTATTGTGACTCAGAGTTTTAGAGATCCTAACCGGCAGTTACCGTTTATTGCGACTTTAGATTTACCCGACTTGACGCGCCTAACGAACGATCCAATTCAATATCTTCCGTTCTGGCCGCCAATGCCAAATAAGTTGCCCAGCGATATACCCAAGTTCGAAGGTAAGTCTGGAGAGGATCCGTCTAATCAGGTGATGACTTACCACCTCTGGTGTGCATCAAATTCCATCTCAGATGATTCTATCCGCTTACGTCTTTTCCAGCGTACACTCATTGGTCTCGCAGCCAAGTGGTACATTGAGTTGCCACGGGCTTCTTTTTACAACTTTAGCCAGTTAGCTACTTCATTCTTAACTCATTTTCAGTTACCAGTCAGATACGATAATGGTACAGAATTATTAACCTCGCTAAAACAATCGACATCCACGTACATTTCTGATCACATCCATGAGTGGAGACGTCGAAGAAGATTAGTGAAAGTTTTTATCCCAGACCAAATCTTAGCTGAATGGTTTGTCAAATCATTATTACCAAGAATTACTGAAGATGTCGCTAAGGCCGGAGTAGTTACTGAGGAGCAAGTCATTGCTCAGGCACAATACCTTGACTTAGTTTACACTCAGTCGGGTACGTTACACGAGAAAATTCCGGATCTTCCAAAGTCAAACCAAATCGCTGCTGCTCCTTCGGGATCTCATGCCGCTGATGGTATGATCGGTATCGTGACTACGAAGAGTAAGAAGAAGTCTTCCAAGACCTCCAATACTCCAATTATCACTTTGCCAGATTCTCCGACAGGAGAGTCTTCTCCTCCTGAACTTACCGCCGTTTGTCTTGTTTGTCATTAGAATGTCTTAGACTTCTAGGAAGGTCAGCTGTGTCCGCACCCTTGACAAATTCCGTGTGACAAATTGGAGTGATCTTTCTCTAAATACACCTTTTACAACATGAAAACTACAAGTGTTTAGGCTTACCTTATTCCAAAACGCTGTTGTTGAAGTCCGTTCTTGACGATCTGGATGAGCTCCTCCTTCAAGTCAATTCCTGCAACCACAAACAATCAAACAATTACCAAGCACTTGCATTTCATATAATAAAACATATATTCAACATGCAGACCAAGGAACACATGAAATAACTCATTAACACAAGCTATTGAGAAAAATAAACCAGTTTGTATTAATAACGAAACAAAGAAACTCTTACAACCTGGCCTTGGTGTTGTGCAAGTTCCTCCCAGGGTCCATCAAGGGTTTTCCTCTACTTTGACAAAGCTCACCCTCTTCCAAGTAGAATCAAGTAAAGACAATCTCTCCTTACAAAGGCTCTAATGGAAGACCTAAATCCTGCAGCATTTACCCAAAGAAAATGTATAGCTCCAACCTCCCCTCCTTCTGGCTCAATGCCTTTATTTATAGTGTTGTAAAGAGGTTATTCAGGTCCACTATCAATGGGATCATCCCCCTCTATGGGTGGGATAGCTCCCTTATTGATGGGATAAGTTCCCCCTTAATAGAGATACATGAACCAACTGGAGGCGCATCCATTTCATCAAACCGACCTCTAGAATGTTCTAGAAGTAACCACAAGTAACTTTTTCAAGATAAAACTCGCGCATTTTGCCTTTTACAGAGGGACGCACCTGTCCCTTAACATACAGAGCGTCCATGGACGCAGATTTTGTGAACATGGTCAGCGTCCCCGCAGGTAAGGCTAGAGAGAACCTGCGACCCCAGAGATAAACATAGTTTTTACAAGACTTTCTCTCTTCTTTGAGTTTGAGATGGATAACAGAGGCATGAGACTTGCCTAAGAGGGTAGCATGACTGTTGATTTGAGCCATACTAACTGTAAGTAGTCAAGGTGACATTTTTTAGTGTAACACCCCCTTGAGCGAAACACCATCCTCGATGTTTATTCATGTTCTCTGGAACAATTCTCGATATGATTCCCACATCCATCTTTCGTCCTCCCAAGTAGCCTCCTCTGGGCTAAAGTGCCTCCACTGCACTTTAACTTGGGTGATGACTCGCTTCCGTAGCGTTGTTTCTCTTCGTTCGAGAATACGGAGGGGATCTACCACAAATTCTTTGTCTGTTTCTACCTGTTTCATAGGATAAAATGTCATTAATAATTAATATTTTGTAAAAATCTTCAATCATCATAAATATTTACTTAACTAAATTTGTACCTACACTTCTTGCCAGTTAATGATGTGTCTACAATCATATATGTATTTTTGTAACAAGGATACATGGAACACATTATGGACTCGTATGTGGCTGGAAAATGCCAGCTGATTTGAAATAGGTCCAATCCTTTCCAATACTTAGAAGGGTCCGCAGTATCTAGGAGATAATTTTTCACATCCCTTCCACTGTAAGGTGCTCTTTTGGGGTCGAAATCGAATGTAAACATGATCTCCCACTTGAAATTCCCTATATATTCTTTTCTTATCTACATATTCCTTTTTTCTATCTTGCGCAACCTTCAAATTCTACTAAATTTTCTTCTAAGTTCTTTCCATTTCCACTAACATATCGGGTCCCAACATTAACTTCTCCTCTAGGTTATTCCAATTAATGGGTGTCTTACATTTTCTTCCATAAAGAACCTCAAAATGACTTAGTTTCAGAGATTCATGATAACACTTATTATAGGAAAATTCCACCAAGTGGAGGTATTCCTCCCATTTATTGGGTTGTTGCAGTACATACATCCGTAGCATATTTTCTAATACCTCATTTACTTGATCTATTTGCCCATATGTTTGGGGGTGATAAGCAGTGCTAAACTGAACTTGAGTGCCCAAACCCGTGAAAAGAGTTTTCAAAAAAGTAGATGTGAATTTTACATCTCGGTCAGAAATCATAACCTTAGGCGTCCCATGGAACCTAAAAATTTCTTGCATAAATATGTCTGCAATCTATCCAATTTTATAGGGGGATTGAACAAGAATAAAGTGGGCTACTTTACTTAATTTATTAACCACTACCATGATTAAATCATTTTTCCTTCGGGTTTTAGGTAGTCTTGTGGTGAAATCCAATGTAATTACTTCCCACTTCCATTTCGAGATGGGTAAAGGATTAAGTAGTCACACTGGATGCTGGTGTTCAGCTTTAACTTGCTGACACTCCAAGAATTTGGCTAAATATTCTATGATATCCCTTCTCATTCTGGGCCAAAAATAGTTTTTCTTAATAGCAGAGAACAACTTTTGATACCTCAGGTGAGCAACATAGGGTCTCTTATGAAATTCATCCAAAATAAATAATTTAACAACTTGCTGATTGGGAACATATATTCTGCCTCTGAAGGTTAACAAATTGTCTTCATTTATCGTGTAATTAGCTTGTTGTTCTGAACTGTTTATTTGATTGGATTGCTTCCATAAAAACTTGTATTCTGGGTCTTTATTAGCAACTTCCCTAATCTTATTTGAGAAATTAAATTCTACCTGAATATATGAAATTTCATAGAGGTGATGTGATTTCCTACTTAGTGCATCTACCACCCGATTTTCTTTTCCTTTAAGATGTTTAATATCGAAATTAAATTCACCTAAAAAGGCTTTCCATCTTGCTTGTTGTGCATTCAGATGAGGCTATTTAAATAAATTGGTTAGGTTACTATGGTCTGTCATCAACATAAATTTCTTGCCCAACAGATAATGCCTCCATACTTTTAAAGCATGCACCACTGCGGTTAACACTAGATCATAAGCATAATATATTTACTCATGTTCTTTCAATTTCCTTGATTCATAGGCAATCACTTTACCCTCTTGCATTAGCACTCCACCCACTCCTTCTTGACAAGCATCAATACAAACCACAAACTCCTTTTCTAGATCTGCGATCTTTAATACTGGGGAAGTGGTTAATAAATGTTTTAATAACTCAAAACTATGTTGACATTCAACAGTCCATTTGAAGGTTTTTCCCTTCTTCTGTAGGGTCGTTATAGGATAAGCTATCTAAGAAAATCCCTCAATAAAATGACGATAATACCTTTCTAAGCCCATAAAGGATCGGATGTACACAATGTTAGCAGGAACCGACCATTCCATAATAGTTTTAATTTTCTCGAGATCTATAGATATCCCTTCTGCATAAATCACATGGCCTAAGTATTGTATCCGATCTTTGTAGAAATCACATTTGCTGAATTTGGCATATAACTGATGATCTCTTAATGTTTGTAACATGATTTGTAAATGTTTCTTGTGTTCCTCTAAATTTCTGGAATATATGAGAATATCATCAATAAAAATTAGGACAAACTTATCAAGTTTATGGTGGAATATACCATTCATAAGACTCATGAAAGTGGTTGGAGCATTGGTAAGCCCAAAAGGCAAAACTACAATCTCATAATGACCATAGTGTGTTCTAAAAGTTGTTTGGGAATATCTTCTTCCTTCACCCTTATCTGATGATATCTAGATCGCAAGTCTATCTTAGAGAACACGGTGGATCCCTTAACTTGATCGAACAAGTCATTGATCCTTGGCAAAGGATATTTGTTTTTAATAGTTAGCTTATTAATCTGTCTGATATCAATACATAATCTTAGGATGTTGTCATTTTTCTTGACAAACAAAACAAGTGCTCCCCAAGGGGACACACTTGGGTGAATATAACATTTATCAATTTCTAGAATTTCATTTTAAGTTCTGTTAATTCAAGTATACTCATTTAGTATGGAGTTTGAGATACTGGTGCAGCTCGAGGGACTAATTCTATTGTGAAATCAATATCCAGTTTAGGAGGTAATCCTGGTATTTCTTCTGGAAACACATCCACGAAATCCTGAATCACTAGCAGGTTTCCTAAGGGGACCAATGTATCTTTGGAGTCAGTGAATCACACCTGGACCGCATATATCAGACATCCTTTACGGATACACTTTCCTAACTGAGAGGCAGTGATGGGTTGCTGGACCATGGGCCTTTTTACTCCTTGCAGTTCTTGTCTAACACCCTCCTTGTTAAGGTAGCTGATGCTTTTATCTTTGCAATTTACTAAGGACCAATGGTCCTCCAACCAGTCTATCCCTATCAAGACGTCATAAGACCCAAAAGGTAACACATTCAATCCTATATCAATGGGCTAGCCTTCTATTTCAATGGGGTAGTTATCTACTTTGGTCATCACTCTTCTTTTCGCCCCAATAGCTAATTGCACCAACCATGAATTTTTAAACTTACTGGTTTGTAAATGACATTTTTCAACAATTCTAGGACTGACATAGCTTAAACTAGCTCCCAGGTCTATTAAAATTGATACAACATGATTAGACATTTTACCTTCCAACTCGATCATACTGGGCTGATATTCCACTTGATGATCATCCAAGGTGGCTTTAATCTTGGGCATGTTTCGTGCCACCTCCCCAACCATTGAAACCTCATGAATGGTACAAGCTCATTTTGTTCTAGTATGATGAGGGAAATTTTTGTAATAATGCGGCTCTCCACAACCTCAGCACTGCAATGGGGGTTTTTGAAATTGATTAGGTTTCGAATTACTAAAGACCTCCATCTGTTTTGATTCATTACATGGTTTAAATTTTTGTTGCCCTCTTCCAAAAGCTTTGTTTAATGGATTCTTGTATACATATCTAGTATTTCCTCTTTCGTGCCTTTTAGGTTTTGAAAGTTCTTAGATGCCTTTTTGTTAAGCCAAGACTTATCACTTTCCCCCTTCTGCTTCATCTATAGGTAATAGATTTGTGCCTTCCTAATAGATCCATGGTTTTGGTATTATCGAATTCCAGACGCTTCTTGATAAAAATAGGTGTGCTACCCAGGAATTGCTGCACCTTGGGCTTTTCCTCCTGAATGTAAGGTACATATTGCAATAGGGACGTAAATTTAAACACAAACTCATCCATAGAAAGTTGTGCCAGTCGTAGATCGTGAAACTCCTTTGCCTTATCATGATAAAATCGATGAGTTAAATACTTTTCCTTAAAATATTTATGAAACCCTTCCCAATTCACCTTTTTCTCATCAACTACATGTATGGCCTTAACCTCTTCCCACCACAGCGTGGCCTTACCTTGCAATTGGTAAATCACCAATCTTTCTTTAAGATTGTCATCATAATCATAAATCTAAAAATATTTATTAATGTTAATTACCCAGGCTTCAACAACTTCCTCCATTTCTCCATAAAAAATTGGAGGTATGACCTTCCAAAAGTCTCCTTTTAACTCAATTTTTTGTTTCTTATTTTTCTGATGGTCTGACACATTGTCAGATCCTGCCTCATTTCCACCCTTATCCTACTTCGAATGCTGAGTGTGACTGCCTTCTAGCACATTTTCATCTCCCTACCTGTGCCCCTCATTCCACTCTTCGTTACTAGAACTGGGTATAACAGTTCTATGATTCTGACAATCAGATAAACTCTTCAGTATTCGCTCATGATCCCACATTAGTCTTTCATTGTCCGCTCTAAATCCGACCATTTCAGTTCTCAACGATTGGACTGTTTCCATAAACATGGTAATGGGATTTTGATGGTTCCCTTCTAACTGCACCCATATTTTTGGGTTAGCACCTACACGAGATGCATGGCTAGGTTCCACTGACGATCGAATGGGCTGTGTACTTCCTGCTCCCTATACATCATGGTTCACTTGGTAGATTATTATTCCTTGCTCTACTTTGTGATCACAACGCACGAATTGTGAATCAGTTGCCCAACCTGGCCACAGTGCTGTAACCTGGCTCTGATACCACTTGTAACATGACAATACAATACAAACTTGCCATAGGATAGTTATTATTATTATTTGTATAATTGATTATCAATTACTTGACTAGTACATAGGATTCACCATTATAACACGTTTGATGCCATAGTCTCATGGTAAAGGTTTGATACCATAGTCTTATGAAATTTATATATGATAAAATCCAAGAAGTTAGACTTAAAACAAAATTCAATGCCATATGGAACTGATGTAATGTGATTTATCCTTATTAACAAGTTTGGCAACTATAGTCGATACTGTTAGTATTTAATATTCCACCTAATCTATTTCACCTAGCAACCATTGTTATCCGGTAACCAGTTGGGTTATATGTAAATACAATTTGGGAAATCAATCCAAGTTCTTTAAACATTAGCATGGTTGGTGATGTATATTCCGAACCTTCTCGATGGTTGACCCACATCTATTCTGGGGACACGGTTTGCAACTGTATGGAGCGGTTATGATACATGGTCTCTTCTCCACCATGGATCTTGAGGTTATTGATCCTCCGACCTTCCTTCCATAGATGGAATTTAGGGTAACGACATCCCCCAATTCGAGCAGTTGGTCTAGAATTTTCTCCTACGCCGTCTTTAGGAGAGCTTTGCAACTTCCTCAGATAATTTCATCTTTTGTCCTCAGAATCGTCGGGAAAACCCCAAACAGAGGTACTCAAGTAACCCTCTCTTAATACGACGCAATCTATTCAGGTTATTAAGATGGTTATTAGTTTTTATTTGTTGTAAGAGTCATTCCTACTAGCTATTGGATGCAGGTTGCTGCTCTCAAAGGTGGATTCACTTCAACGTTGAGTCATATCCAACACCAAACTTTCTCCCAACGGTAAGTGGTTTGTTCTGTTAGCTGTAAGGGTTATTGTTCTGCTCCTCTGAGTTATTTTTTCCTTACCTGGTTAACACCTCTGCTTTCTATTTCTTGTTTGAAGGTCACCATTCTTCCACATGGTCTGGCTTCAATCCCGAAATCATTCTGGGTTTACACTAATAGATGTTCCTCCTTTACGGATTTAATGAAGAAGTTGTTTCTTTTCTTATGTTTAGAGGGAAATAATTTAACCGACACTTGCAGCCATATTCAGATTCCGAGTTAGGGTTTGATCGTAATTATTTAGGGTAATTTCTGTTGAGAGCTTAACATACCCTTTTTTGAACTGGGTTTCTTAGACTTTAATTCTGCTATAACTATGATGTCTTACTAAGTATTTTTTTGCATTTTCTCGGTTCTAAATATCATGAACATTTGTTGTTG
This sequence comes from Pinus tabuliformis, assembly GCA_031772625.1. Classification (NCBI taxonomy): domain Eukaryota; kingdom Viridiplantae; phylum Streptophyta; class Pinopsida; order Pinales; family Pinaceae; genus Pinus; species Pinus tabuliformis. The sequence goes on from CM062812.1 coordinate 822,575,155, forward strand.
CTATCATCGTGGTTCGACCACAAGATTCATATTTACATATATCGTTCTTGTGATGTAATTATTTCATACTTGTGGCACTGTTCACATATATAATTGTGGTTTTCATTCTTGTTAAAATTATTTATGAGTTTTGATAGAGTTTTTCTTTCTGAGCAATTACTTAAGGGTTCTTTATTTTCTTAAACGATATTTTACTCACCTGACAAGAAGGTAGCCTCACTCCGACGAAGTTGCCTCCTTGCCCATGCAGTGTTGGTGATGCTCCTTTTAATTATTAGTTTAGATTGTTCTGGGGCTTAACCATCCCTGGTTACCTAGAACTAACCAGACTCATAGATGATTTGTAAAAGTTAATTTCGCAGAGGAAAGTTTTTCTTATGGCATGTCCGATTTTCATTACAAGAGGATTTAATCACAATTTTGTCAGTTCCTAGTTCCTGGTTTCCTTATTTAAGTCTAATGTGCTAAAAAGAAGTTGTACATTTCCTGATAATTCATTTTACAACACAATATTCCTCATTGTATTCCATAAATTCAAAATAAGACCCTCTTTAATTCACATAAAACCCAATTCAAAATAAATGATAAACCCTCTTTTATTTACACAAAACCCAATGCAGAATAAACCCATATTCCATAAATTCAAAATAAGACCCTCTTTAATACACAAAAAACCCAATTCAAAATAAACCCTCTTTTATTCATAGAAAACCCAATTAAGAATAAACCCTCTTTTATTCACATAAATCCCATCGATTACTTATGGAATATACATCTCTATCTTTCATTTAATTCATCACACATTTTCCATTTATTCTTGTACTAGATCAACATACTAACCATCTTATGCAATCTTTAGTTTTACCCTCCTCTTTCAATTATTCACAAACAAAAAACTAGTGTCTTCAATAAAATTATTACTTATCTATTTAATCCAGTATGCTAAGGAATCTAATGAGGAAAGTAACTTGCTAACCACTATCTGTTTAATCCAGTATGCTAAGGAATCTAATGAGGAAAGTAACTTGCTAACCACCCAACCTGTGAGTCTAGCAATAATGTCCAGTCCCCCCTTGAGCCTCCTGACTTCCAGAATAGTTAAGGATGAAACTATTACATGACCTCAAGACTCATGTCCAGTGCAGAATGACCTTTTCTCAGGATTTCCACTGGCTACTACCAAATCTAGAAGCCCTTTCTCAGTTTTTGCACTCTTAGACAATGTCCTATCATAATCTCTCTCCCTCCCATGAGAGACAATTTTTCCTTTTTATTTTTATTCCCCAAAAATGAATAACTATTTTTCTTTAACTACCTTAAAACCAAGATCCTCTTTTAAGTATTTCCTATCTTTCCTTAACTAAACAAAATTTAACCCAAAAAAATATATTTTGCTATATTCCTCTTTTCCTAATTTTGTTGCCAAATAAAGATATTTGAGTGCGTAGTGTGCATTGATAAATGCGTAACAATAATTTGTGCTACTTTCAGATGACCGAGTTCGTGTCGTCAGCACCTTATGGAGGAGATATATAACATGTTCAAGGCCGTCTAGCCATTTTCATTGTTTTACCTCAAAATGGAAAAGTTTGTTAAATAGAAATATTTCAACGATTTTTATGTACAATATTTTAATTGATGAGAGTAGGTATGGGTTCGTCACTGTCGTCAGGTGCACGTCATTGCATGATGTCACGTCACCACGTCGTACAGTTAGTGGGCCACACACGTCACATCCGAGAGGAAAAGACAGCGCGATGGAAAGAGTGCGGAGGATATGAAAGGAAACGACAATTAACTCCAACTAATTGTGGCTGTTTGTTTAATTATTTTATGTGTTTTTGCCCTTTTTGGGGGTTAGTTCGGGTGAGATTGTGACTTTTATGGTTTAAAATATGTATTTTTATGGTATAAATAGATTTAATATTTTGAAATTTTTTTTATAATATTTAAATTTTATTGTTGTTTATATTATTGAGATTTTTAATTTTAATAAATATTTGTCAAATATTTAGTAAAATCATAAAATATGTTTCAAAAAATTTCTAAAATATAGAATAATTAAAAATAATAATTTATTTGTTTTATATTTTGGAAAATTTTTTGATTACTGTGATTTGTTCAGATGTAATAAAAAAATTTTATAATGACAAAAATTTGATTTGTGAACTCTCCATAATCTAAATATCCCGTAAATCTCTTAATATAGTATTCACTACAATCTCATATACCAAATTGCGTTTGCGGCATTTGCTTAGTAAATTTAATTTGCAAATTTTTACCTTTTTAAAATTTATTATTTTATTTTAATAATAATAATTATTTTAAGTTTTCAAAATTAAAATAAAATGATAAAAAATTATATTTATCTTAGTGATAAGAAACCACATAAATGTAATTTAATTGTTATTTGTTGTGGTTCTCATTATATATATATATATATATATATATATATATATATATATATTTATTTATTTATTAAATTTATATAATTTCGATGTTTAGAAAATTATTTTTATTAAAATTAAATTATATATATATATATTTAAAAATACAAGAAAATTATAAAATTGTTATTTATTTTAGTTTTTATTTTATTTTATTTTTTATATATATAATTTGATATATATTAATTTGAAAACAATTTCAGGAAAAATTACATTTTCAGAAGGAAAAAATAAATAAATAAAATAAAATAAAAATAGCAACCCACGCCTTTATATATATATTTATTTATTAAATTTATATAATTTGAATGTTTAAAAAATTATTTTTATTAAAAATTAAATTAAATTTATATATATTTAAAAATACAAAAAAATTATAAAATTGTTATTTATTTTATTTTATTTTATTATTATATATAATTTGATATATATTAATTTGAAAACAATTTCAGGAAAAAAATACCAACCCACGCCTCCATAATTGCAACCGTTTTACCGATAAACGGCGGCGTTTGCCCTCCAAGTTCTGTTGCGCGTAATCTAAACATCTTCCTAAAATGAATTTGAGTTCAGCGTAAGCTTCTCTTCTTTAAATTATGGAATGTAAAAATAGTTTTAATTCTTTCACAAATGCATGACACTTTTGAATGGTGTAAATTCAATAATTTTAAATTATTTTATTTTTTAATTAAAATTTGTATTTTTATAAAATCTTAATGTTGTATTCTTCAAATTACATTATTTAATTGAAAAATGAATGGAAGTTTTAGATTATAAAAACTCAAAAACTTAAAATTATAAATTTTTAAATTTGTCATGATATTTTAGGCCAAAATGAACATAAGCTTTAGATTATAACAATTTATAAACTAGCATTTGCACCTTATGTTGCAAAGGAAACGGCGTAAGGCATAGAGGGGTAAGGCATAGAGTGGGGAAGAATAGCGACATGTGAATGGGCATTGTTGAAAGCAAGGGTGGACGATAATGTGTATTCTGAAAATGGATATTTTGTTATGGTCAACCTAATGCATTCATTAATTAGATGACAACAAAAAAGTTTCGAGCCCAGGTTGAACCAACACAAATCTTTTCTACAAGACTGAAATTGCCTAAATGATTCCTCAATTAATGGAAATAACCATTTCCCTCCTCTAATACCTAAAATACATTGTAGGAGACCGATTTTTCAAGTAACTTAATATAACTAGCAATTGCCCCAAAAAGTGCAAAGAGAGGTCGATTACAAACAAGTTTTTTTATGTATAAAGTGTTGAGAATGGAGGATCTCGGATTAGACTTTAGTTGGACTCCGTTGGTTTGGGAGATGTATCATGTGTTACCATTTGTGCATATTATGGGCATAAAGTTGGTTATGATGATGGAGATTATTTTCAACCAGTTGTGGGTTGGCAACAACTTTTGTGAATTCCTTGGGTAAGATTCGATCTTCTGGATAACGGAAATTCCAGTGTCCATTTAGTCTATACTAGAGTACAATGATTGTTGGCAAAGCTAAAGAAACTACCATCAATGTATAGAGCCAATGTAACTCGTAGTCATCATTTTTATCCATACAGGGCTATGATTATAGGTACCAACCATTTGAGCAGGCAGGGGCTGTATTTGCTAAATAGGGATCATGTTATCCTCGTGGAGTTATTGGTTGCACTTAGAAAATATAAAGTAGGATTGAGCATCGACTATCTGGCTGGATGGAATTTTTGATAAGCGCTGGCCAATTTTATCTATTGTGTAATCATTTCCCTGATTTAAAGGCTGCTCTGAGTTACTAATAGAGACGGTTCTAAAAGATAAGGCTTCGAGAACCTTACTTTAGTTGGTGGAGGCTTAGTACATTTTCTTCTGAAGCTTTGGCCTCAAACTCGAAAGCTACTTGTAAAGCATTCTCCAAAGCATTTATACTAAGCAGGTCCATTTTTCTTTGGATATTTTGGTTGAGAGTCCTCTGAGAAGTGAGTCGAGGAACTTCCAATTCGTCACCATGGACTTGAAGCCATCAAAAATATTGTTTGATGCCTTTGACTAGGTACTTGCCTTACATGAATCCATTGCTTCATGATTTCCTCTGCTTTCCCCTTCAGGTATAACCTATCTTGCATTTCTTGCTTGAAGCATATCAAAGTTTGTGTAGGAGGTGAATTTGAGTTGACTAAGTCTCGTACAAGAGCCCACCGCCATGTTAAGGGTTGGTCGCTCCATACTGACTTCTTTTAGCATCAACTTCTGTGCATCATTCGGTTGTTATATTTGAAAGAAGGCTTCTCGTACAAGAGCCCACCACCATGTTATGGGTTGGTCACTCCATACGGACTTCTATTAGCATCAACTTCTGTGCATCATCCAATTGTTACATTTGAAAGAAGACTTCTAGGCTTTGTAATGAAGCATCCATCACTTATGTTTTAGGATTAAAAGCTTGATATATAGTTCATATATCAGTGATGTTATTGTCCCATAATACCATAAGACTGAAAGATTCATATCTGGTTGGAATTTCGATGATAATGACGGCCTCACATTCTGCTAGACTCCACATTTTCTGAAAGGCCAGGAACATATTTTTCATTTTAGATGCAATTGTTGGTTGTCAAATATGTCTTATACATTATTTTTATTGGACTTCATGCCTGTAGAGATATTTACTCTTGGCTACTTCCCCAGCCATGATAGAGAAAAGGAGCCCAAACACTTGTGAAGCTTCTTCCTCTGCATAGGTGGTGTGTCAAAATGGGTTCTCTTTTTGGCAGACATTTGAGTAACGGTCTTCCGCCAATATAAGATTCTGGTATGCAAGTATAATTTCAACATAGAATTGCCTACATGAACTTAGACCTGAACATTGCCTGAGAATAGAGACTTCAAAGCTAGTTCTTCAAGCGCATGTAATATAGATTCATTTAGAAAAAGGATGCGTGAAGACAATTGTAATGTTGAAGACAAACTTTGATCACCATATTGAGGAACTAACATTGTGCCCGAGCCCTACTAGCTTGAGAGTTTTGACAGGGTTTGTGTTCGACTAATATAGTCAACGAAGGTGAGTATTGAATAGGTTCTGATTGGACCACAAAACCATGATGAGTCTCAATGATTCCTCAGCAAGGCATCAACCAAAACAAAGCAGGAATTACACAAGCCTTTCGGGATGCTCTCTAAAGAAGCATGAAACTTCTCATTGTGTTCAGCAACATTTCTATTGAAGGTCAAGTTGGCTCATGTAAAGCAAGGGAAGTTTTGCATCTTCCACAACTTCACATTGTCAAAGACAACCGTATTATCTTGTCCAATGTAAGAAGAGAGAACACTTACAATGCAATATATTCATAAAAACATACTAAGAAATGATAGTTATCAAGATAGAATCTGAATTCAAATGTGGATACCGTACAATACAGAAAACAATTGGCCCACAAAACTACAGTTCAGAAAATTTAGGAGTATACATATTATTAAAGCAAAAACATGCACTTCTTCAAATTTATTGAAAAAAATAGGCATGTGGATAGTCCAGACTAATTTTATCAAAAATTTTAATGATTGGATAACATAAACCCCTACAAAAATGCTCAAAGGTCCGTTGAGCCTTCTGATGCAATCCCTTCAAGAAATGTATTTCCTTATGATACACTATAAACTGTACGAAACCCAACAAAAACTAGAGTAGCAGGTCTTCTCTAAAGAACATTAGATTTATTATTGAGATTATTACAAGTTTGATTTAAAAAAGTTGATAGCCATCACACTATTTTCTTGTGCTTGGTGGGCGTATGTATTTGTTTGCGTGTGTTGTGATTCTACTTTTGATAATGCAAATGATGTAACCTATTCTAGGTGTTCTGGAAGTAAGAAGGATATGCACAGACATTAGGTACACCCTTTCAAGTTGAAAAATAAAAAATAAATAAGCACATATCAAACAGAGAATATATGACTAAATACCTAGTGGAAGCTACTTATTTAGTATGTTGGCTCGGTTGGCATGCTTCATTTGAATGTAACTTTGTTTATGAAGGTCTAAGCAGGCCTTTAAGGTGCAGGCAACAGTGTCCCAACTACAAATGCAGTCTCCTCGAGACTTCACACATGAACAAAATAGACAAACCTCTCTAAGCATCAGCAGCAGCATAGTCTTCTGAAATCTCCCATGGCTAGCACCTAAAACGTCGTTAAAGCATGCACTGAATCATTGTAAACGCTCACTGTATCTTAAAAAATTATTATTACTTGTAAAATTTGTCATTGAAAACAGAATTTTTGTGCGACAGGATAAACAAATTAGTGCAGCACGGACAATCAAGTGAGGATCCGCAGGTTGTTAAAAGGCGAGCCCGTTCGAAAATGCACCTCCCCTTTGAACTTTCTCATTAAATAATTTTAGGTCGAGGGGACCCATGTGAAGGCTTCATAGCAGCATGGATTAAGAGCATATGGATGCTGGTTATATGGATCTTTCAATTTTTGTAACATGTCAAAGGCTGTACTTGAATGGAGTGGTGTTCATTTTTTATGAAATGAAATAAAGTGAGAGGTTGAACTGCAGGGAAAATGGACACCATTTTTTCCAATAGAATTAATGTAGATAAATTTTAAATATAAATCTAACATGAGTTTATAGTTATTTAATTTATTTAACAAATATTATTTTAATGTTTTGTGTGGTTATTTTTTTTATTTTTGTTTTTGTAAAGTTTTATTTTTTATTTTATTTTGGTGGATATGAGCAAAATTTCAACTTTGATGATGAAGGGACACCCTTACACATCATACTCGATCGGTTTAATGAGACAAGTAAGAAACTTGCAAACTAATGACACTAAGTAAGTTAAAAGACAGGAGAATGGAAAAAAGGGATGCATGGAAGGTGTTGAGTATGAAATGATATAGCCACTCTATTTTAATTTATTTAGGCTTATTATTCTTAATGAGGTTGGACAAGTCCCTATATGGTTACACTTCACTAGAAGGAGGATATAACCACAAAAATGAAATAATGCAACAAGTATAACTTCCAAGCATCATGATTCATTTCCAACTTCAACCCACAATCTTTACATCCCAATATACTAAATGAAAAATATTCTTATGAATAAATGACTAATGTACCTCATGCGTGTTGAGTCTCCATCATTGGATGAGTACACTTATTTCAAAAAATGACCTGAGCATATGAGAAAGATGCATCACAAGAGTTGTGTATGTGGATAATGTCAATTATTATTTCTATAATGTGAATCATGGAGGGATGATGATTATTATCTCATGATGCCCATGGCTTCTTTCAGCCTGCCCTTCACCAGGTACCACCGCGGGGACTCCCAAACGAATGGCAGAACGAAGATGCAATACACGGCCGAGGGAATCGAACCTGTGACGTACAGATATCTCCAGTTGCCGGAAAAGTAGGACAGAGCCGGCAGCACTGCTATGCCGAGAGAAAAGAAGTAGAAAGTCGACATGCCAACCGGTGCTCTCTTGGACGGTCCGACGGCTTCCGTCGCCAAGACGAACGACGACAACCCCAGGCCACCATTGCTAATTCCCGTCAATAGACGGAGAATTAAATAAACCCAGAAATTCGGCGACATTGCCGTCAAGAAACCAAAAATGGCATTGCAGATGCAGACCAACTTCAGGACACCCTCACGCCCCAGCGAAGAATCCGATAGATGCCCAGATATCCCTGCACCTGTATCAAAAAATAAATCAGAAACTGAAAGAAAATCTTAATGGCGATCAGCCGTCAGATATAAAAGCGCACAGGGGCTGAAAATATCAATTACCGAGCAAACACCCGACAAAGAACGCAGACTGCAGAAACCCAACTTTGTATTTCTGGCCGCAGACGAGATCCCATCCGCAGACCGTCGAAACCCCGGGGCCTCCGTCCCAGTCCCATGAGGCCCGGTCCATGGAGCATATAGATCCCGTCGGGCTGCAGGATTCGAACCTTGGCTTCACGGAAAGGAAATCCTCTGGGGTTTTCCCTCCATTGCAATGCCAATGGGGTTCATAGTCGGCGAAAATCATGACCATCGTAGGAAAGGCCTCCAGTGTCCGTGCGAGGCTCGATAGCAAGAAATGCTTAATCTGCCACCGCCCGAACAATAACTCAGAAGACACAGAGGCCATTGGGTTGGGAGACAAAAGGACAGTGTGAGGATCAACGACCAAACTTCCTTCAATCGTCTAACACCACAAATCTACGGTCAACAATAAGACACGGCATCGGCTGGGGCAATTCATTTCAAAGGGAAACGCCTTACGGCGTAATGAATTGAATTTTGTATCCCAAACTGTTTTCGAAATTATATCCATATGGATTAACTGTTAATAGTTTTTGTGAAGATCTATGATAAACACTTCACTGTTTTTGTGGAGATCTATGATAAAGATCTATGATAAACACTTCACTGTTTTTGTGGAGATCTATGATAAACACTTGCACTAGTGGATCACTTTGAAGAATACCTGCAACCAGGGCAAAGCCATGTCCAAATGACTTGGTCAGCTAGCCAAATAATGCTAGAACATAAATTATAAACTAATGAATATATTCTCTATTCTCAGGAATCCTCTGCTTTTTATATTCGGATCATATAGATAATGAGATCAACATATATGAATCAGAATAAGTGATTAATAAACCAACACAAATCCACAATACAACGAAATTCACCTTCCTGATCTTAAAATGACCTTGCATTCTGCCACCAACCAGCATTTTCTATTAATTAATTTAACAAGAGTTCTCTCTTGTTTATTTAAACTGCATGACTCCATTAGGCCTGCACAAAATTTAATTTGAATATTATTAAATGCAGGCCTGCTAATGGTGATGGAGTAGTTGATGGCCACCATTTCCAAATCTTATATTAAGTCGTAGAGATGGAAATCGTGCTATATATATATATATATATATATATATATATATATAGTTAGTCACATTAGCAATTATAATTCAATGGTGCTGGCTTGGGCATTGATTTTGAGAATATCATCATTCAAATTCAAAATTCAAGTAAGCAACCTGCCTACTCTTTCCGAATCAAAAAGGGAAGTTATTGGTTTTTTCTCATTTCAAGGATAATCTGTGTGTTATGAACTCACAAAGAGTTTATTATAGATAATAGAATTTTTCGTCCAATTTCTGTGTTGCAGGATTTTTTCTTTTCTTTTCTTAGTGTTGTTCCCTGCAATTGGAAGTTATATTGAGTGGTAGAGTCATCGTAACTGCTATGTATTAATCATGGATAGGGATCATTATGAATAATATGTACATGTGCATGGGAAATGATAAGCTCTTGCTGCTTGCTCTATTAATGATGAAGGGAAAGCGTGAACTTTCACAGGAAGTCCTCAATTTTTGGAATATTTGATGGCGTCTAAGCTGGCGGTAGAGGATAACTTTGACTTTCTCCATCCATGGCACTGAAATTCTATCTTCGCACAGATTTTCCTAAAGCTAGAATCTCATCAGAAAGCCTTTTCAACCTTAAATTTCCGATAAAACTTTAATGCTTTTAAACTGTTTAGGTGTGCGTATTATATGACTTGGAATTCTGAAACTGAGTCTAACTTGAGAGATTTTGAACCAGAACTCCTTGATGTGTCAGTCTTAATTATTCAAAATCATTGAAATTGGTACATCCAGGAATTTTACGAAGTAAAGATGGAATTGTACCACTAAGTAAGATAAAACAAGATGGATTTCTGCGACGAATTAATAGATCAAAACATCATAATGAGAGTCCATGAACTCATGGGTATCTTAACGTAGATAAAACTGAGTGAATGAGGAAACTTGCAGGCATAAAGTAGAAACCTGAGCTTAGAGAAGCCAAAAAGCACAGTAGATTTTGGAATGGAAATAAGCTTTCCTATTTTGGGTATTCTAAGATATCTGTTTTTGTATTTGAAAAATCAGGTGACGTGGCAAATTTATCTCGACACCAGACTTGTGACTGAATTTTGATAATGTTGGTCTATGATGAACAATTGAAAGGCTACAGTCCTTAATGTGAATAACCTATGCAAAATTATCTTTAACTGCTTCAATATAAATGAGTTCCATGGCCTTACAAGAAGGAAAAGTGTCTGATACCAACTTGACAACTTCTGATAAAAACAGCATACATGATACAGTACAGAAAATCATACAAAATATTAAGAGTTCAAAAAGAGAATTTGTTGGTGGAAGTACTCTGGTAGAGGATCTCGATGCTGAAGGTGCACTCAAATATCATAGAAGGAAAAGCAACCGAAAAAATCCCAAGTACTTTCAGAAAAGAAAACTTGTTGCTGGAAAGAGCAAATCTACATCTTCAAGATCATTCAAAATATACCAGGGATTTAGTGATGAAAACCATCCTGCAGCTCTGAATTCCTTCCATGAGTTTACACTGCCTGTAGATGAAGATGATTTTTCATTGATTAGTTCTCCCGCTAATACTTGCAAAGAAGAAAGCTTCGAACTTGTTTTAGATGACAATGGGGCTTATACTATAGACCCTTACATTGGGCCTTATGATCATAAAACTTTAAGGGAGGAAAATCTGCAAAACAACATCGATATACAAAGAAATGTTGAAGAGTTTGGGGGTTGTCAAACAATTTCAAGAAATGGATGCAGACTTCCTTGGTCCTGGTCTGGAAGGCGAAATGGTAGAGGTAAAAAATTGAAGGGCATTAGAGGGAAGAGGTTTTCATGTGGTGTGCTGGTTGCCAATAGGAGAAAATCACTCTCTGATTCTGCTAGTACTCTGCACTATCAAGAACCTATTCAATTTGAATATGTTACAGATTTTTCTTCCTCGGATTGCTCCTATTCAAAGGATGAAACCCCATTGGTCAGATCCCCCCCCACACGAATGTTTTAACCTTGGACTCACCTCTAGACGATTATGGTGATTCTCCCCATGTAAACAACAGACGTTTCAGTGAGCTAGATCTCCATCCTCTCATCAAAACTCATCACAGGACCAGAAAGTTAGGGATTAGTGAATATGAGACAAAGGAGGAATCCTTACAGATGAGGACTAACGAAAACATGTTAGTGAATAGAAGCTTGAGTCAAAAGTACAGTCCCAAGTCTTTCGAGGAACTGGTTGGGCAGAGCATTATTGCTCAAGCTCTTTCCAGTGCAATTAACAAAGATAAGATTGCACCCTTTTATCTTTTTCATGGGCCCAGAGGTACAGGGAAGACATCTGCTACAAGAATATTTGGTTTTTCTTTGAATTGCATGGCTGATTGCAATGCAAAGCCCTGTGGAAATTGCAACGGGGGAAAGAATAAGAATAAAGAATAAGAAAGCTTTCGCCAACAGAGAACGAGAATGCCGAGGAGCCATGAAATGAGTGACCACAAAGTAGAGCGATCAAGTGAAGAACTGGTGTGAACTGGTGTGAATATTCGGCTGACTGTGTACCATGGCTTTTCTGTCACCTTCTTCACCGCCGAATGGATGGACGGCTCTCCTCACCACACCCTGCCATCTTCGTCAAGGGACATGATCCGCTTCATAGAGCTCCCTGATGTTCAGATCGAAGGGGATTGAGGCGCCTCAGATTGCTGTCCTCTCTCATCCATCCACAGACGCTTGGCCTCTCTTCGCTGACGCTTGGTTTCTAAAAAGGCCGATGATCTAATGGTTGGAGTTTATTCCATCGTCTAACAATCGATCTAAGGGCCCATAACGAGACACCGCGGCACGGAGGGGAGTTCCTCTCAGAGGGAACGCCTTACAGGGGATCGAGGCGCCTCAGATTGCTGTCCTCTCTCATCCATCCACAGACGCTTGGCCTCTCTTCGCTGACGCTTGGTTTCTAAAAAGGCCGATGATCTAATGGTTGGAGTTTATTCCATCGTCTAACAATCGATCTAAGGGCCCATAATGAGACACCGCGGAACGGAGGGGAGTTCCTCTCAGAGGGAACGCCTTACGGCGTAATTATAAATTTTTAAATTTCTCATCATATTTTAGGCCAAAAAAATGAATGCGACTAGTAGATTTTCAGAGCGATTTTAATTAAAATCATTGGTTATATAGGCCAATATTCTATCTTATGTTTTTTTGAATGTATTTATGTTAGTTTCTATTTATTTCTTATCCGCCTTTGGAGGGTACAATTTTCGTTGTGCCCTGGTCGCCTAGGTGAGACGCTGGTATGATGTATAGAAACTTTTGATGGAGTCACATGTTTTTGATGTAATATAATTCACTTTACATAAACCAAAAAAAATAAATTATTTTTTACTATTTAATATATACTAATTCAATATTATTTTTTAAACAAACCACATTAAAATAGGTTGGATATTATTAAACAATTATACGATTATAAGTGAATATTTAACTAGATTTAGAAATTGGCATTATTTCAAATAATTTCATATATATATATATATATATATATATAGATATATATAACACTTTATCTTATCTTTTATAAATTTATATTTTATTTGAATGTGGAGAGGATTCTGTTCCTTCCTCCCAACCACATCCGATAACCCCAATTGAAAACAACTTAGGAAGTTACAAAGTCGTTCTTGGTACAAATAATTTGCAATTGACTTCTAATTTGGGTGCACTCATGACACTCTAAGAGGAAGTGTCTTTCTTCTTCAATTCTCTTAACACAAAGATTAAAAATATTAGCCTCCCATTGCGTTTTGGGAACCGTCCAATGTCTAGGTTTGCTATGTAGCTTGTGGGGTTTGGTTCATGTTTTATCATGTTGATTTTTTTTGTGCTAGCAAGAATTGAAATATTTTTTGATTTTATTTTACACCCTAATCTAGCAAAAATTAAAAAAAAATGAAGATAAGAATTTTTTTATTTGATTTTATTTTTTAACTTTTTATCACACCACAAATTCCTTTTAAATTTAGATGTAATAAGGTTTTTAATTCGGCCTGGAGTATGCCGTAAAACTGCTTCTGCTTGGCTAAGAGCTCGTCTTCCTCGGACGTAAGGAAACAGGTTAACGGCCCAAGACCCAGAGGCATCTGGCAGGAGTGAAAGCCTGCTCCCTTACGGACCACCAGCGGGTTATTACAGGTGGCGTGGTTTTCCTTGATAACGGTGATGAGTCAAACCAACATTCGCGGATAGCAGCCAGAGATGGCTGTCCTCACTGTTGGTTTGACACCTGAGTTTGATAGGTTTTGCCACCTTCGGAAAAAGAAAAAAAAAATAAAAAAAAAAATAAGGTTTGTAATATTGTTTGCCAAGATGACATCATCCTGTATTCCCCAATGTTTTATCCAAGAATTCACATCTTGATGTTATATTTGCTTGAGCTATTGGTCTATATGGTTGGAGTTAGAAGCAATTTTGGGGAGCCTCTAGTCATCCATATTATATATCTTTCTCTTTTACATTATGTATCCAACCATATTTGTGCACTCAATGGATAAGAGCCTTATTTCTATGAGGAGGATACAATAGGGTGTACTGTTTTTTTATATTAAGATGATAAGTTATAAAATTATTTTGGATTTGCTTTATCCTTCTCCAATACTTTCCATGAATACCACATCTCGAGACTTGTATAAGATATCATGAGTGATAAGAATATCAAATATAATTTTTTTTCTTATTTCACAATTGAAGGTATACTAATTTACACTTGTTTTCAAGTTTGTATTAAGTTTTCCACCTTTCATATATTAATTTTTTTCAACACTAAACTTCTAATTAAGGTTATGAACAATATTATTCCAATATATTTGTGTGAAGGGACTTCATCCAAACTACTATTATCATATATGAGAGTGTTAGAAGTGATTTTATGGGATTTGATTATCAATATTTTTGTTTTGTCCATGTTCACAATCATAATGATACTAGAGAAAAAGTCCTTGAGGATTTATAGATGATTAATGAAGTCATAGGGATTCCATGTCATAAGAAAAATATCATTAACTTAAAGAAGAAGGATGATGACTATACCAGTAAGAGTTGAGCCCATACAAGCAACATTCTAACTTATCGATGTAAATGCCAAAGAGAGTTGGGGATAAGGGAAAAACTTGCTGAAATGATATATTACAATTAATTTCTTGAAACCACCCTTGGTATTTCCTAAACTTGGCAATGCCACTTGCATATAGCCTTACTATAGTAGTTCTCAGCTCATAAGGAACTTTGAGCTCTCCTAACATATTCCAAAAGTTAGTCCTAGGCACAATGTCAAATTTTTTTCTAAAATTAATGAAATAACAAAGGAGATTGGTTTCATTATCACGATACTCTGCAACAATGATTTTCAATAGAACACAATGATCAATATTCAAATAATATCCCCTAAAGACAAATTTTCCTTTATCTCTTTTTAGTGACTTTCAAGCCCTTTGCTTCTATTTTTCTTCCAAAATACTTATGTAGAGCTTGGATAGGATATGACTAATCATAATGGTCCTATAATTAGAGGGAATACTTTTATCCCCACTTTTAAAGCTGGAAAAATGAAGCTTTGAATCCTAGGTTTAGGGAAGCCATGCTTGAATACTAAATTGAAGAGCATGTATATATGAGGAATGAGAATAGGCTCTCTAATTTTCAAGATTTCATCTTAGTTGCCTTCGATGTCTTTAAATTTTCCTTTTCTTAGCCATTTAATCCAAACTTTATGTTTTATATAGTAAACACTTCATCCTCTATATGAACATTTGGAATGTTGATCCGAATTTAAATGGGAATGCAACAAATTACAGAGATAACCATAAATACAGAGATGCAGTGGAAATAATACTTCATTTCATTACTGTAAAATACTGAAATATGCTTACAAACAGAAATGGAAATAAACCAGTGAGGGCAATGGTAGCTTATCTCTCAAAAGAGATGTGGTGGCTACATGCCTCTGAACTCTGTTACAATGAGGCTCGAAGGCCTATTTATTGTTGAGAAATAATGTAAAACCCTAAACATCCAAAAACCTAACCCTAGAAGATGAAACGCCAAACTGTGGGCCCCATTTGGGTAAACTAGTACATCAACTTCCCGGGGTCGTAACTTTGGCATACAATCTCTGTTTGACACGCACAATATTTCGTTAGAAAGATCTATGAGAGAGCTACAACTTTGGAAAAAGAAACATTGGTCCATTGATCCATGTTGCTCCCAGTTTTCCCAAAAAATGTCGTTTAGGGCCTCAAAACGACTCCAGAAGTTCAGGACCCCAAAAACTACTAAAAATAGTAAACTGTGCTATAATTAAAGAAACTGAAAAACTGAAAGAAACAATGGTGGGGGTCCAAGTGGACTTGGCGGGTGGCCACCAATATCCACCTGAATCATTCCTCCCCCCAGGAAGAAATGGTCCCCATTGTGTTGAGTTCCTCCATGAGATGAGGAAACTTCTGCTGAACTTGGTCCCTGGTGAGCCACTTGTGTTGGTGAAGGAGTTGGCCTACTTTGACAATTCGATACAGTTGGATATTTTGCTAGCAAGTGTGCTTGATCTGTGTGTCCATGATCCGATCAGTTACAGCTTATTCCATGCAATCTAGATTTAACTCTGTGGGTGTGAGTTGTTTTGCAATGTCGAATGTGTCTAGTAATGGTGGAAAGTATGGCCGAACATGGTCCACATTGAACACTGGGTGCAGGCCAAGGAATGGGGGAATGTTGAGCTCAAATGCATTGTCTCCCACAGCCTTGGTAATGGTGTAAGGACCATATCGAAGTGGTTTGAGTTTCTGATAGGCTCCAGTAAGGTGTTCCTATTGCAAATGCAACCAGACTTTTTCACCCACTTGAAACGTGTGTGGCACCTGATGTTGATCATGTCGTTGCTTGTACTTGGCATTTGATTTCTCCAGAATGTCATGGACTTGCTGGAGAATATGTTGGATGTGCTCTATGAAGTTGTTTGCCTTATCTGTTTCGGACTAGACATGAGCCGAATCTACGTGAGTAGCTGCAAATGGCATGGCCACATCAATGGGACAGAGTGGTTGGAATCCCAAGCCCACCTAAAAAGGGTTGTGGCCAGTCGAGCTATGGAGAGCCTGGTTGTAGCTGTGTTGAACATAGGGGAGGCTCTCATCCCATGTGCGTGGATGCTTTGAGTTGTACATGCGCATACTGTGTACGATCATCCTATTCACAACCTCTGTCTGACCATCAGTTTGAGGATGGAAGATTGTGGACTTAGTGAGTTTGGTGTCCAGCATCGACCAGAGGCTGGACCAAAATGTACTGAGGAACCTGCTGTCCTAATCTGAGATGATAGACTGTGGGATCCCAAAGTGTACCCACACTCGTTCAAAGAAGAGTTTAGCAGTGGCTTCTGTTGTGATATTATTCTTGTAGGCCGCCATAATGGCCATCTTCGAGAACCTGTCGACGACCACAAAAACACAGTCATTTCCATGCTTATTAGAAGGAAGGTCCGACATGTAATCCATGGAGATGGATTCCCAAGGTCGACTAGGGGTAGGCAACAGGGTATAGAGGCCTTGCTTCTTGATGGTCGGTTTGGTAATGGAGTAGGCAATGCATGATTTGATGTACTTCCCAACATCATGTCGAAGATTCGACCAATAGAAATACTTTTGCACTACTGCCACCGTTCTCGACCCGAAATGCCCAGCAGCCCGACTGTAGTGTGCTTCCCAAATCATCTTGGAACACTCGCTTGAAGGAACACAAAGGTGACCCAGGTGGCATAACAGGGCATCCTGGAGGTGAAAATATGGAACATGCTGACCCTCCAAGAGTGTCTAGTATGCGTGGCCAAATTCTGGGTCGCTTTTGTAGAGAAGTGGCCAATCAGAAGTCTCATGCCCACAAGAGTTGAGCACGGTGGTTAACGCCATGATCGGTGGTCGACTAAGATAATCTGCAACATTATTGGTGCTGCCCTTCTTATACTTGATATTCAAATGGAACTGTTGCAGGTATTTGGACCACTTTTGATGGCGATCATTATGCAATTTCCCTTGGGTCTGTATGAACTGCAGGGGTCGGTGGTTTGTGTGGATGACCGTTTCCTTCCCCAAAATGTAATGCTTCCATTGTCGACAGGCTTGTACAATGGAATACATCTCTTTGTCATAAGTGGGATACTTCCAGATTATGTCTGAAAGTGTCTCACTGTGATATTCCACGTGATACCCGTGTTGAGTAAGTACTGCCCCAATAACATAGTCAAAGGCATCTGTCTCGACCTCAAATGGTTGTTGCAATTCTGGTAATGCGAGCACTGGTGTCGAGCAGAGGCGATCTTTCAACTCTGTGAATGCCTTCTTTTGAGACTCAGACCAAAAGAATCTTGCTTTTGATCCTCCCTTGGTGACTTGACTCAAGGGTCAAGTGATATGAGAAAATCCCAACACGAACCTACGGTAGAAGTTGGCAAGACCTAGAAAGCTGCGGAGCTTTGTCAGAGTGGTTGGAGATGGCCAATCACAAATGACTTGGATCTTGGTTGGATCCACATGCACCCCCTGGTCATCAATAATGTATCCTAGATACTGAACTTGGGTCATGCCGAAAGTACATTTCTCCAAATTGGCACATAAATTGTGTTGCGACAGTGTTTGGAGAACCTGTCGGATGTGGTGGAGGTGCTCTTCCCAACTCTGGCTGAAGATCAAGATGTCATCCAAGTATACCACTACAAATGAGTTGGTGAATGGCCGCAAGACGTCATCCATTAACCTCATGGAGGTTGTGGGAGCATTCATCAATCCGAAAGGCATAACCAACCATTCGAAAAGGCCCTCCTTGGCTTTGAAGGCAGTGTTCCACACATCAGAGGGTTCGATTGGTACTTGATGATATCCTGACTTCAAATTGATCTTGCTGAAATATTTATCCTCCTTCAGTTGGTCCAGGAGGTCATCAATCGGTGGCATCGGGTACCTATTACGGACAATGATCTTGTTCAGCACCCGATAGTCAATACAGAGTCTCCAAGTCCCATCCTTCTTCTATACCAACACGATTGGGCTCCCACAAGGTGATGAACTTTGACGGTTGTGACCTTTTTGCAATAGCTCCTGAATCTGCCTCTTGATTTCACCATTCTCCAGAACAGAGCGCCGATAGATTGGTCCATTGGGTAGTGCCGCACCTGGGGTCAGATCGATGGAGTGCTTGACTTGACAGTGTAGAGGAACCCCTGCAGGGGACGTGAATATGTCCTTGTACTCCTCCACGACCTTGTCCATCTGTAGTTGTCATGCGGAGGGGCCCTGTCTAGAGGTCGTGGCCACCGTATTCTTCTTTCCTTGAGGGCGTATCATCAGGAAAACAAATTTCCCAGTTTTGGAAATGAGCTTACTGCATTGTTTTACAGTAACCAAAGAGATGGCGATAGGCGGTGCTAACTCTGGTATCCTATACAACTTATTTTCCAAAGTAACAATAACAACACGGGGCCTTGATTCATACACAGCATGTCGCTTCCACAGGTATGGTTGTCCTAATAATACATCACAAACATCAAGGGGAGAAACGTCACACAATACCTCATCCGTGAAGGGCTTGATGTTGTATGGAAAGCGAGATTGCTGGCTTACGTGAAGATCCCGTCCTTGGTGAAGCCACCCGATGGTGTATGGTTGTGGATGTGCTGTGGTCGGTAAGCCCAACCGCTTCATGACCTCTGCCGAAATGAGGTTCTTTTGGCTCCTGCTGTCGACAATGAACTATAGCGGGGAGCCCTTTACCCACATCTGGGAGTGGAAGAGACACTCCTCCTCCTTTGGATCTTTGGGTTCCTCCTTCTGGATCTTTGTGGTGGCAACAGTGGCGTTGGGCTCCGCATCGATAATATGCTTCCCTTTATCATTCCCCTTGTTGGGTTCTGACTCAGAGTCGGAACATGCATCTGATTCTGAAACCCTTAGCTCGGCCACCAGTGACTGCTTGGCCCAATACTCATTTGTGTTGTGAGTGGAGCTCTTATGGAACTCACACCACTTTCCTGTGTCCTTTTTCAACTTCATGATGCTATTCTTTGCTTGCAGCTTTGGCGGGTTGTCTTGGGTCGCCCCGCCTTGGCTTTTTCCTTTGTTCTGCGGTTTGGGGGCACCTTTCCCTTGCTTCAGATTCGCAGATCCAAATTCTCGCTTCTTTTGTTTAAACTTTTGCTCGACCTTGATGCCATATCGGTATGCCGTGTCGAGCGAGGAGATGTTCAGGAATTATATTTCTTCCTGGATGTACTTGTGTAGGCAGCCGTGGTATTTGAGTACCAAATGCTGCTTCGAATCCTTGATACCCAACTTTGTGCGAAGGGTATGGAAAATATTGGTAAACTCTAGCACGTCTTGGTCCCTTCCCTGTCGTAGTGTTGTCCACTTTATGTATTGATCCTCATAGCTTCCGACAGGGTAATACTACTCCTTGATGGCAGTCTGGAATGAATTCCAAGTGGGTGCGGCTGAAAATAGTGAGCCTGTACTTTCATCCTTCTGCTCGCAGTAGGTTTCCCACCAGTCTTTGACGTGGGGGCTACTTTGTGAAGAGCGAAGATAATCTTTTCTCGACTCGAAAAATCATGAACAGAAAAATACTCTTCTAACATATTTAACCATTTATCTACGGCATCTGCATCTATTTGACCCTCGAGGATGGGGATTTCAAAATTAACTTGTACGTTAAAGGGTGTGGCGTTTCCAGAGTAGCCTTTGGGTAGCCGCTGAAGGATTTAGGCAAAGCTGTCCATCATCACGTTCCTTGGCCGCTCGAGGGTTTCTTCGAGCAAGATTTTGATAGGATCTCCTGCCCCCTCGTCTTTCTTTTCAATTGCCATAGGAGGCCATCGGGATTTGCGAGGTTGTTCTTGCAAAGGTTCGACCAATTCAAGCCCTAACTCCTTATATCCCGACCTCGTTGGGGACAAGCAAAGAAAAACAGAGAAAAAGCAGACCGCTCTGATACCACTGATCCAAATTTAAATGGGAACGCAACAAATTACAAAGATAACCATAAATACAGAGATGCAGCGGAAATAATACTTCATTTCATTACTGTAAAATACTGAAATATGCTTACAAACAGAAATGGAAATAAACCAGCGAGGGCGATGGTAGATTATCTCTGAGAAGAGATGTTGCGGCTACATGCCTCTGAACTCTGTTATAATGAGGCTCAAAGGCCTATTTATTGTTGAGAAACAATGGAAAACCCTAAACATCCAAAAACCTAACCCTAGAAGATGAATCGCCAAACTGTGAGCCCCTTTTGGGTAAATTGGTACATCAACTTCCCGGGGTCGTAACTTTGGCAGACGATCTCTATTTGACGGGCACAATATCTCGTTAGAAAGATCTATCCAAGAAATACAACTTTGGGAAAAGCAACATCGGTCCATGGACCCATGTTGCTCCCAGTTTTCCCAAAAAATGTCTTTTAGGGCCTCAAAACGGCTCGAAAGTTCAGGACCGGAAAAATTGCTAAAAATAGTAAATTGTGCTACAATTAAGGAAACTGAAAAGCTGAAAGAAACAATGGTGGGGTTCCAAGTGGACTTGCTGGGTGGCCACCAATATCCACCTGGTTCAAATGTTTTCCATAACAATAGGGGATTCATAAAGATTTTTGAGGTAGTTCCATTCATTTAAGGGAATTGTATTAGCTTATTAATTTTATGAGTCAAAAATTTCCTCCAAAATATCTGAGGATCGATCTTTGATAGGTGGAGAAGATTTTTTTGTTGTCTATTAATGTAGCATATTTTTTACCTTTTAATTAGGGCTTTGTATCTTTTTATCTTATACAATTTTAAAATCTCATTAAAACCATCCCTGATGGCTTTCTAGAAATTTTGCACTCATTGTCATACCAATTGTTGGCTACCCTTTTTTTTAATTTTTCCCTAGCGTCTTGATAGAGAATTTTTTAATGGAAATAGACAGGGGTATCATAGAATTATGATAAAGGTTTGTGAATCGATGCTTCTGGGAGGAGAGTCCTCAATATTGTTTTTATATTATAGGAGATTTAATTTTGAATTTGATTCCTTTAGGAAAGGATCAACTTTATATTTGTCAAATAGAAATTGTGTTTTGTTACTAGAATTTTCCTTGATGGAGTGTTTGTGTTAAAAAAGTCTTGGGTTAGGGTTAAAGGCCTATATGATTGGAGTCAGGCTCATGGTTGTTTAAAAGGTCAAAATTTACTATTTGGTTGTATATGGGGATATTTGAAATCACATAATCTACAACACTATTTTCTAACCCATGGATGCAAGTCATTTGGTAAGAATTTGGCCATTTCATTAGACCATTGCAAAGTATTTTATATCTTCAGAGCTACAAAGCTTCGCTAGCTCAGTACCAAATAAATTCTTAGTAATGTATTCATAGTTTCGTTTATACATGTTAGTGGAAACAATGTACTCATTTAGTTAGAGAGGATTAGGGTTGGAATCATTGCTTTGAAGAATAACTTTATCAAATACAATTCTAACATTCAAGTCTCCCAGTAGGAAGATATTATCTTCATTTCTTAGGGTGAAAATATCTTGTTCTATGTTTTTGTAGGGACAATTATTATTTAAATTATTTTTTTAATAAAAGGTAGAATTAATAGGCACAAAATAACATATTTCTATATACATCTCCCTAGTACTAATATCATAAACTTCCATCCATATGCATTAATTAAAAGGGTATTTCTTATGAAGCCAAATGTCAAGAGAAATGCTCATTTTTGGTAACAAGCTATGTCTCTATTCCCCTTAGGGGATGATTTCTTGCTCCATGCCAACCACAATACAAATCCCTTAGTGTGAGGGACTTTAGATTTTTCATGCTTCCAAGTGTCAACCATAAATATATTATAAATTTCACATAGGATCCAACTTAATATAGGGTCTTTGTTCCATGGAAACTCACGATAATTCCATATGAGGATTTAGATTATATTCGTTTTTTTTTTCTTTTTTTTTGATAATAGCCTTAAATATATTCCTATTTATTGTCCATTTTTATTCCTTCTTACTTCATTTACCTTTCAAACTTCATTTCTTAATTTTGTTTGGTATTTTGGAATGAAGTGTTTATGATTAGGGTAGATATACTAATTACACATCATGTTAATTAAATAGTATTTTTCTCATTCAATTGTAAGTTTTTCCAACTTAATAACATTTTATATTTACAATTTTTTATTTCTAACATTAAATCCAATATTTTATCACAAATATAATACGTAAATAAATTTAATTATAATAATACAATAAGTAGTAAATAATAATAATAATAATATATATTTTAAGGTCACAACGTTGGTGTATGAGATCTACTTGTTTGTGGAACAAGGTACAATCTAGTAAGGTTTACATATTCTACCTCACTGACTTGAACTTATGCCCTCTTAGGAAGAAATATATGTGCATAACCAATAGACCCACATAAATGCATACATAGCATAAAATTGATATCAATATTAAATACGAATTAAACTAGCAGTTGCACCAATGTTGCAAAGGAAACGTCATAAGGTATAAATAGAGAAGAATCATGACATATAAAAAAAATCATTAAAGATAAAAATTAGTAAATTAATAAAATAAGGAAATATATAATTTTTTATATAGATGAATTATTAAAAAAATATAATAAATATTGATGAATTTTGACTATATACACTAATAAATTTTATTTTTAATTAATAAAATTTGAATACAAAAAGTACGTTATTTTATCAAATTTATTTTTAAATTCAAATTTGAACTAATAACTATCCAAATCCATATCCATGAGATATGCAATTGAAAATCAAAAGATTTATGTTATTAAATTTGATCTATCAGAACGATGTTAATGTCTATATTTAATATAATCTCTCAAGAGTCCTGGTTTTGAAAATCTTAAATATCAGATGTTCAAGCATTCTTAAAGAAAGTCAATTCTCTATTCTTACCACAAACTCATCAAATCTCGGATATCAAATGTATTCATCAAATCCTATTAAACGTAAACATCATTCCTTATGCTAATTTGGAGTTTATCTTCCTATCACATTATTATATCATTAGCCAAAAGCCCAAATCTTATCTCATTATCACGTCATCAGCCAAGGGCCAAGATCTTTTTGATTAAATGATTAAATCATAATCTTGATGAACAAGATGGTGTTGTGTGTAGAAAGTCCTTATTTCTATTCTTCCTTAAAACTCATTAGATATTAGATGTCACCATCAATTCCTATATTTTGTAATTATAGGATTTGGTAATTTGGTTGGATTTGTATTTTGCAATGCAAAGTTATCTTCATGTATAATTGTGGTGTTTGGATCCATCTTTTAGGATGAAAGCAAAGCTGTGTAATAGAGAATTGAATATGACACCTTAATTTTTATGACAAGTTTGCCAAATAAATTATCTGTTAGTTCACAATTCATCCTCTTATGATCACCATAATTTTTTTTTTAACCTCATGCAACATGCGTGAGTTTTTTCCTCTTTTTCTCCTCTTGATGTGTGTCGTTTTGTTAACCAGAGGTTATTTGGAACCAATGCAGATTGTGAAGATGAAAGTACACATGTGCTGCAGTGGCTGCGAAAACAAGATTCACAAGGCTCTTTCTAAGCTACAAGGTATGCTGTAATATCGGGTCTTTTTTTTTTTTTTAAACATAGTCTACCATATACTGGTGACAATGGTGTATAAACAATTTATTGACATAATCTGCGCTGACCTGTTCTTGCAGGTGTACACACGATAGAAATTGACATGGTGATGCAGAACATTACAGTGAATGGCTACGCAGAGGCAAAACCTCATGCAACATGCGTGAGTTTTTTCCTCTTTTTCTCCTCTTGATGTGTGCCGTTTTGTTAACCAGAAGGTTATTTGGAACCAATGCAAATTGTGAATATGAAAGTACACATGTGCTGTAGTAGCTGCGAAAACAAGATTCACAGGGCTCTTTCTAAGCTAGAAGGTATGCTGTAATATCAGGTCTCTCTAATAGATTGATCTGTTTTTTTTTTTTTCAAACATAGTCTACCATATACTGTTGACAGTGGTGTATAAACAATTTATTGACATACACGATAGAAATTGACATGGCGATACAGAACGTTACAGTGAATGGCTACGCAGAGGCAAAGAATATTCTGAAGTGTGTGAGGAGATCCAGGAAGAAGGCAGAGATTTGGCGTCATCCTCATAACAGCGAATACCATCCTTTCATTGCCCATTACTATCATCAACACACAAACTATATCCTTGCAAGTTCCTCAACTTACAATTACCATAAGCATAGCTATAATGGGAGAAGCCATGGCTACTATCAAACTGATCCCTTCTCTACCATTGTAGACGACAAGTCATCTATCGATTCTGTGCAATGTAGATCTTGACTGGAAAGTAGACTATCAATGGCCAGAAATTCAGAGCACCCAAAAGTCCCAGCACATCATTGAATAATGGAAATATGATGCCAACGTCTAGATAATAAACCTAATGTTAAAATGATTTATATTGATATTGGTTAAAATACATCATGAAAGTAGAAAATATATGCAAGAAAAACCTGAAACAATCTAAAAATGGATAGATATAGCACCTAAATTCACTAGTACTACATTTCTGTAACAGCAGTTTCTGTTGGGCTCAAAGAGAGATTGGATCGGGGAACATGTAATAATCAGAGATCAAGAAAGTGGAATACAACGTGACAAGAGTGAAAACTAACATGGTCATAGGCCCTGAAATCCATCCCAATTGGGCAAAACTCCATGCCAAAGATAACATTCCTGCTCCTATGAGGTTTGTGATGATATGAGCCACTGTTGTCCAAAGTGTGCTTGTTCATTCCAATCTCATTCGTAACTTCAAAACTTAGTCTTAAACAAAACTGAGACATCCTTATCAAAAAAACCATCAAAGAAAAGTATAATGGAATGGAGAAATGAAGGAGTCGGCATACCGTACTTGTTCAAAGTAGATATTTTGAGTCATGAGCCTCCATGGCAGACTATATTTCCTTGGAAGATGCAAGTTGTTTGAGCTTGCCAGAAAGAAAAAGTATTTTGATTATTTTAATTTATTAAATATATTTATATGGATTTGGATCAAGAGCAAATGAATAATAAATTTTAATACAAATTTCAAGTATTGAGAAGAGATATCCTCCAGGAGCCCAGTGATTGCCTCCACAACCTCATCATTTATAAGGATCTTGCGGTCCATCATAATCCCTCCTGTATGCGTCCATGATAGCAACAAGCTGGTGATTATCGACTTAAACAAAGGCTAGAACAACCATAGGATTTTGACATGTAAAATTATGTTACCCTGCCCCTTTTAGACTGATAAACAAGACCATGCATAACTGCATTTGAACCTGTATCCAAGAAGACACTTTAAAGCTATGCATACAAAGCATCTTCTAGTGCCATTAAACATTACGAAAGAAATGCAAACTCATTCCACTCATTATCTAGCTATTAAATATTACATACAAGAACAAAACTCAGAAAACAGAACTTCATTCATTTTTCCATTTTAGCATGGAATGAACAATGTACAAGGTATTATCAAATAATGGCAGCCTCTGAGAAAGAAGTTGTAACAATCGTCACGTTTTGCTCCCTCATTCTCATGGCGAAATGGTTGAGGCTGAGCGGGAGATTTTTTTCGACGATGAAGTCCTTGAGCTCCTTGGACATGGATATTGTGTTGCGTTCTCTGCCACGAATCATCTGAATTTTCCCCATTTTACACAAGCAACCATACCTATAGCTTCTCCTGGGCAGATTTAATGCCCACTCATATGAATTCGAAGTCAGGCATAGGTTGAAGAAGGCGTTGTGCTCCAGTACAAAATCCACCCTTCATTGGGGGTTATCAAAAAAACCATTTCAAGCTCTTGTGACAAGGCATCAAATGTTATTAGTCAAACTCTAGTTTTCGAGGGGAGGTCCAAATTGCAAAAAAAGAGGCCACATCATCGCTCTTACTATTTCTTCGCAGCATAAAACAGAGTCTTGACATCTGCAAGGGCATCCTTGATCCTTACAATATGATATGGCCCAATTTTTACCTGTGCCTTGGAAACAAAAGTGGCCACAACTCTCCGAAACGTTGTGGAAAACCTAAAGAAAATAAGAAGCACACTCTACAACTAATTCCTAACGACCTTCGATTGATCTGATTGAACGTAAGCATTACACTTTACAACTAATGCTTAACTACCTTCATCCAATTTGATCGAATGACTGAACATTTTTCAATCGTCTAACATATAATCTAATGGCCTATAGTGATGACAGGTGGGCGAGAGGGAAGTTTTTCTCAGAGGGAATGCCTTACGACGTAATTAAAAAAAATAAAAATTTAAAGGGCCGACAAGAGCATGAGGGGTAATCCATTGCCCTGAAGAACAAAAAGAATATATCTTTGCCTAGGGCCTTGGATTGGAATCTAATAATCAAGTTGAGTTCTGGGCACTTTGGAAAAGCCTTAACCTTGCTAGGGACAAAGGAATCAAGAAATTAAGGATCCTGGGAGATCCAATGTTAGTAATAAGATAGGTCTCTAAGGTGATATTAGGAAGTGCGTCATGTTTTCCTCCAATTGTCCATCAAATTACATTAATGGCGTCAAATTTTGAGGGACTCACTCTCCATCACGTCCTTAGATCGCCCAATGAGAAGACAGATATGCTAGCCAATCAAGGTTCCCAACTAAAACAAGGTGTTATTGAGCTCCATGATGGAGCAAGATTAATTGCGCCAATCCCGTAATCAAAGGTAATAAATGTAATTTTTTTAGAGATCATTCAAATCAAACTCTCTATTAGTCAAATTAAGGAGAATAAACGCAAGCCACCAGTTAGAATCACACCGCCACAGGATGGATGACGAGGGAGGATAGATGGGAGTCTGGTATATCCAGCACATGTTGCATACCATGCACGACGACATCCACACTTGGAGTAATAGTGAAGAAGAGAATCTTGTTTTAAATACTCAGTGGTCTTCTCAGTCGCAGTCGATATGGGAATTGTGATCAATTTAGGATTGTCTATTTGATGCCTTCATGTGATCTCTTTGAGTGAGGACTGGCTCAATGGTCGGGGATAATGCTTTGATGTTTCATCTTTAGGAGGGAATATTCTAGAATTTGGTGAGAATCCTTCTTCATGTGAGCAGGAGCTAATAAATAAGGGAATCCATGACGCTTATGAGCCTATTTGGTTGTTATCTAGTTTGAATCCTCTTCTGACGAATTGATCATTGACAATGATGGAGAATCGTGATGCTCCCAGAGATTTTGATCGCTAGAATAAAGTAGTAGGGAAGCTCTTTAAAAATTTGATAGGCATGTATGAAGTTTTGGGTAGGAGGCTGGACTTTATGGAGAATTAGAGGGCTGATCATGCAAAGATGGTGGACCATAAATTAGATTGGATGCACGCTCGTATGGAGCGCAAGCTCATATGTATGGAGACATAAACTATGCTACTAAAGACTACGCAATGAGAGTCAGCATGGAGCTCAAAGTATGAAGAAAAACATGGTTTCCTGGAACCAATACTGTCTTTGTAGGACGTGGTTGTCGCAGGAGCAGAGGGAGATGATGGAGCAACTCGTGGCAAGTAGGTGGCACCTGAGAACAAGTTAGAACTTGGCCCTTCTAGGGAAAATTAGACAATATTTTTTGGGGAAATTTGGTAGAATATATGGACATTTTCAAAGAATTATTGTAAAAAACAAAAAGTTTGCGACACTAGGAAAACCAAGCTTCGGTTGTATTGGAATTTTGAAGTTACTAATATAATTAATGAATGTAAATGATACTGGCTATGGAAACTAGTCTTTTAATATAATATAAATAGTCATTTTGTTTAAAAATATATATATTCATTAATTAAAAAATAAATTTTTATAAAATAAATAAATAATAATAATAACAAACTTAAGTCTTTATAAAATTATTTTAAAAATCTATTTAAAAATAAACCATGATGATCAAGTAACAACACGTCTATAAAATGAATATAAAAATGATAGATTAGGAATATTAAATATTCTTAAATTTTTATTTTTTAATTAAAATATAAATTTGTTAATTTAAATGGTTATAGTTGAAGTGAACAATGAGTTACATAATGCAATTTATTGGCCTTTTAACAAAAACATGACATTTTTTGTGAGTGTAGTTAAAAATTTTAAACTAGTTACAATTTAAGTGGGCCTTATGGGTAAGAGCACATGCTTCTTTGTAAGAGGTTATAGGTTCAAATCTAAAGGGGATAGAGTATGTGCATCTCAATAGACTTTAACAATCAAATCTGGGTAGAACAAGTATTATTATTATTATTATTTTATATATAAATTCCATATGAACCATACACCAATTTGGTGTTTATCTTGACCGTGATTTTAAAATTACATTATTATTATTATTATTAGAATAATACAAATTCTATATGAGTGTGTAGGCAACCTACTTAACATAGGTTCTTAGGACACAAATTATTCCATAAGATATAACTCAATCATAGATAAGAGCACTAGATATTTCTTCTTGCCCTTAATTAGAGGAACTTTGTTCTTTAATTTTCATGGGTTCTATGAAAATTAAAGAATAAAGTTCCTCCAATTAAGGGCAAGAAGAAATTGGTAATGCTCTTATCTGTGATTGAGTTAATTTTCATGGATTTTGCAATCTCATGGGTGTCACTTGAGTGGTTGGGAAAATGTTTTGTTTTCCCCTCCACCATATATCAATTCTCATAGAGGGACATGTTGGCCCATTGTGATGAAGCTCAAAGAGTAGGTGCTCCCCTCCTTCATGGATGTCTCACTTCTTGCTAAGTTATAAGTTATTGGTATATTTAGTTTATGGGTTGTTGGATATACTCTTGGGGTTATAGCAACAACTAGAAGATATGATCTTGGGCCTTGCCCAAATTACTCCAATATATTACCAATTCACCATAGATTAAAAAACAGACAAATAAACAAACAAACCAACCAATGATTTTGTGAATTGATGAATTGTTTTTCTTCTCTAAAATTGTTTAAATAGAAATATCCATGTCTTTATTATTAGAGGTTATTGTTAGAAAATCCATGCACTAAATAAAAATGTTATCCATAAGCTTTAACATTATGCTTCTAAAGAGGCAAGCCATAGTTTTTCAATCACTAAAGTGTCCATGATATTATCTAATTGAATAAATTGGACTTGCTTAATCTCTCCGATTTGAGAAGAGAAACTAAGTAACACTAGCTAATGATAAATCAAATCACCTTATCTTTGGAAAATGCCACTCGAATCCCATCAATATTCTCAAAATTGCAAGTTTGAGAATTTGGATAAATACAGAGAAAAAAATGCATGAATCATAATGTCCAGTTGTAGTGGTTTAATGAAATTTCAATTTTTTGAGTATTATTATTTAAACTATCATCTTTGAATAAAAATCATGAAAAAAATGTCCATTTACTAAATAATTAGCCTTTGTATTAAAATATTTATGGTGTACTCATTAAGTTGATAGCGTATAGAGTTGGAAAGGAAATCAATTAATGTTCTTTTTTAGTTAGGTAGGCATGGTAATACTTTCAAATAAAAATATTATATGTTTATGGTTACTGGGTTGCCATTAGGGAATCCAAACTAGTAATATATATATATGTGGATGATATGTTGCTAGTTGGAAAGGACAAAGAAATTATCCAGGATTTGAAGACCCAATTGTCCTCCAAATTCGACATGAAAGATATTGGTGCTACAAACTATATTTTGGGCATGGAAATTAAAAGAGATCAGGCAAAGAGGAATCTCTGGTTAAACCAGAGGAAGTATGTCGAGACAATACTGCAGAGGTTTAATATGCAGGATAGTAAACCGATGAAGGTTTCTATTCCTGTAGGTGTGAAGTTATCTGTTGAAAAATGTCCCAAGACACAAGAAGAGGAAGAGGACATGTCCCATGTTCCATATGCAAGTGCAGTCAGTAGCCTGATGTATGTGATGGTCTATACTAGACCAGACATTGCACATGCAGTGGGAGTATTGAGCAGGTTTATGCAAAACCAGGGAAGGAGCATTGGACAACAATGAAGTGGGTTTTGAGGTATTTGCGTGGAACTAGTGATTATGGTTTATGCTACCAAGGGAGACCAGGATTGAACATAGTGTTGGATATTTGTGGCTTTGTTGATGCAGTCTGGGCTGGAGATCTGGATCAGAGAAGATCTACAAGTGGGTATGTGTTTAACCTATTTGGAGGTGCAGTCAGTTGGATGAGTAAGAAACAATCTGTAGTGGCACTATCAACTACAGAGGTAGAATACATGGCAACCACTCATGCAAGCAAGGAAGCAGTTTCGTTGCAGAGATTGTGTTCAAGTATGGAGTTAATACAAGGAGCTATAAGAATAGACTGTGATAGCCAAAGTGCAATTTTATTGGAATAGAATCCTGCTTACCATTTAAAGACAAAGCACATTGATGTTCAGTATCACTTTGTGAGGGATATGATAGAAGACAAAAAGGTGGACACTTTGAAGAATAACAGATGCATTGACAAAAGTTGTGAGCTCTGAGAAGTTCTCTTAGTGTAGAGAAACAATGGGCGTTTCAAGGGTGGATAAATGACTAAGCTCTCCTGTGGCCCCCTGTGGAAAGAAAACAACAAGTGGGAGAATGTTGGGTTTTGTTATATTCTTTCCATGACTAGCTCGCCTAGTTAACCGAGGGCTTAGAGGGGGGACAGAGCCCCCCCTTTGTTGCGTCGATTGCGTAGCGAGGGGGCAAAAGCCCCCCCCTGTATGGGGTGTTTGAGGGGGGCGGTTAGACCCCCTCTACGGGATCTGGGGTAGCGCCCCAGGGATTTTTTTTTTTTTGGACCCTATATTAGGTGGGCGGACCTACCTATGGTTTTGTGCATGGTTTTCGCACATGGTTTTGGGCGTGATGGTTTTCGGTCCATGGTATTGGATGCTTCAGCATGTATACATATGTATTGTAACATTGAAAGGAACATAATGAAAAATCAATCTGGTAGTCCCGGTTTTGGGATCCAAGGGAAAATCTCTATGTATATTTGTTTTATGTGTTATGCTCTCGCTATTGTTTATTTTCTATGTTTTAGAATTCGTATGCATGGAATTTCTGTACGGGGTTAAAACCTACAAATTATAAACCCTGGAAAGTAAAATGTTTAGAACTATTTTATTTTTTGGCGAGGAAGGTGGGTGATGCCAAAGCCGTTACGTTAAAGTGGTTGTGGCGACCTTCATTGAAGTGGCACAATTTTATATCTCGCGGGAATAAAATCCTCGACAACCGACAACTGGGACTTTAAGGAGAGAGAGCATGAGAAAGAGCGAGTCTCATCGGAGGTCTTGGATTTGAATTTAGTGTTGGAGTTAATCCTTACATTGGTTGTTCGTCATTACATTAATTTTAGATAAACCTTTATTTCTAATACTTGGAGAATTAACTCCTACTTGTCTTATGCCTATTAATTGTTATTCATCATTAAATGTAAGTTTTATGTGATTATTAATTAGTTGGATATGAGAGATTTAGTCCAACTAATATAGCTCCTATTTTGGTGTTTTGTTGAGATACTTTCTCAACCAATTGATTGTATGGTTAAGATAGAATTTCTATCTTGAACAAATACTTGTTGTATTTATAAGTGATGTTTAATAGAATACAAGGTAGTTTTTTTGTGCAAACAAGTTTCTCAATTTGGTATTAGAGCTCCTAGCTCTGGGCCTTTCTCCCTTAACGGAGGGCCCATGATAATGGGATATGTGTTGCAAGAATAAGTGTAAACTAGCATAGATTGTATTGAATCTTTTTTGTGTTTGATGTGGGACGTGGAGTTGCATGGATTTTGTATGAGTGGAGACTTATGACAATAGATCATAGTTGTATCTCTGTTCATGCACCAATGAGATTTAATATTACGAGCAACCGTCGTAGCATTCTCAGATCCATTAGATTTAATCTCACTTGGATTATGATCCCATCCAACTGAAACGCTACAATGAAAATAATTATGGGATGATAGTGAATCCAAAGAATTGGTGATGGGGTCAACCATACAAATTGAACTTGTGATGTTGTCAAATTCCTGATGGAGAGTGTTTTGGTGAGTAATTTTGTATTTTTTTTGTAGCCACTAATGATCTGTGACAGTGGTTATTTCTGAAACTGAGTAGTGTCAAGGCATCTTTTAGCATGTAAAGGAATCTTATTGTTGGGGTCGTTGACCATTTTTCAGCAAAATGCAAAACCCAACGAACCCACGGGCAGACGGAGGGGTTTCTGCTATATACTTCTCTTTGCAACTATTTTAGGTGTTACAACGTTAAGGTCATGGATTTTCCAATCTAGACCAGAGATGAGAGTTTCATCCATGTCGCACTAACCTTTCTGCGATTTGTGTTGACATTACACAACATTTGCAAGGGATCTGCAAAATGGAATTTTACTTGTTATCAGTGCACACCGTGAACTCTTATCACAATGTAAACACTTATTTATAATGGAATTGCACAACATCATGTGAATCTTTGAATCTGGGCGGTGTAGTAGTTAAAATTATTAGCATTATAATTTGTTTGTAAAATTGGTGATGATGAACTTTCAAAATCACATAAGGAGGTCATTTGTAAAAGTGACTTTAGATACATTTGATATCTAGACGACTCTTCTATATAACTGGTGAGTACAGTGATTGGTACCCATGTACATCGGTAGATGGGAGCTTTTCCATAGAATGGCTAGCAGTTCAGCTATTGCAAACATGTATTTAATTGTGTCTGAAGCCACTATTTAAGAGATCAAGTGGAAGTAAGGCTCAATATGAATGGTTGTCCAGATAGTATGGCAATTGTGGATCTGGGGAAGGATCCCTCATTCTTGAAGATGTGAGAGTTCTCTTCTAATGAGGTTATGAGACGACTTGGGACATTGTTCAGTAATTGAATTCGGGAGATCTGTGGTTCGAGAGTTCGAGAGTAGAACTCGGGAATCCAGTTTGCCAACTACACCTTTCCGAGGGTTATGAGACAACTTGATGGAGTTCACTCTATGAGATTTCGAAGATGTTTAAAGAAGCTAATGAAGATGTTGCAGACAAGAAGATCAAGACAAGTACTCATTAAGGGAGGGACTTGGAGAATTAACTCCTACTTGTCTTGTGCATATTAATTGATATTCATCATTAAATGTAATTGTTATGTGATTATTAATTAGTTAGATCTAAGAGATTTAGTCCAACTAATATAGCTCATATTTTGGTGTTTTGTTGAGATATTTTCTCAACCAGTTGATTGTATGGTTAAGATAGAATTTCTATCTTGAACCAATACTTGTTGTATTTCTACGTGATGTTTAATAGAATACAAGGTAGCTTTTTTGTGCAAACATGTTTCTCAATTCTAATCCCTTTAAAAGGTTTTTCTAAATGTATTGTATCAAATTTTTTATTTTAAGTAAACAAAATAACAAAGGAGATGTTATTTTCTTGGCATTCTTCAATAATAACACTAAAATTGATGCTGAGATGATCCGTAGTTTTCAAAATGAAGTTGGATATATATATATATATATATATATATATATATATTATTTTTAAAAGTATTTTAACATAATTTAACTAAAACAAAATTAATTTAAAAATTAAAGATAAGAAATAATAAGAAATATTGTTTTTTTATAATTTTAAGAATTTAATTTATCCTTTCCTCGATTGAAGTGATTTATTTGACATGATGAGGTATCGAGATTTGTATTCCCCATCACGCCAACTTTTGAGGGAATTGATGGAGGGGGTGGTGTGGCCTCCCTAGGACGATTGCATGCATGCACACTATTATTTCACACACTTGCGGTTCAGTGTATTAGCATTCCCCTGCTTGAGATGGTGAAGGAGACAAGTGGCTTTTTAACTCTGAGAAATTTTCGTGGGCTGAGGAAGGTGTGGGAAAGTGACAACATGGAGCAAGGATCCTTTCCTTCCTTCCTCCATGCAAATTTAATGTATTCTCTACTCTGAGTTCATTAGGTGTCCTAACTTCTGCTGATGATGATTTTGAACAGTATGGGGATTGGTAGCTTGGGGTGGGGCTAATTGAGCACCTTCTGAGTAATCCCTTGCATTCAGTAGTAGAGGCGATAGGTTGTTGGTCTTGGTTTTCCGAAGTTCTTATGTGCATGCTATTTACTATTTGAGTAATTACCTCTCCTTGGCTATGTATCTTGCTTTTTCTTGTGTCGAAGTTTATTCCGGTCTTGTTGCATTTTGGAGTGTTAACTGTGACAAGTAAGAGACTTGTATCTCTTGTGGTTTCTTGTTATTTGGGTCTATGGGTGTTCGAGCCTAGAGAGGCCTTGAGATTAACTCTATATAATGGTGGGACTGGTCACTTGTTGAGGAGCATTCTGCCTTTTTGGAACTTTTGTTCATGATCTTTGAACTCTGTGGGGAGTTCGGTCGGGCTAGTGTTGGTTGGGGATAACAGTTTTGGAGTCTTTCTGATTGTCTATGTTTTTATTCTAGTGGAGAAGGAGGTATTGTATTTCAGATATCTTTGGGGGTTGCGAGTGTGTTTCCTTTCTCTTATGTTTTGTCCTACTTAGGTTAACTGGAAGCATGGCCCGCTTTTGACCAAGAGGGCGCAAAGGTTAAGGGGGTATAAGCATGGTCTGAGCATGCCCTCTAGGTCATGTGTGGAGGCACAGGCCAAGGAGGCTGTTGTAACCTTCTATGCGATGACCCTCCTATCATGTGTAAGGATATTCAGAAGTGGGAAGCTCAGGTCACTAAGAAATGTCATGCTCATTTAGATTTTGAGTTGTTAGATAAGGTATCATATTAGCTTCCTAAACCTTGTCACACCAGGGATAGAAGGAACTAGTATCTACAGTCAGTTACTCTCTGTTGGCAACTTGAGATGTTGTTGGGTTGTGTCCTCAAAGAAAAACATGAAGACATAAATTATACCATCTCCTTCTTGAAATAAATCTAGAGGAATCAGTGGAAGATGCAGGACTACTTGGATAAAATTGATGTTTGTCTTGCTCACATGGAAAAACATATTCTGTGTGAGTTCAAGCTTGAAGAACCTCCTGGTGCAAAGGAAAATGGCCCTACCCCGGTGACTTCATTAGAATCATAAACCGTTTGCTATGTGGTGACGAACCAGCTATATAATGTGATTTTTGCAAACAACATAATTTAACTTACAAAAAAACCTAATTTATCCTTCTATAGTTTTCACCTTACCTTTTATAAAATACTTAATCCCAAACTTATATCATCCCAAATAAAAACATCTCTTTAAAAACAAATAATTAAAAAAAATCTATATAAAACGATTCATAAAATATTTGAACAAAAATAAATCATTTCTACATAATATGTCTTTTATAAAATTATTAAATTAAAAATAATTATATATATATATATATATATATATTAAAAATATCTTTTATAAAATTTTATTATATCCCAAAAATAACTTATATAAAAAAACATCTACATCTACTCAAATAAAATAAAATACTTTATCATATAAAATTAATGAGTAAATAAACATTTCATATTTTTATATAAATTATATTTTAGTATATATTCTATTGTCTTTGAGATTTGAACTTGCAGTCTTTTAAAAGAAGGCATGAAAGTTCTTAAGCATTAAACCCAATGAAATTATACCACTTTTATATTTTATTTTTTATTTTTATAGTTTATATCACATTTGGTTAAATCACACTGATGACAGAATTTATGCCTAAAGGGCTTTTAACCAATAATAAATTGCAAAAATACTTATAATTGATAACTAAATTACAATAGATTATCTTCGCCAATATATAAAAAAAAAAATTAATAATATATATATATATATATATATATATATAAAATATGTGACCTATTATGATATAATTTAAATAAATGTGATGTATGATATTTGTGATGTTAAAAATTAATTATAATTTAAATTTGAAAATGAAAAAAATAATA
Organism: Pinus tabuliformis; assembly: GCA_031772625.1. Taxonomy (NCBI): domain Eukaryota; kingdom Viridiplantae; phylum Streptophyta; class Pinopsida; order Pinales; family Pinaceae; genus Pinus; species Pinus tabuliformis. The sequence continues at coordinate 822,611,606 of CM062812.1, forward strand.
ATTATAATAATGAGTTTTTAAAATATAGATATTTTTTTTTAAGAATTAGTGGATTTACTCTTTCTTATAGAGGAGGCATAGTCAAGTAGGAGGAATTGCCCTTATACTCCTCTTGAGCCTAATACAACCACCCACAAGAACGCTAGATGAGTTAATCAAGTTTTAAATGTGGGTGGGGCCTTAGTATTGATCAACGAACACTTTTCGTGCAATTCATCCTAGCGTGATGGGCTAAGATCTATAATTAATTCAACAAAAAATATTGTATAAAACATTTTTATTTATGAGATAAATGGTTACTTCCCTACAATATTTGATTTCTTAAATTATGAAGATGTAGATATCCTATGTATTTTTAGATTTGAAGCTACTACTTAAAAACTACATACATACAAATGTCCATCTTTCTTTTCTCTTGATAGATGATTTGTCAATAGATGAAAACTTATTACATTTGTATAAATTATTTGTAACACATCAATACAATACAAACTTGCCACATGATTAATTTTATATATATATATATATATATATATATATATTTGTAATCAATTATTTATTATCAATTATTTGGCTAGTACTGATACCATAGTTTTATGAAATTTATATCCGATAAAATCAAAGACTTTAGACTTAACAAAGAAATCAATGCCATATGGAACCAACATAATGTGATTTATCATTATTAACAAGTTTGGCAACTATAGTCAATACTGTTAGTATTTAATATTCCACGTAATCTACTTCACCTGGTGACCATTGTTATTTGGTAACCGGTTGGATTATATGTAAATATAGTTTGGTAAATCAATCTAGGTTCTTTAAACATTAGCATGGTTGGAGATGTATATTACGAACCTTCCCAATGGTTGACCCACATTTGTCCTAGGGACAGGGTTTGCTACCGTCTGGAGCGGTTATGATACGTGGTCTCTTCTCCACCATGGATCTTGAGGTTAGTGATCATACGACCTTCCTTCCACAGATGGAAGTTCAGGTAACGACATCCTCCAATTCGAGCAACTAGTCTAGCATTTTCTCCTACGACGTCTCCGGGAGAGCTCTGCAACTTCCTCAGAGAATTTCATGTTTTATCCTTAGAATCGTTGGGAAAACCCCGAACAGAGGTACTGAAGTAAGCCTCTCTTAATACGGCACAGTGTATTCAGGTTATTAAGCTGGTTATTAGCTTTTATTTGCTCAAAGAGTCATTCCTACTAGTTGGTGGATGTAGGTTTCCACTCTCAAAGGTGGATTCACTTCAACGTTCAGTCATATCCAATGCCGAACTTTTTCCCAATGGTAAGTGGTTCATTCTATTAGCTGTAAGGGTTATTTCTCTCCTCCTTTGAGGTATTTTCTTCCTTACCGGGTTAACACCTATTCTTTTTATTTCTTGTTTGAAGGTCACCACTCTACCGCATGGTCTAGCTTTAATCCTGGAATCATTACAGGTTACACTAATAGTTGTTCCTCCTTTACGACTTTAATGAATAATTTGTTTCTTTTCTTCTGTTTAGAGGGAAATAATTTAACCGACACTTGCAGCCATATTCAGATTCCGAGTCAGGGTTTGATTTTTATTATTTGGGGTAATTTATGTTGAGAGATTAACGTACCCGTTTATGAACTAGGTTTCTTAGACTTTAATTCTGCTATAACTTTGATGTCTTACTCAGTAGTTTTTTGCATTTTCTCAGTTCTAACTATCATGAACATTTGTTGTTGTTAAATTGAGCAGATTGATGAAGGATGTTGATCCAATGACTCTGACGATTGGTTATATCTCTGTTATCTGAGAAGATGCATGGAAACTATATGATTATGATTGGATGACTTTGGCACATGAACCAAAGAATTAATGATAGGAAAGTTAGCAGGTTGCAGATAGATTGATGGTTATGGGAAAGGTCACTTTCCCGACATTCAGAGGGATCTATGGTCAAGCTATGATGATTGGTTTGTGAAGATGTAGCTATTATATTTCAACATGCAGCCCAAGTTCATTAATTTTATATTTAAGTGTGCCACATCACAATGATTAAATTTGGCTAAAGGATGTGTCACTTGAACGTTTTGAATAAACTCTGAAATGGTCTCAGAATTCTGATTGAAGAATGATGTGAACTATATTTACATTGAAAATTGTAGTTTTGTTCCCACTAATCTATACTTGAGGTCTTGTTTGTTGCCCACCTCAGTGTCTATTAAATATATGGATGGTGTGAACAATATTTGCACTGAAAATTGCAGTTTTGAGCCAGTAGTTTATACCCAAAATGTGTCCCAATCTACAGAATGTAGTCAGTTATATTTTACATATGAGGGTGGTTTTAATTCTGTTGATAGCAGACACAGTAGATTTTCCATTCGGATAGTAGGATTATCTTTCAAATAGTATATTTGTCATTCTTCATGGAGGAAGTCATAATAACAAATCTCGAGTTTGAAAAGTAAATGACTATGGAGCATGGGAATTCAGATTAGGATGTGTTGAAATATCCTATATGTCATGTTACTGATTATTCTTTGAGTGGTGGAATTATCTAGTGAAAACATAGATTGAATACCATGGGCTTGTGTAAGGCTTACTCTGACAGTTGTTTTTAATGATCTTAAATTAAATGAGAAGATCAATTCGTAGAGAATTTGGGATTTTAGAATGGAAGCTTATTTAGTCAATAAAAGACTAGTGAAAATATTAGGATACACTTTTACCCTTATTCTAGTGTTGAATAAAAATGTCGTGAAAAAAATAATGTGTCTCTAGTTTTGGATAAAAGGACCCTCAACTTTCTTTGCAACTTTTGTGGTCACTAGCCACTTATGAAAGGAGTAGGCATCTTTAGAAATGCGACGCCATTTAGAGGGGAAATACTAATAGAAACAGGGCAAAGGCAATTATTCCGTTCATTTAATTATATCTCATTTGTCTGATCATATTGTGAGCTGCAATATATATCACGAGATTGTTTTAGTACTAGTAAACAATGATTAAATATATAATAAATTTGAACCTTTTGACATTTAGAGGACATTCCTCTCAATTTACAAAAAAAAATAAAGTATGAAAATCATGTTGGGAAACAGTTTCTGAAGTTTGGAGTCTTTTATTTTCAAGATTAACTAAATGGCTTGGAAGATGAAAAAAAAAAAAAAAAAAAAAACCATCAAATTGGAAGAGCAGATATTCACTAAGGTTTTAAAGGAATTATATGCATAAAACTTATACTAGCACCTCCTAGTGGAATTGATAGTGCACTAATCTGTTTCTTGCTATTATTTTGGTTTTGGTACCACCTTATAGCATATACGGGTTCAAATGCTATTTTCCATGATGGACAGTTGAATCTTTTTCAACTCTAATTGTTATTGAAGGGTTCCACAAGGATGTCACACGAGTGTTTATGATGCCCATTTTAACATAGATAGCCACCTATGTTAAGGTTCTCTTTTACAGTTCCATGTTGTTATTTATGAACATTATATACATCTGGTTGGACACATGAAAATCAATTGATGGATTTGGTATTGATGATGGAAATGTTGGATGTATGACCAAATGTTGGATGTATGACCAAATGTATGACTTACTTGGTTACAATTTATTTAGTGCATGACTTGTCAGAGTTATTATTGCATCATATAGGCTTATATATATATGATTTATCTAATCAATGACTTAGTGAAATTATGATTTATCTGATGTAAGATTTAATTCCAGTATGAACAACAAAAATTGACACGTGGACACTGGGCTTAATAAACATGGTGTTTAAGATCATATATCTATATCTATTTTGTGGTTATATATATGCATGGATGAGAACTAAACTACAGATTGGAAAGAACCGTATGATAACCAAGATCTAACATTCCATTGGGGGAGGTCGAGACGACCAATAAGGAAAGGTACGATGTACATTGTTCTATTACATTTGGTATCTACTTGATATGCACTCTTATGACATGAGTAAAATGCAAATGACAGGTGGCAAGATGACCTGACTGGATTATTCGATGACAAGTCCAACCAGCTCTGTAGTGTGGTCCGTGCTCTGAAGGAGGGGTGGAGGTGTTTCCCACCGTGTATCCTCCGAAACCTGGAATCGTGGGGAGGACAGCTGAACGCTCCCCCTAGACGTGTGATGACGATTGCCAGATTCCTGCTGGGGAAAGTTTGGTCGAGGCATTCGACGCTTCCACCATGTCGGTTTTATCAGTGGTCAGTATGGCCTTTGCCACTGATAAGGCAGCAGAGGACGGATAGGGCGGGAATGGAAGTAGGCCAGGGTGGATAGGAAGATATAGATCAGTTGGAGACTCTTGATGGGAAGTAATGTCATTGTCTGACTTATCAAATTTTAATGCTATAACTCTCTCTGGTTTGCTATGCTTTCAAACTCCTTGTATCTTTTCATTCTAACTTCGGGACGAAGTTTTCTGAAGGAGGGGTGTATGTAATGCCCCACTTAAATCTTATCCTACAAATTGTGTTAATATTTACATTATCTGAAAATATTGAGAAATATTGGTCTAAAATAAATTTATGATTTCCATTATTCAAATTCCCCACTTACCTTCTCAATTTGAATATTGTGTAGGATATGGTCTCCTTCCATTAATTCAAAATATATTTATTCATTCACACACCCCAATGTACCCTCACATTTACTAAGGAGAAGACATGGTCCTCTCCATGTAAGCACATTTCACATTCCCCAATGTACCCTCACATTTACTTGGGAGAAGACATAGTCCTCTCCATCTTATCATCAATATATATTTACTCATTTCACATTCCGCAATGTACCCTCACATTTACTTGGGAGAAGACATAGTCCTCTCCATCTTATCATCAATATATATTTATTCATTTCACATTCTCCAATGTACCCTCACATTTACTAAGGAGAAGACATGGTCCTCTCCATGTAATTACACTTCACATTCCCAAATGTACTTTTCAGATTTACTTGGGAGAAGACATGATCCTTTCCCATTAAATTCTCAATTTTATATTCATATCACAATTCCAAATGTACTCCTAGCTTAGAAGAGAAGTCAACCAAGGATGGGTGAGAGTTAATGACATTAATGAGAGGTGGTTGAGGAAAGAGGGTATAAAAAGGGAAGGGGGAAGGAAGAAAAGGGGGAGTGGGAGTTTTGCTTAGGATTGTGGGGGTTGGTTGTGATTGTTTGGCCTTGTTATGATTTTTGGGAGACCTTGGAAACCTGTGGAGGTTTCTTGGGTTTGAGAAGAGGAAGGTATCATTATCTAGTTTTGCACATTCTTCTTGAGGACACACTATATCTGGTTGGACTTGGGCACGGAGGGCTAGGGAACCTGTGGAGGTTTCCTGGGCTAGGAATTTATTTCCTAGTTGGCTGGGAGGTAAATCCGGTTGGATCGGCCAGAAGGAGCGTTCAGCTGGAGCTATCAGACAAAGGTATCATCATCAACCGCCGGAACAGGTATTTTTCCATGGACTACTCTTGTTAAGTTAATATCAATGGAATGCTCACCTTAATTTATGTTGCTTATGATAAAATGATAAGATGTTAAATGTTTTAAGCTATGTGAAAAGGTTAGCAAGCTCCTTTTATTATTTATAAATTAATAGGAAAATAGATCTGTTAGTGTATAACGGAATAGAGGCTCTAATAATAGGATTCAGGTCCTTACATCAACCACATGATTTAGATTTACATATATTGTTTTTGTCGTGTATTTATTTCATACTTGTGGCAATGTTCACATATATAATTGGGGTTTTCTTTCCTATTAAAATTATTTCTGAGTCCTGATATCGTCTTTATTTTTGAGTCCTCATATCATTTTTCTTAAACGAGATTTTACTCACCTAATAAGGAGGTAGCCTCACTCCGGTGAAGTTGTCTCTGTGCCCATGTGGTGTTGGTGATGCTCCTTTTAATTATTGGTTCAGACTTTTCTGGGGATTAACCATCCCTGGTTACCTGGAACTAACCAAAATCATAGATTATTTGTAAAAGATAATTTTGCAAAGGAAATGTTTTCTTATGGCATGTATTCTTTTCATTTACAAGAGGATTTACTAGATTGAAGAAACCATTTACTATTCTTTCACAAAAATTACTCTATTGGTTATAATTATCAATCAAAGTTCTGTCAGTTCCTGGTTTCCTAATTTATGTCTAATGTGGTTAGAAAAAGTGTATACATTTCATGTTGCAGCTATAGTTATTACAATATATAGATATAATTCCTTTTACAACACATTATTCCTCACTATATTCCTAAATTCAAAATAAAACCCTCTTTAATTTACAGAAAACCCAATTCAAAATAAACCCTGTTTTATTCACAGAAAATCCAATTTAGAATAAAACCTATTTTATTCATAGAAATCCCATCGATTACTTATGGGATATACATCTCTATCTTTCATTTAATTCATAAAAAAATTTCCATTTATTATTGTAGTAGATCAACATACGAACCATCTTATGTATTCTTTAGTTTTACCCTCCTATTTTAGTTATCCACAAACAAAAAACCAGTTTATTCAAGAAAATTAATACCTATATGTTTAATCCAATCTGCTAAGGAATCTAATCGGGAAAGTAACTTGCTAACCACCCAACCTGTGAGTCTGGCAATCACATCGAGGCCTCCCCCTGAGCTTCCTGAATTCCATAATAGTTAAGGATGAAACCATTATAGGACTTCAAGACTCTTGTCTAGTCTAGAATGACCTTTTCTCAGGGTTTCCATTGGCTACTACTAGATCTAGAAGCCCCTTCTTAGTTTTTGCACTCTCAGACAATGTCCTATCATAATCTCTCTCCACCCTCTGAGAGACAATTTTTCCTTTTTGTTTTCATTCCCCTCAATAGTGAGTAACGATTTTTATTTAACTACCTAGAAGCCAAGATCCTCTTTTCAAGTATTTTCGATATTTCCTTAACTAAGCAGAATTTAACAGAATACTTATAAAAAATAAATATCATTATGTTATTTTCCCATATTCCTCTTTTAAGTGTTTTTAATTTAAATTCCCAAATTGTTTCATAGATATGATAAAAGTAAAAAATGAAATTAATTTCAGTAAAAGTAATGTCACTGTCCCATGCTCAGGGGTGTTACATCTTCCCCCCCTTGAGCGAAACACCATCCTCGATGTTTATTCATGTTCTCTGGAACAATTCTCGATATGATTCCCACATCCATCTTTCATCCTCCCAAGTAGCCTCCTCTGGGCTAAAGTGCCTCCACTGCACTTTAACTTGGGTGACGACTCGCTTCCGTAGCGTTGTTTCTCTTCGTTCGAGAATACGGAGGGGCTCTACCAAAAATTCTTTGTCTGTTTCTACCTGTTTCATAGGATAAAATGTCATTAATAATTAATATTTTGTAAAAATCTTCAATCATCATAAATATTTACTTAACTAAATTTGTACCTACACTTCTTGCCAGTTAATGATGTGTCTACAATCATATATGTATTTTTGTAACAAGGATACATGGAACACATTATGGACTCGTATGTGGCTGGAAAATGCCAGCTGATTTGAAATAGGTCCAATCCTTTCCAATACTTAGAAGGGTCCGCATTATCTAGGAGATAATTTTTCACATCCCTTCCACTGTAAGGTGCTCTTTTGGGGTCGAAATCGAATGTAAACATGATCTCCCACTTGAAATTCCCTATATATTCTTTTCTTATCTACATATTCCTTTTTTCTATCTTGCGCAACCTTCAAATTCTACTAAATTTTCTTCTAAGTTCTTTCCATTTCCACTAACATATCGGGTCCCAACATTAACTTCTCCTCTAGGTTATTCCAATTAATGGGTGTCTTACATTTTCTTCCATAAAGAACCTCAAAATGACTTAGTTTCAGAGATTCATGATAACCCTTATTATAGGAAAATTCCACCAAGTGGAGGTATTCCTCCCATTTATTGGGTTGTTGCAGTACATACATCCGTAGCATATTTTCTAATACCTCATTTACTTGATCTATTTGCCCATATGTTTGGGGGTGATAAGCAGTGCTAAACTGAACTTGAGTGCCCAAACCCGTGAAAAGAGTTTTCAAAAAAGTAGATGTGAATTTTACATCTCGGTCAGAAATCATAACCTTAGGCGTCCCATGGAACCTAAAAATTTATTGCATAAATATGTCTGCAATCTATCCAATTTTATAGGGGGATTGAACAAGAATAAAGTGGGCTACTTTACTTAATTTATTAACCACTACCATGATTAAATCATTTTTCCTTCGGGTTTTAGGTAGTCTTGTGGTGAAATCCAATGTAATTACTTCCCACTTCCATTTCGAGATGGGTAAAGGATTAAGTAGTCTCACTGGATGCTGGTGTTCAGCTTTAACTTGCTGACACTCCAGGAATTTGGCTAAATATTCTATGATATCCCTTCTCATTCTGGGCCAAAAATAGTTTTTCTTAATAGCAGAGAACAACTTTTGATACCTCAGGTGAGCAACATAGGGTCTCTTATGAAATTCATCCAAAATAAATAATTTAACAACTTGCTTATTGGGAACATATATTCTGCCTCTGAAGGTTAAAAAATTGTCGTCATTTATCGTGTAATTAGCTTGATGTTCTGAACTGTTTATTTGATTGGATTGCTTCCATAAAAACTTGTATTCCTGGTCTTTATTAGCAACTTCCCTAATCTTATGTGAGAAATTAAATTCTACCTGAATATATGAAATTTCATAGAGGTGATGTGATTTCCTACTTAGTGCATCTACCACCCGATTTTCTTTTCCTTTAAGATGTTTAATATCGAAATTAAATTCACCTAAAAAGGCTTTCCATCTTGCTTGTTGTGCATTTAGATGAGGCTATTTAAATAAATTGGTTAGGTTACTATGGTCTGTCATCAACATAAATTTCTTTCCCAACAGACAATGCCTCCATACTTTTAAAGCATGCACCGCTGCAGTTAACACTAGATCATAAGCATAATATATTTACTCATGTTCTTTCAATTTCCTTAATTCATAGGCAATCACTTTACCCTCTTGCATTAGCACTCCACCCACTCCTTCTTGACAAGCATCAATATAGACCACAAACTCCTTTTCTAGATCTACGATCTTTAATACTGGGGAAGTGGTTAATAAATGTTTTAATAACTCAAAACTATGTTGACATTCAACAGTCCATTTGAAGGTTTTTCCCTTCTTCTGTAGGGTCGTTATAGGATAAGCTATCTGAGAAAATCCCTCAATAAAATGACGATAATACCTTTCTAAGCCCATAAAGGATCGGATGTACACAACGTTAGCAGGAACCGACCATTCCATAATAGTTTTATTTTTCTCGAGATCTATAGATATCCCTTTTGCATAAATCACATGTCCTAAGTATTGTATCCGATCTTTGTAGAAATCACATTTGCTAAATTTGGCATATAACTGATGATCTCCTAAGGTTTGTAATATGATTTGTAAATGTTTCTTGTGTTCCTCTAAATTTCAGGAATATATGAGAATATCGTCAATAAAAATTTGGACAAACTTATCAAGTTTATGGTGGAATATACCATTCATAAGACTCATTAAAGTGGTTGGAGCATTGGTAAGCCCAAAAGGCAAAACTACAATCTCATAATGACCATGGTGTTTTCTAAAAGTTGTTTGGGAATATCTTCTTCCTTCACCTTTATCTGATGATATCTAGATCGCAAGTCTATCTTAGAGAACACGGTGGATCCCTTAACTTGATCGAACAAGTCATTGATCCTTGGAAAAGGATATTTGTTTTTAATAGTTAGCTTATTAATCTATCTGATATCAATACATAATCTTAGGATGTTGTCATTTTTCTTGACAAACAAAACAAGTGCTCCCCAAGGGGACACACTTGGGTGAATATAACATTTATCAATTTCTGGAATTTCATTTTAAGTTCTGTTAATTCAAGTATACTCATTTAGTACGGAGTTTGAGATACTGGTGCAGCTCGAGGGACTAATTCTATTGTGAAATCAATATCCAGTTTAGGAGGTAATCCTGGTATTTCTTCTGGAAACACATCCACGAAATCCTGAATCACTAGCAGGTTTCCTAAGGGGACCAATGTATCTTTGGAGTCAGTGAATCACACCTGGACCGCATATATCAGACATCCTTTACGGATACACTTTCCTAACTGAGAGGCAGTGATGGGTTGATGGACCATGGGCCTTTTTACTCCTTGGAATTATTTTCTAACACCCTCCTTGTTAAGGTAGCTGATGCTTTTATATTTGCAATTTACTAAGGACCAATGGTCCTCCAACCAGTCCATCCCTATCAAGACTTCATAAGACCCAAAAGGTAACACATTCAATCCTACATCAATGGGCTAGCCTTCTATTTTAATGGGGAAATCTACTTTGGCCATTACTCTTCTTTTCGCCCCAATGGCTAATTGCACCAACCAAGAATTTTTAAACTTACTGGTTTGTAAATGACATTTTACAACAATTCTAGGACCGACATAGCTTAAACTAGCTCCCGGGTCTATTAAAATTGATACAACATGATTAGACATTTTACCTTCCAACTCGATCATACTGGGCTGATATTCCACTCGATGATCATCCAAGGTGGCTTTAATCTTGGGCATGTTTCGTGCCACCTCCCCAACCATTGAAACCTCATGAATGGTACAAGCTCATTTTGTTCTAGTATGATGAGGGAAATTTTTGTAATAATGCGGCTCTCCACAACCTCAGCACTGCAATGGGGGTTTTTGAAATTGATTAGGTTTCGAATTACTAAAGACCTCCATCTGTTTTGATTCATTACATGGTTTAAATTTTTGTTGCCCTCTTCCAAAAGCTTTGTTTAATGGATTCTTGTATACATATCTAGTATTTCCTCTTTCGTGCCTTTTAGGTTTTGAAAGTTCTTAGATGCCTTTTTGTTAAGCCAAGACTTACCACTTTCCCCCTTCTGCTTCATCTATTGGTAACAGATTTGTGCCTTCCTAATAGCCTCATCCATGGTTTTGGTATTATCGAATTCCAGACGCTCCTTAATAAAAATAGGTGTGCTACCCAGGAATCGCTGCACCTTGGGCTTTTCCTCCTGAATGTAAGGTACATATCGCAACAGGGACGTAAATTTAACCACAAACTCATCCATAGAAAGTTGTGCCAGTCGTAGATCGTGAAACTCCTTTGCCTTATCATGATAAAATCGCTCAGTTAAATACTTTTCCTTAAAATATTTATGAAACCCTTCCCAATTCACCTTTTTCTCATCAACTACATGTACGGCCTTAACCTCTTCCCACCACAGTGTGGCCTTACCTTGCAGTTGGTAAATCACCAATCTTTCTTTAAGATTGTCATCATACTCATAGATCTAAAAATATTTATTAATGTTAATTAGCCAGGCTTCAACAACTTCCTCCATTTCTCCATAAAAAATTGGAGGTTTTATCTTCCAAAAGTCTCCTTTTAACTCAATTTTTTGTTTCTTATTTTTCTGATGGTCTGACACATTGTCAGATCCTTCCTCATTTCCACCCTTATCCTGCTTCGAATGCTGAGTGTGACTGCCTTCTAGCACATTTTCATCTCCCTACCTGTGCCCCTCATTCCACTCTTCGTTACTAGAACTGGGTATAACAGTTCTATGATTCTGACAATCAGATAAACTCTTCAGTATTCGCTCATGATCCCACATTAGTCTTTCATTGTCCGCTCTAAATCTGACCATTTCAGTTCTCAATGATTGGACTGTTTCCATAAACATGGTAATGGGATTTTGATGGTTCCCTTCTAACTGCACCCATATTTTTGGGTTAGCACCTACACGAGATGCATGGCTAGGTTCCACTGACGATCGAATGGGCTGTGTACTTCCTGCTCCCTATACATCATGGTTCACTTGGTAGATTATTATTCCTTGCTCTACTTTGTGATCACAACGCACGAATTGTGAATCAGTTGCCCAACCTGGCCACAGTGCTGTAACCTGGCTCTGATACCACTTGTAACATGACAATACAATACAAACTTGCCATAGGATAGTTATTATTATTATTATTATTATTATTTGTATAATTGATTATCAATTACTTGACTAGTACATAGGATTCACCATTATAAAACGTGTGATGCCATAGTCTCATGGTAAAGGTTTGATACCATAGTCTTATGAAATTTATATATGATAAAATCCAAGACGTTAGACTTAAAACAAAATTCAATGCCATATGGAACTGATGTAATGTGATTTATCATTATTAACAAGTTTGGCAACTATAGTCGATACTGTTAGTATTTAATATTCCACCTAATCTATTTCACCTAGCAACCATTGTTATCCGGTAACCAGTTGGGTTATATGTAAATACAATTTGGGAAATCAATCCAAGTTCTTTAAACATTAGCATGGTTGGTGATGTATATTCTGAACCTTCTCGATGGTTGACCCACATCTATTCTGGGGACATGGTTTGCAACTGTATGGAGCGGTTATGATACATGGTCTCTTCTCCACCATGGATCTTGAGGTTATTGATCCTCCGACCTTCCTTCCATAGATGGAATTTAGGGTAACGACATCCCCCAATTCGAGCAGTTGGTCTAGAATTTTCTCCTACGCCGTCTTTAGGAGAGCTTTGCAACTTCCTCAGATAATTTCATGTTTTGTCCTCAGAATCGTCGGGAAAACCCCAAACAGAGGTACTCAAGTAACCCTCTCTTAATACGACGCAATGTATTCAGGTTATTAAGATGGTTATTAGTTTTTATTTGTTGTAAGAGTCATTCCTACTAGCTATTGGATGCAGGTTGCTGCTCTCAAAGGTGGATTCACTTCAATGTTGAGTCATATCCAACACCAAACTTTCTCCCAACGGTAAGTGGTTTGTTCTGTTAGCTGTAAGGGTTATTGTTCTGCTCCTCTGAGTTATTTTTTCCTTACCTGGTTAGCACCTCTGCTTTCTATTTCTTGTTTGAAGGTCACCATTCTTCCGCATGGTCTGGCTTCAATCCCGAAATCATTCTGGGTTTACACTAATAGATGTTCCTCCTTTACGGATTTAATGAAGAAGTTGTTTCTTTTCTTATGTTTAGAGGGAAATAATTTAACCGACACTTGCAGCCATATTCAGATTCCGAGTTAGGGTTTGATCGTAATTATTTAGGGTAATTTCTGTTGAGAGCTTAACATACCCTTTTTTGAACTGGGTTTCTTAGACTTTAATTCTGCTATAACTATGATGTCTTACTAAGTATTTTTTTGCATTTTCTCGGTTCTAAATATCATGAACATTTGTTGTTGCTATCATCGTGGTTCGACCACAAGATTCATATTTACATATATCGTTCTTGTGATGTAATTATTTCATACTTGTGGCACTGTTCACATATATAATTGTGGTTTTCATTCTTGTTAAAATTATTTATGAGTTTTGATAGATTTTTTCTTTCTAAGCAATTACTTAAGGGTTCTTTATTTTCTTAAACGATATTTTACTCACCTGACAAGAAGGTAGCCTCACTCCGACGAAGTTGCCTCCTTGCCCATGCGGTGTTGGTGATGCTCCTTTTAATTATTAGTTCAGATTGTTCTGGGGCTTAACCATCCCTGGTTACCTAGAACTGACCAGACTCATAGATGATTTGTAAAAGTTAATTTCGCAGAGGAAAGTTTTTCTTATGGCATGTCCGATTTTCATTACAAGAGGATTTAATCACAGTTTTGTCAGTTCCTAGTTCCTGGTTTCCTTATTTAAGTCTAATGTGCTAAAAAGAAGTTGTACATTTCCTGATAATTCATTTTACAACACAATATTCCTCATTGTATTCCATAAATTCAAAATAAGACCCTCTTTAATTCACATAAAACCCAATTCAAAATAAATGATAAACCCTCTTTTATTTACAGAAAACCCAATGCAGAATAAACCCATATTCCATAAATTCAAAATAAGACCCTCTTTAATACACAAAAACCCCAATTCAAAATAAACCCTCTTTTATTCATAGAAAACCCAATTAAGAATAAACCTTCTTTTATTCACATAAATCCCATCGATTACTTATGGAATATACATCTCTATCTTTCATTTAATTCATCACACATTTTCCATTTATTTACTTATGGAATATACATCTCTATCTTTCATTTAATTCATCACACATTTTCCATTTATTCTTGTACTAGATCAACATACTAACCATCTTATGCAATCTTTAGTTTTACCCTCCTCTTTCAATTATTCACAAACAAAAAACTAGTGTCTTCAAGAAAATTATTACTTATCTGTTTAATCCAGTATGCTAAGGAATCTAATGAGGAAAGTAACTTGCTAACCACCCAACCTGTGAGTCTAGCAATAATGTCTAGTCCCCCCCTTGAGCCTCCTGACTTCCAGAATAGTTAAGGATGAAACCATTACATGACCTCAAGACCCCTGTCCAGTGCAGAATGACCTTTTCTCAGGATTTCCACTGGCTACTACCAAATCTAGGAGCCCTTTCTCAGTTTTTGCACTCTTAGACAATGTCCTATCATAATCTCTCTCCCTCCTTTGAGAGACAATTTTTCTTTTTTGTTTTTCCTTTTTTTTTATTCCCAAAAATGAGTAACTATTTTTCTTTAACTACCTTAAAACCAAGATCCTCTTTTTAAGTATTTCCTATCTTTCCTTAACTAAACAAAATTTAAACCAAAAAAATATATCATTATTTTCTTTTGCTATATTCCTCTTTTAAATGTTTTTAATTTAAATTCCCAAATTGTTTCGTAGATTACAAGTGTGAATCTATGTAAATTTATATTTACTAATTTTGTTGCCAAATAAAGATATTTGAGTGCGTAGTGTGCATTGATAAATGCGTAACAATAATTTGTGCTACTTTCAGATGACCGAGTTCGTGCCGTCAGCAACTTATGGAGGAGATATATAACATGTTGAATGCCGTCTAGTCATTTTCATTGTTTTACCTCAAAATGGAAAAGTTTGTTAAATAAAAATATTTCAACGATTTTTATGTACAATATTTCAATTGATGAGGGTAGGTATGGGTTCGTCACTGTCTTCAGGTGCACGTCATTGCATGATGTCACGTCACCACGTCGTACAGTTAGTGGGCCACACACGTCACATCCGAGAGGAAAAGACAGCGCGATGGAAAGAGTGCGGAGGAGATGAAAGGAAACGACAATTAACTCCAACTAGTTGTGGCGGTTTGTTTAATTATTTTATGTGTTTTTGCCTTATTTTGGGGTTAGTTGGGGTGAGATTGTGACTTTTATGGTTTAAAATATGTATTTTTATTGTATAAATAGATTTAATATTTTGAATTTTTTTTTTTTTATAATATTTAAATTTTATGGTTGCTTATATGATTGAGATTTTTAATTTTAATAAATATTTGTCAAATTTTTAGTAAAATCATAAAATATGTTTTAAAAAATTTCCAAAATATAGAATAATTGAAAATAATAATTTATTTGTTTTATATTTTGGAAAGTTTTTTTTATTATTCTGATTTGTTCAGATGTAATAAAAAAAATTTATAATGACAAAAATTTGATTTGTGAACTCTCCATAGTCTAAATATCTCATAAATCTCTTAATATAGTGTTCACTACAATCTCATATACCAAACTGCGTTTGGGGCATTTGCTTAGTAAATTTAATTTGCAAATTTTTACCTTTTTAAAATTAATTATTTTATTTTAATAAAAATAATTATTTTAAGTTTTCAAAATTAAAATAAAATGATAAAAAATTATATTTATCTTCGTGATAAGAGACCACATAAATGTAATTTAATTGTTATTTGTTCTGGTTCTCATTATATATATATTTATTTATTAAATTTATATAATTTCGATGTTTAGACAATTATTTTTATTAAAATTAAATTATATATATATATATATATTTAAAAATAAAAAAATTATAAAATTATTATTTATTTTAGTTTTTATTTTATTTTATTTTTTATATATATAATTTGATATATATTAATTTGAAAACAATTTGAGGAAAAATTACATTTTCAGAAGGAAAAAATAAATAAATAAAATAAAATAAAAATAGCAACCCATGCCTTTATATATATATTTATTTATTAAATTTATATAATTTGAATGTTTAGAAAATTATTTTTATTAAAAATTAAATTAAATTTATATATATTCAAAATACAAAAAAATTATAAAATTGTTATTTATTTTAGTTTTTATTCTATTTTATTTTATTATTATATATAATTTGATATATATTAATTTGAAAACACTTTCAGAAAAAAAATAGCAACCCACGCCTCCATAATTGCAACCGTTTTACCGATAAACGGCGGCGTTTGCCCTCCAAGTTCTGTTGCGCGTAATCTAAACAGCTTACTTTCTTTTCTTTAAATTATGGAATGTAAAAATAGTTTTAATTCTTTCACAAATGCATGACACTTTTGAATGGTGTAAATTCTTAAAATTTGTATTTTTATAAAAGCTTAATGTTGTATTCTTCAAATTACATTTTTTAATTGAAAAATGAATGGAAGTTTTAGATTATAAAAACTCAAAAACTTAAAATTATAAATTTTTAAATTTGTCATGATATTTTAGGCCAAAATGAACAGAAGCTTTAGATTATAACAACTTATAAATTATAATTTTTTAAATTTCTCATCATATTTTAGGCCCAACAAATGAATGCGACTAGTAGATTTTCAGCGCGATTTTAATTAAAATCATTGGTTATATAGGCCAATATTCTATCTTATGTTTGTTTGAATGTATTTATGTTAGTTTCTGTTTATTTCTTATCCGCCTTTGGAGGGTACAATTTTCGTTGTGCCCTGGTAGCCTAGGTGAGACGCTGGTATGATGTATGGAAACTTTTGATGGAGTCACATGTTTTTGATGTGTATAATTCACTTTACATAAACAAAACAAAAAAAATTATTTTTTACTATTTAATATATACTAATTCAATATTATTTTTTAAACAAACCACATTAAAATAGGTTGGATATTATTAAACAATTATACGATTATAAGTGGATATTTAACTAGATTTAGAAATTGGCATTATTTCAAATAATTTCAAATATATATATATATATAACACTTTATCTTATCTTCTATAAATTTATATTTTATTTGAATGTGGAGAGGATTCTATTCCTTCCTCCCAACCACACCCAATAACCCCAATTGAAAACAATTTAGGAAGTTACTAAGTCATTCTTGCTACAAATAATTTGCAATTGACTTCTAATTTGGGTGCACTCACGACACTCTAAGAGGAAGTGTCTTTCTTCTTCAATTCTCTTAATTTCACAAAGATTAAAAATATTAGCCTCCCATTGCGTTTTGGGAACCGTCCAATGTCTAGGTTTGCTATGTAGCTTGTGGGGTTTGGTTCATGTTTTATCATGTTGATTTTTTTTGTGCTAGCAAGAATTGAAATATTTTTTGATTTTATTTTACATCCTAATCTAGCAAAAATTTAAAAAAAATGAAGATAAGAATTTTTTTATTTGATTTTATTTTTTAACTTTTTATCACACCACAAATTCCTTTTAAATTTAGATGTAATAAGGTTTTTAATATTGTTTGCCAAGATGACATCATCCTGTATTCCCCAATGTTTTATCCAAGAATTCACATCTTGATGTTATATTTGCTTGAGCTATTGGTCTATATGGTTGGAGTTAGAAGCAATTTTGGGGAGCCTCTAGTCATCCATATTATATATCTTTCTCTTTTACATTATGTATCCAACCATGGTTGTGCACTCAATGGATAAGAACCGTATTTCTATGAGGAGGATACAATAAGGTGTACTGTTTTTTTATAATAAGATGATAAGTTATCAAATTATTTTGGATTTGCTTTATCCTTCTCCAATACTTTCCATGAATACCACATCTCGAGACTTGTATAAAATATCATGAGTGATAAGAATATCAAATATAATTTTTTTTCTTATTTCACAATTGAAGGTATACTAATTTACACCTGTTTTCAAGTTTGTATTAAGTTTTCCACCTTTCATATATTATTTTTTTTCAACACTAAACTTCTAATTAAGGTTATCAACAATATTATTCCAATATATTTGTGTGAAGGGACTTCATCCAAACTACTATTATCATATAGGAGAGTGTTAGAAGTGATTTTATGGGATTTGATTATCAATATTTTTGTTTTGTCCATGTTCACAATCATAATGATACTAGAGAAAAAGTCCTTGAGGATTTATAGATGATTAATGAAGTCATAGGGATTCCATGTCATAAGAACAATATCATTAACTTAAAGAAGAAGGATGATGACTATACCAGTAAGAGTCGAGCCCATACAAGCAACATTCTAACTTATCGATATAAATGCCAAAGAGAGTTGGGGATAAGGGAAAAACTTGCTTAAATGATATATTACAATTAATTTCTTGAAACCACCCTTGGTATTTCCTAAACTTGGCAATGACACTTGCATATAGCCTTACAATTGTAGTTCTCAGCTCATAAGGAACTTTGAGCTCTCCTAACATATTCCAAAAGTTAGTCCTAGGCACAATGTCAAATTTTTTTCTAAAATTAATGAAATACCAAAGGAGATTGGTTTCATTATCACGATACTCTGCAACAATGATTTTCAATAGAACACGATGATCAATAGTCAAATAATATCCCCTAAAGACAAATTTTCCCTTATCTCTTTTTAGTGACTTTCAAGCCCTTTGCTTCTATTTTTCTTCCAAAATACTTATGTAGAGCTTGGATAGGATACAACTAATCATAATGGTCCTATAATTAGAGGGAATACTTTTATCCCCACTTTTAAAGATGGAAAAATGAAACTTTGAATCCTAGGTTTAGGGAAGCCATGCTTGAATACTAAATTGAAGAACATGTATATATGAGGAATGAGAATAGGCTCTCTAATGTTCAAGATTTCATCTTAGTCGCCTTCAATGTCTTTAAATTTTCTGTTGGCATTGTGACTCAGGTTTGGCACTATGGAACAGGTGTTGTCCTTGATGGCAACTCACTCAAAGGGCAAATCTCAGTTCAGACACTCAGAATGAAAGAAAATGAGGTATACGCAAGTTCCTCTGAACAAAATCGCATATACACGCGGGTGTACCGATCAAAAGGCGCATATACGTATGCACACACTTTCATGCAAAGAAAAGCACATACATGTGGGAAAACTTATGATGGGTCCATGGTATTTAGTTCGACATATTTGAACCTATGTTTTTGGTCCTTGGTATTGCATCCAAAATGTTGAACCCAGGTATTGAGTTCCTAGTATTGGATCTCTATGGTTTTGGACCATGGTTTGAGTAAGGCCTAAGTCTATAAAAAGGGAAGGAGATCTTTTGGCAAGGATGAACTGAAACATTGAATATCTTATGAAGAGCAAGTTCGAGAATACTGTCATTGGGTTATGGTGCATAACTAGATCTGAATCAAGGAGGAACCTGAGTGCAAGGAGAAGGATAAGTTCTATTAATGGGTCAAGATCTTAAGGCAGTTTGAAGAGAAATATCTTTGTGTAATTTTTGATCTGTTATATTTGGCGCATGACGTGATCTATAAATATGATAATTTGGGTATAACTAATGCCTGAATGAGTAAAAAGGATAGATTATCTTTTATAGATCTGTACGCAGGTTCAGCGCAGCAGAGGCGCGTATACATGCTGGTTAACTAACTTAAAACAGTGTATATGCAGGATTACCTTGATACAGAAGCATATGCACGTAGGTTCCACATATTGAAGTAGCGTATATCTCATGAAATATGTTTTAGTTGTTTCTGTTTATTGCTGCAGTGTTCTGGGTTCAGAATTGGTGTTTGGTTACTGGTACTGTTTTCTGGTTATAGCATTCTGAGAAGTTATTGGTTGATTCAGTATTTGTTTGTACAAAGGAGGTTGGTTAATACAGATATACTTGATGTTTGATTGATATTCATGGATCCAGTTTGAAAATTTATGAAACGTGGTCCCTGGAAGAAAAGAGAAGGTTGTAGCCTTCTGTAGGTCAGCACCTACGTACTAGTACCTCAGTTAGTACAAGAGCTAAGGGAGTTGTAGCTCATTTCCAGGAGAAGCTGGAGAATGAGAGAAGTTTGTAGCCTTCTGCAGGTAGCAGCCTGCGTACTGGTATAAGACTGCACCAGTACATAAACATTGTAAAAAGAAGTTTCTAATTGAAAGAAGATAGAGACGAATTGCAGCATGTGGTTTTCACCCACATTGGGTTTCCACCTTATATCTTGTGTTCTTATGTGTAATTGCCTGCTCTGTTTTACTGTTCATATGGTTTGATGCGCAAATTAGTGATCAACATCTAAAGAATAATTTAAATTACAAGTCTTCTTATATACGCTTGTTTCCTTAACAGAAGTTGTGTACATACACGGTATTTACTAACTGAAGTAGCGTATACAAATTTGATTGTGAAATGAAAAATAATTGACCTAATAATACTGATTCACCCCCCCTCTCAGTATTATTCCCAACAATTGGTATCAGAGCAGGTCCTTCAAAAGAAGCTTGATCGCTTGAAGGAAGATTTATCATCATGAGCAACTACGAAAAAGAAGCATCAATCAGGCCACCAATTTTTGATGGGAGCAACTTCGTCTATTGGAAGGTAAGAATCACTGCCTATCTTCAATCTCTTGGTACAGAAGTTTGGGATATTGTGGAAACAGGATACACTTTTCCATCAGCAACTCCTACAGATACAGCTAGTAAGAAGCAGTATGAAACAAATGCAAAGGTTGTCAATACTCTATTAGGGAGCCTATCTCAATCAGAATTCGTCAAGGTTATGCAGCTCAAAACCGCAAAAGAAATATGGGACAAGATCGTTCTGAGCTATGAAGGAGATGAACAGGTAAAACGAGCAAAACTACAAACTCTCAGAATTCAATATGAAAATCTCATAATGCACAATGATGAAAGCGTGGCTAACTACTTCCTACGTATAGATGAGATTGTTAATTGTATGAAAAACTTGGGTGAAGAAATAAAAGAAGTTGGTTTGGTTGAAAAGGTTCAAAGATCTTTGTCTCCTAAGTTTGATTCAGAAGTTTCCGCCATAGAAGAAAAACAGAATCTACAGAGCATTACCATGTCACAACTGCACGGAATTCTAACTGCTTACGAAATGAGAAAAGGGGGACCATCAGACAGGAGAGAAGTTGCATTCAAAGCCTCAGGAAAAGGAGATTACAATGAGTCAGGACATATGTCAAAAGAAGAGGAAGAATCAAATTTTGTCAAGAACCTTCAATGGGGAACTGGAAGATTCAGAGGTAAGTTGCCTTTCAAATGCTTTGCTTGTGGAAGAGTTGGTCATTATGTTGCCAAGTGTCCTCATAAAGATAAACTTGACAAAGGTAAGGAACCAGTTAGATGGAATAGAAAACAGAATGTAAGTAAGAAGAGCTATTATACACATGAAGACAGTGATGGATATTCAAATAGTGATGAAGATGAACAACGTAATGATTATAGACTTTTGATGGCTTTTGAAGATGATGATTTCTTGGATGCTATAGATGAAGAAGGTCTCTATGAAAAAAATTCTAAACTCAAAATTTGTTTAGAAGAAAAGAATATGATTATAGATACTTTGACATTTCAACTTGCTGAAAGAGAAAAACACAATGAAAAGTTAGAATGTGGAATTGTGGAACTTAGAAAAGATATTGAGAAATCAAAAGCTCTTAATCTTAGATTTTCTAAGGGATCTGAAACTTTAGATGAGATTATCAAAGTGCAGCGTTCTCCTCTAATCAAGACAGGTCTTGGATATACTGAAGAAGCGTCTCAAGCACAGAAGCCATCCACCTCCAAAAGTTATCTTGATGCAGCAAGAAAAAGTGAACAGATTGACAATCGACAGCAAAAGCATAATGCAGATCCCCAAGTAAATCAGGGACGATTTGCTTCAAGAATGAACAAAGATTACCAAGTAAATCGGGGGCAATCTACTTCAAGGATGAACAAAAACTTCAACCAACCACAGGTAAATCATTCTCAATTTGCCTCAAGAATGGATGTCAATAGAAACTACAATCATTTGGTTGGTAGGTTTGATAATCGCAGAAATTTCTTCAATGGCCAATGTTTCTCTTGTCATAACTTTGGTCACAAAGCTGCTCAATGTGTTGCCTACAAGACCATCATGACTAGAGAAGCTCAAAAACAAAGGAGTATGATTGGGATCATG
Organism: Pinus tabuliformis; assembly: GCA_031772625.1. Lineage (NCBI taxonomy): Eukaryota > Viridiplantae > Streptophyta > Pinopsida > Pinales > Pinaceae > Pinus > Pinus tabuliformis. Next base: position 822,633,843 of record CM062812.1, read on the forward strand.
AAAAGGACCTACAATAACTTTTCTGCTCTTGAGAATGAAGTAGAATGTTCTATTTGTAACAACTTCGGTCATGAAGATTCTGAATGCAAGAGTAGGCTCCAGCAAACAACTCAGAAGGAGCAAGTTTCATTGAATTCTAAAACATGGAGAAAGAAAGAATCACAACCGGAAATATGTGGGATAGCCTTATATGCGGAAGGACAGGAAAATCAATGGTACATCGACAGTGGATGCTCGAAACATATGACAGGTGATAAAGAAAAACTTCAATCATATAGTGCCTTAGAAAAGGAAAAGAAGGTCTCCTTTGGAAATGACACCCCTGCACTCATAAAAGGTAAAGGTTTTGTGTTTTTGAAAGAAAAGGTCAAGGTTGGAAAGGTTATATATGTTGATGGCTTAAAGCATAATCTATTGAGTGTCAGTCAAATGTGTGATCAAGGAAATGAAGTAATATTTCGATCAAATGGATGCATTGTTCGTGAGCTTGATACAAGAGAAACAATGATCAAAGGCATAAGAACTCCAAATAATTTATACATACTCAAGGGAGGAAAACAACAATGCTATCTAAGCAAGAATGATGAACACTGGCTATGGCACAGAAGATTGGGGCATCTAAGCTTCTCTCAATAAGGAAATCATGCAAATATCAGGCGGTTCGTGATCTCCCTGACATTAGAATTCCATAAAATACAATATGCAAATCATGTCAATTTGGTAAGCAAACCAGAACTAATTTCCCTGAGAAGGAAGGATTAGCTAGCCGACCACTTGAACTTGTCCATACTGATGTATGTGGTCCATCTAGGAAAAAGTCTCCTAGAGGAGAAGAATACTTTATATTGTTCATTGACGACTTTTCCAGGATGTGTTGGTTAGGACTTACAAAGCATAAAGATGAAGCCTTCAAAAAATTCAAAGCATTCAAAGCCTTGGTTGAAAACGAATCAGATCGCAGAATCAAATGCCTCAGGTCTGATCGAGGAGGAGAATTTACCTCAGATGAATTCTTCGATTTTTGTGAAGAACATGGAATAAGAATGGAATTCTCTACTGCAAGGACCCCTTAGCAAAATGGAGTAGTGGAAAGGATGAACAGAACGGTTCAACAAATGGCTCGTGCTAAGCTTGATGAGTCTGGAACTCCCGCAACCTTCTGGGGTGAAGGCGCATTTGCTGCAGTTACTATTCTCAATAAGAAAAACATCCAGGTAAACAACACTCAGACTCCTCATGAACTTTGGTATGGTAAGACTCCCATAGTTAAATACTTCAAAATTTTTGGAAGCAAATGCTACATCAAAAAGACTGATGAAAACCTTGGCAAGTTTGAACCTAGAGCAGATGAAGGCATTCTCCTTGGTTACTCTCCTCACAGCAAAGCATATAAGTGTTACAATAAAAGACTTGGAAAAATTGTCGAAAGTATTGATGTAGTGGTTGATGAAGAAGGGAACACTCCTAGGCAAGTAAAATCTGAAGATTTCAAAGATGATGAAGACTATCCTTCAACATCAAATCAGATTCATGATGAAGAAGAAACCTATGAGGCACCAGAAGAACAGATAAGAATAGATGAAAAGACTCCATCCAGGTACGTTCAGAAGAATCATCCAGAAACCCAAATTTTGGGGCAAAAGGAGGCAGGTGTACAAACAAGAAGAACCATTTCAGAAGCTTCAGGTTATCTAGCATTACTGTCCTCCACTGAACCATAAAATGTAAGAGAGGCATGCAAGGATGAATGCTGGGTAAAGGCCATGGAGGAAGAACTTGAGCAGATTGAAAAGAATAACACTTGGGAGTTGGTTCCTAGACAAAAAGATAAGAATGTCATAGGAAAAAAATGGATATTCAAAAATAAACTGAATTAAAATGGAGATGTGATTAGAAACAAGGCAGACTTGTGTGTAAAGGGTATGCTCAACAAGAAGGTATAGACTTTGAAGAAACTTTTGCACCAATTGCTAGACTTGAGGCCATAAGAATGTTCCTTGCTCTTTCTAGCTTTCAGAAGTTCAAAGTATTTCAAATGGACGTGAAGTCTGCCTTCCTGAATGGAGACTTGGATGAAGAAGTATATATTGAACAAACAGATGGGTTTATTCTTGGAAATGATCCAAAACTTGTATGCAGACTCAAAAAGGCTCTCTATGGCCTTAAACAAGCTCCAAGGGCTTGGTATTATCGGTTGGATAAGTACCTCCATCAATAAGGTTTTATAAAAGGATCAACAAATAGTAATCTATATATAAAAATTGACAATGATAAGTTGCTAATACTTGTTGTGTATGTAGATGATATCATCTTTAGTAGCAATGAAGAAGACATGAGTCAAAATTTTTCCTTGGTGATGCAGAAAGAGTTTGAAATGTCCATGCTTGGTGAGCTCACATATTTTCTTGGTTTACAAGTCCAACAAAACAAAGACGGAATTTTTCTATCACAAACCAAGTATCTCAAGCAGATATTGAAGAAATATGGGATGGAGGATTCGAAACTAGTGTGTACCCCTATGGTAACAGGATGCAGCCTCAGTGCAAATGATGAATCAGCAGTAGTACATCAACCAACCTATATATCCATGATTGGTAGTCTGCTCTATCTAACAGGCACCCGACCAGAAATTATGCATGGAGTGGGAATAGTTGAAAGGTTTCAGGCAAATCCAAAGGAAACTCATCTTCAGTCAGTTAAGAAAATTTTCAAGTATCTTCAAGGAACTCAAAACTAGGGCTTATGGTATCCTAGAGATACAGATCTCACACTTCATGCATATACTGATGAAGATTGGGCAAGAAGCGTGGATGATAGAAAAAGCACTAGTGGTGGTGCATTCTTTATGGGTCCTAGATTAGTATCTTGGTTCAGCAAGAAACAGAGTTCAATTGCATTATCTATAGCTAAAGCAAAATATGTAGCTGCTGCATCTTGTTGCACACAACTCCTTTGGATGATGCAAACATTGCAAGACCTTCAAATCACTTGTACTCCACCTATCTCCATTTTTTGTGATAATACAAGTGCAATCAGTATTTCAAAGAATCATGTCATGCATTCAAAGACCAAGCACATACCTATCAAGTATCATTTTCTCCGGGAACAAGTGCTTGAATAAAAGGTTAGATTGGAGTATGTTCCCTCTAAGGAACAAGTTGCTGACATACTCACCAAATCACTGCCCAGGGAGACATTTGAATACCTCAAACAGAAGCTGGGGGTAGTTGATGCATCATCTTGCTGCTGAATCTTGTCTGTTTCAGAGAAAAGTGGTTGTACACAAGTTTCATGAGAAGGATCCGCGTACATACGCCGGTTTATGAAGATACAGTCACGTACATGTTGGTTTAAAGAAAAACAGTGGGCCAGCTTCAGGATGAAAAGAGTCTGATATAGGTCTGGCGGAGACCATCTGGCATAGGTTCAGGGGGAGCATATACTCTTCTAATAATGCATTGTTGGAATTATCTTAGAAGATCTTGGTTTACATTCACAATTGTTCAGGTGGAACAGGTGCATGCAGAAGAGCATGGTTACTGGTCTGAATGATGATTGAGGGTTATGATGATTGATGATTGACAGATGCTAGTCGTGTTGTAGATATTTCGTCTCTATGTCATGTATTTCTTGGTTTCCCCATTATGCCTGGGATGGATGAAGTAATGTTCTTGTTGTTATCATGTGTGAATTCTTGGTGTATCCCCACTTGGTTGGGAGATGGATGTATGTATGAGTCTTTGGTGATAGGAAGGTCATTTATAATGTATAAAGTCATGTTTCTTTTGTAGAACATCTTCTTGCAGACCTTGCCTACAGTTAGGGGGAGCTTGGATAGCACAGTAGAGCAGAGATTTCAGCATGTATTCAGGGGGAGCATAACCCTTTTCCCTTGATGTCAAAGGGGGAGAATGATTTTGAGTAACTTGGGGTTTCCATCAAGTCCAAAGGGGGAGATTGTTGGCATTGTGACTCAGGTTTGGCACTATGGCACAGGTGTTGTCCTTGATGGCAACTCACTCAAAGGGCAGATCTCAGTTCAGACTCTCAGAATGAAAGAAAATGAGGTATACGCAAGTTCCTCTTAACAAAATCGCATATACACATGGGTGTACCGATCAAAAGGCGCATATACATATGCACGCACTTTCATGCAAAGAAAAACACGTACATGTGGGAAAACTTATGACGAGTCCATGGTATTTAGTTCGACATATTTGAATCTATGGTTTTGGTCCTTGGTATTGCATCCAAAATGTTGAACCCAGGTATTGAGTCCCTAGTATTGGATCTCTATGGTTTTGGACCATGGTTTGAGTAAGGCCTAAGTCTATAAAAAGGGAAGGAGATCTTTTGGCAAGGATGAACTAAAACATTGAATATCTTATGAAGAGCAAGTTTGAGAATACTGTCATTGGGTTATGGTGCATAACTAGATCTGAATCAAGTAGGAACCTGAGCACAAGGAGAAAGATAAGTTCTATTGATGGGTCAAGATCTTAAGGTGGTTTGAAGAGAAGTATCTTTGTGTAATTTTTGATCTGTTATATTTGGCGCATGACGTGATCTATAAATATGATAATCTGGGTATAACTAATGTCTGAATGAGTAAAAAGGATAAATTATCTTTTATAGATCTGTACGCAAGTTCAGCGCAGCAGAGGCGCGTATACACGCTGGTTAACTAACTTAAAACAGCGTATACGCAGGATTACCTTGATACAAAAGCGTATGCACGTAGGTTCCACATATTGAAGTAGCGTATATCTCATGAAATATGTTTTAGTTGTTTCTGTTTATTGCTGCAGTGTTCTGGGTTCAGAATTGGTGTTTGGTTACTGGTACTGTTTTTGGTTACAACATTCTGAGAAGTTATTGGTTGATTCAGTATTTGTTTGTACAAAGGAGGTTGGTTAATACAAATATACTTGATGTTTGATTGATATTCATGGATCTAGTTTGAAAATTTATGAAACGTGGTCCCTGGAAGAAAAGAGAAGGTTGTAGCCTTCTGTAGGTCAGCACCTACGTACTAGTACCTCAGCTAGTACAAGAGCTAAGGGGGTTGTAGCTCCCTTCCAGGAGAAGCTGGAGAACGAGATAAGGCTGTAGCCTTTTGCAGGTAGCAGCCTGCATACTGGTATAAGACTGCACTAGTACAGAAACATTGTAAAAAGAAGTTTCTAATTGAAAGAAGATAGAGACAAATTGCAGCAGGTGGTTTTCACCCACATTGGGTTTCCACCTTATATCTTGTGTTCTTATGTGTAATTTCCTATTCTGTTTTACTGTTCCTAGTTACTGTTCATATGGTTTGATGCACAGATTAATGATCAACATCTGAAGAATAATTTAAATTACAAGCCTGCTTATATACGCTTGTTTCCTTAACAGAAGTTGTGTACATGCATGGTATTTACTAATTGAAGTAGCGTATACAAATCCGATTGTGAAATGAAAAGTAATTGACCTAATAATACTGATCCCCCCCCCCCCCCCCCCCTTTCAGTATTATTCCCAGCATTTTCCTTTTCTTAGCCATTTAATCCAAACTTTATGTTTCATGTAGTAAACACTTCATCCTCTATATGAACATTTGGAATGTTGATATGAATTTAAATGGGAACGCAACAAATTACAGAGATAACCATAAATACAGAGATGCAGCGGAAATAATACTTCATTTCATTACTGTAATATACTGAAGTATGATTACAAACAGAAATGGAAATAAACCAGCGAGGGCGATGGTAGCTTATCTCTAAGAAGAGATGTGGCAGCTACATGCCTCTAAACTCTGTTACAATGAGGCTTGAAGGCCTATTTATTGTTGAGAAACAATGGAAAACCCTAAACATCCAAAAACCTAACCCTAGAAGATGAAATGCCAAACTATGGGCCCCGTTTGGGTAAATTGGTACATCAACTTCCTAGGGTCGTAACTTTGGCATACGATCTCTGTTTGACATGCACAATATCTCGTTAGAAATATCTATGAGAGAACTAAAACTTTGGGAAGAGAAACATTGGTTCATCGATCCATGTTGCTCCCATTTTTCCCAAAAAAATGTCGTTTAGGGCCTCAAAATGACTCTGGAAGTTCAGGACTCGAAAAACTGCTAAAAATAGTAAATTGTGCTACAATTAAGGAAACCGAAAAGCTGAAAGAAACAATGGTGGGGGTCCAAGTGGACTTGGCGGGTGGCCACCAATATCCACTTGAATCATTCCTCCCCCCTTAGGAAGAAATGATCCCCATTGCGTTGAGTTCCTCCATGAGATGAGGAAACTTCTATTGAACTTGATCCCTGGTGAGCCACTTGCGCTAGTGAAGGAGTTGGCCTACTTTGACAATTCGATACAGTTGGCTATTCTGCTAGCGAGTGTGCTTGATCTGTGTGTCCATGATCCGATCAGTCACAACTTGTTCCATGCAATCTGGATTTAACTCTGTGGGTGTGAGTTGTTCTGCAATGTCGAATGTGTCTAGTAATGGTGGAAAGTATGGCCGAAGGTGGTCCACATTGAACAATGGGTGAAGGCCAAGGAATGGGGGAATTCTGAGCTCAAATGTATTGTCTCCCACAACCTTGGTAGTGGTGTAAGGACCATATCGAAGTGGTCTGAGTTTTTGATAGGCTCTAGTAAGGCGTTCCTCTTGCAAATGAAACCAGACTTTTTCGCCCACTTGAAACTTGTGTGGCACCTGATATTGATCATGTCATTGCTTGTACTTGGAATTTGCTTTCTCCATAATGTCGTGGACCTGCTGGCGAATATGTTGGATGTGCTCAATGAAGTTGTTTGCCTTATCTTTTTTGGACTGGGCATGAGCCAAATCTGCATGAGTAGCTGCAAATGGCATGGCCACATCAATGGGACATAGTGGCTGGAATCCCAAGCCCACCTAAAAAGGGTTGTGTCCAGTCGAGTTGTGGGAGCTCGGTTGTAGCTGTGCTGAACATAGGGGAGGCTCTCATCCCATGTGCGTGGATGCTTTGAGTTGTACATGCGCATAATGTGTACGATCATCATGTTCACAACCTCTGTCTGGCCATCAGTTTGAGGATGGAAGGTTATGGACTTAGTGAGTTTGGTGTCCAGCATCGACCAAAGGCTGGACCAAAATGTACTGAGGAACCTGCTGTCCCAATCTGAGATGATAGACTGTGGGATCCCAAAGTGTACCCACACTCGTTCAAAGAAGAGGTTAGCAGTGGCTTCTGCTGTGATATTATTCTTGTAGACTGCCATAATGGCCATCTTCGAGAACCTGTCAATGACCAAAAAAACACAATCGTTTCCATGCTTAGTATAAGGAAGGCCCGACATGTAATCCATGGAGATGGATTCCCAAGGTCGACTAGGGGTAGGCAATGGGGTATAGAGGCCTTGTTTTTTGATGGTTGGTTTGGCAATTGCGTAGGCAGTGCATGATTTGATGTACTTCCCGACATCATGTCAAATATTCGGTCAATAGAAATACTTCTGCAGTACTACCACCGTTTTCTTGACCCCGAAATGCCCAACAGCCCAACTGTAGTGTGCTTCCCAAATCATCTTGGCACGCTCAATTGAAGGAACACAAAGGTGACCCAGGTGGCATAAAAGGGCATCCTGGAGGTGAAAATATGGAACATGCTAACCCTCCAAGAGTGTCTGGTATGCGTGGTCAAATTTGGGGTCACTTTTGTAGAGAAGTGGCCAATCAGAAGTCTCATGCCCACAAGAGTTGAGAACGGTGGTTAACGCCATGATCGGAGGTCGATTGAGACAATCTGCAACATTATTGGTGCTACCCTTCTTATACTTGATATCCAAATGGAACTGTTGCAGGTATTTGGACCACTTCTGATGGCGATTATTCTGCAATTTCCCTTGGGTCTATATGAACTGCAGGGGTCGGCAGTCTGTGTGGATGACCGTTTCCTTCCCCCAAAATGTAATGCTTCCATTGTCGACAGGCCTGTACAATGGAATACATCTCTTTGTCATAAGTGGGATACTTCCAGACTGTGTCTGAAAGTGTCTCACTGTGATATTCCTCGGGATACCCATGTTGAGTAAGGACTGCCCCAATAGCATAGTCAAAGACATTTGTCTCGACCTCAAATGGTTGTTGTAAGTCTGGTAATGTGAGCACTGGTGCCGAGCAGAGGCGATCTTTCAACTCTGTGAATGCCTTCTTTTGAGACTCAGACCAAAAGAATTTTTCTTTCGATCCTCCCTTGGTGACTTGACTCAAGGGCCAAGTGATATGAGAAAATCCCAACACGAACTTGCGATAGAAGTTGGCAAGACCTAGAAAGCTGCGGAGCTCTGTCAGAGTGGTTGGAGATGGCCAAACACAAATGACTTGGATCTTGGCTAGATCCACATGCACCTGCCGGTCATCAATAATGTATCCCAGATACTGAACCTGGGTCATGCCGAAAGTGCACTTCTCCAAATTAGCACATAACTTGTGTTGCCACAGTGTTTGGAGAACATTTTGAATGTGGTGGAGGTGCTCTTCCCAACTCTTGCTAAAGATCAGGATGTCATCCAAGTATACCACTACAAATGAGTTGGTGAATGGCCGCAAGACATCATCCATTAGCCTCATGGAGGTTGCGGGAGCATTCATCAATCCGAAATGAATAACCAACCATTCGAAAAGGCCCTCCTTGGATTTGAAGGCAGTCTTCCACACATCAGAGGGTTCGATTGGTACCTGGTGATATCCTAACTTCAAATCGATCTTGCTGAAATATTTTGCCCTATTCAGTTGGTCCAGGAGGTCATCAATCCGTGGGATCGGGTAACTATTACGGATAATGATCTTGTTTAGCACCCGATAGTCAATACAAAGTCTCCAAGTCCCATCCTTCTTCTGTACCAACACGATCGGGCTCCCACAAGGTGATGAACTCTGATGGTTGTGACCTTTCTGCAACAGCTCCTGAATTTGCCTCTTGATTTCATCATTCTCCAAAACGGATCACCAATAAATTGGTCCATTGGGTAGCGGCGCACCTGGGGTCAAATCGATGGAGTGCTTGACTTGACAGTGTAGAGGAACCCCTACGGGGGACATGAATATGTCCTTGTACTCCTCCATGACCTTGTCCATCTGTATTTGTCGTGCAGAGGGGCCCTGTCTGGAGGTCGTGGCCACCATCTTCTTTTTTCCTTGAGGGCATATCATCAGGAAAACAAATTTCTCGGTTTTGGAAATGAGCTTACTGCATTGTTTTGCAGTAACCAAAGAGATGGCAGTAGGTCGTGCTAACTCCGGTATCCTGTACAACTTATTTCCCAAAGTAACAATAACAGCTCGGGGCCTTGATTCATACACAACATGTCACTTCCACAAGTATGGTTGTCCTAATAATACATCACAAATATCAAGGGGAGAAACGTCACACAATACCTCATCCATGAAGGGCTTGATGTTGTATGGAAGGCGAGACTACTGGCTTACGCGAAGATCCCGTCCTTGGTGAAGCCACCCGATGGTGTATGGTTGTGGATGTGATGCGGTGGGTAAGCCCAGCCGCTTCACAACCTTTGCTGAAATGAGGTTCTTTTGGCTCCCGCTGTCAACAATGAACTGTAGCGGGGAGCCCTTTACCCACATCTGGGAGTGGAAGAGACACTCCTCCTCCTCTGGATCTTCGGGTTCCTCCTTCTAGATCTTCGTGGTGGCAACGGTGTTGTTGGGCTCTGCATCGATAATCTACTTCCCTTTGTCATTCCCCTTGTTGGGTTCTGACTCAGAGTCAGAACATGCATCTGATTCTGAAACCCTTAGCTCAACCACCGGTGACTGCTTGGCCCGACACTCACATTGTGTTGTGAGTGGAGCTCTTATGGAACTCACGCCACTTTCCCATGTCCTTTTTTGGCTTCACGACGCTGTTCTATTCTTGCAGCTTTGGCGGGTTGTCTTGGGTCGCCCCGCCTTGGCTTTGTCCTTTGTTCTGCGGTTTGGGGGCACCTTTCCCTTGCTTCGAATTCGCAGATCCAAATTCTCGCTTCTTCTATTTAAACTTTTGCTCGACCTTGATGGCATATTGGTATGTCGTGCCGAGCGAGGAGATGTTTAGGAATTATATTTCTTCCTAGATGTACTTGTACAAGCAGCCGCGGTATTTGAGTACCAAATGCTGCTTCAAATCCTTGATACCCAACTTTGTGCGAAGGGTATGGAAAATATTGGTAAACTCTGGCATGTCTTAGTCCCTTCCCTGCCGTAGCATGGTCCACTTTATGTATTGATCCTCATAGCTTCTGACAAGGTAGTATTGCTCCTTAATGGCGGTTCGGAATGAATTCCAAGTGGGTGCGGCTAAAAATAGTGAGCCTTTACTTTCATCCTTTTACTCGCAGTAGGTTTCCCACCAGTCTTTGACATGGGGAGCTGCTTTGTGAAGAGCGAAAATAATCTTTTCCCGACTCGAAAAATCATGAACAGAAAAATATCCTTCTAACATATTTAACCATTTATCTATGGCATCTGCGTCTATTTGACCTTCAAAGATGGGGATTTCAAAACTAACTTGTACCTTAAAGGGTGTGGCGTTTCTAGAGTAGCCTTTGGGTAGTCGCTGAAGGATCTAGGCAAAGTTGTCCATCATCGCGTTCCTTTGCCACTCGAGGGCTTCTTCGAGCGAGATTTTGATAGGATCTCTTGCCCCCTCGTCTTTCTTTTCATCCGCCATGTTAGGCCATCGAGATTTGCAAGGTTGTTCTTGCAAAGGTTCAACCAGTTCAAGCCCTAACTCCTTATATCCCAACCTTGTTAGGGACATGCAAAGAAAAACAGAGAAAAAACAGATCACTCTGATACCACTGATTCGAATTTAAATGGGAACGTAACAAATTATAGAGATAACTATAAATGCAGAGATTCAATGGAAATAATACTTCATTTCATTACTGTAAAATACTGAAATATGCTTACAAATAGAAATGGAAATAAACCAGCGAGGGCAATGGTAGATTATCTCTGAGAAGAGATGTGGCGGCTACATGCCTCTGAACTCTGTTACAATGAGGCTCGAAGGCCTATTTATTGTTGAGAAACAATGGAAAACCGTAAACATCCAAAAACCTAACACTAGAAGATGAAACGCCAAACTGCGGGCCCCATTTGGGTAAATTGGCACATCAACTTCCCAGTGTCGTAACTTTGGCATACGATCTCCGTTTGACGTGCACAATATCTCATTAGAAAAATCTATCCAAGTGGTGAGCCCCAGTATTGCAACAATAATGCTGCAACTCCTGAGACTCCCTTCTTTAATTTTATCAACCCGGTAGTTCGTAACAAACTTGGAAGCGACGGTGTTGTATACACAAGTACTAGCTCTTGCCGTAGCTGTCACTTGGTCAACTGGCACAAGTCCACTAGGAGCTTAAGCCAACTTCTATGAGCTCTTAGAAGAAGCTTTTTAATTGATGGATGAAATCTAACTCGAAGGAAGCTAATCTATTTGCGAAAAGAGATTGAAAAATTGAAGGAAAACGCAAACCCTAGCAAACCCTAATTCTACCAGCTAGTCCTACTGATGCAAAGGAGAGAATGCAAACTACTGAAAGAGATGCCATTACCTCTATGAAGGTAAAATACATGTGTCTAGACTACCTCTATTTGAAGAAAACATCTTTTTTGTATTTTTGATTAAGTCGTCAGTTTCATCATGCATATGCTTTCACTGTTCTTTGACTATGCAGGGGTGGATCAAGGAGTAGAAATGCTTGGAAGAGGTCAGGAAGGTTCAGAGAGGGTCTAAGGAGTCCTTAACACCCTTCCAGAGAGTTTTACAAAGTTTGGCTATCAAGAAACCTCATTTGTGAGCTTCTATAGGAAGTCTGCAGGGGTTCTACAGGATGTTCAGAAATTTCTACAGGATGTATAAAAATTGGATTTTGGAGGATGGGTGAGTGAGGGAAGATGCATGAATGGATATGGAGGTAGGATAGGGGTCTGAAGTGGCCCAGGGACTGGTGGATGAAGTGGTGAGAAGGTGTAGATGGCTAAATTGGCTCAAAGAAGGCTGAAACAATGATTGCACAAAAAGGTAGGGTTACGTGGGCAAGAGGACAGATGTGAGATGAAGAACCTAGCTAGGAGATGGAGCAGATGGCTCTAATGAAGCTTAGGTGGATGAAAGAGTGGTAAAGATGCTCTGCACTGTATACATTCAACTGAATCAACAAAGCCTTGCAAGTAATCAAAGTCCTAGCTAATCTAATCTAACTAACAATAAAGTGAATGAACAGCAGCTTCATTTGGAAGAGAACTATGTATATCAACTATGCAATGAAACATTTCAGAGATCTGAACACATAACCAACTTCTGCAAATGAAAACAGTACACTAAGGATTGCATGGTAAAGAAAACTAGTGGTTTTGTTTGGGACAACACGGTTACTTCAATTCCAGCCCCTGATCCAATAAGGTAGAGGTGAAACCAAAAGTGTTTGTTGACCCTTTTTTGGAGCCTTTTTCCTGTTATTATCCTACCAACTAAATCTGAACATGAAAAGCTACTTTAACCAACAAAAGCAGTCTAAATAACAAAGCAAGATTTAAATCATAGAAAATTTTAGGGGCGAATGTTCGCCCTTTGGCGAAATTAAAGTGTTTTAAATTTTTAGTGGGCGAATATTTTGTATCATAGTACATTTTTACAAATCACCTCAAATAGCCCACGTTATTTTAAGGGAGAGAGTAAAAAAGGTAAATTTAGCCCTTGAAATTAGGAGTTACAACCTTCCATTCGCCCATTTTCAAGAATAGATTTTATTTAAGTGAATCCATTCGCCCATTTTCAAGAATAGGTTTTATTTAAGTGAATCCTATGGGCAAAATACCATATTTATAAAAGAGGTATGGTAAATTAATAAAAATATAAATAAGTGAGAGGTATGGTAAATAAATAAAACATTTTTTATATTTACTCCACAAGTCACCTTATATACATGCAAGGGTGTAAACAAATAAAAATATAAGTAAACTGGAGGTATGGTAAATAAATAAAACGTCTTTTTATACTTACTCAAAAAGTATGGTAAATAAATAAAAATATAAAGAAACTAGACGTATGGTAAATAAATAAAACATCTTTTTATATTTAGTCCATAACCCTCATTCTATTTATGAAGGCTCAAGAAAGAGGTTTTATTTAAGTGAATCCTATGGGCCAAATACCATATTTGAAAAAGAGGTATGGTAAATTAATAAAAATATAAATAAACGAGGTATGGTAAACAAATAAAACATTTTTTTTTATATTTACTCCATAAGTCACCTTATATTTACGAACACTCAAAAAATACGTTATATTTAGTTGAAACCTATGGGAAAAATACTATGGGACAAATACCATGGACTAGATTGTTATTAATACCATGCAAAAAACATTATTAACCCTAATATTAGTATTAATAAAAATAAAAATGGCACATGGTATTGACCCATGGTATTCACCAAAATGGCACATGGTATTGACCCATGGTATTCACTTGGAATGTACCCTATTTAAATGGGGGAATTAAACCAGCGTAGATCCATCTTTACTCTGGATCTACTAACCCCCGAGAGGTATCAAATATCGTGAAATGCAAACTAGCATAGAGTGAAAAAATATTTGATCCCTCTCGGGGTGGATCAAGAGTAAAAATGATTGTTGTAATTTAATGTATGTTAAAAAATTTAGCTTGGTTAAAATTAAAAATAAAATAAAATTCAACTATTAATTTTATTAATTTTTATAAATTACTAATAGTAATTTTTAAGCTCCAGGTTTATGATAACTCATGGTATTGACCCATGGTAATACCAAGATCTTACAAGATTTTATAATTGAATAAAATATTGAGAGATTCGCCAAAAAATTATATATACATATTAAATTATTGATAAAATCACCTTCCATTTTTCCTATATACCATGGAGATTTGCCCATTTATTATACATAGAAATTTAGGGGGGGTTATTAAAATTTTCCCTAATTTAAATCTAAAATAGCAGATTTTATTCTAAGAATGCAGCAGAAACACATAAAGATAAACAAAGGAGGTACTGGGCACTTGAGATGGGCCCAACCCCAAGAGCTACAGTCTCCTAAGAGAGATTTAGAACTGGTGCAAAGCTGGATTCATCTTTATTGAGCAAGAAAAGAAGAGTTACATCAAAACTGTCCACAAGGGAAAGCTTGAAAATGTGCTGAATGCAAAGCTAATCTACTGACTAAAATCGAACTACAAGCTAGCTAACTTCTGCCTACAATGTGACTAACTATTGGCTAACCCCAATGAGGCCCTAAGCCCTCTTATTTATACAAATTGAGGACCCCAACAGTCCTAAACTTTAGGGACTCGGCTGCCAAAACTTGTAGTTAACAACACTTTTACTAGCACTTGCTCGGCTACCCTTGTGATAATTGATTTGGTGGCCCTTGAACTCCGAGCTGATGGTGGAGAATTCGAGGTAAGGGCCCATAAACGAAGGGGACACCTTCCTAAAAATCCTCTCCCTTGTTCTTCCACGAATTTGGCTGCCAAGTGCTCATTAAAACCTTTGATTTTGTTTCAAAATTGACCAAAACACTGCACAAAGTACCCATTAGACTTGTTGGCATAATGACTAACCCAATTCACTCTACTAGCATAAATATAATAAAAAACATGCAATAAACTAATGAGAATGGTGGATTAAGTCAAATTAGGAGGTTGAATGAGCCCATATAATTATCCATTTTTGGGGCTCATCATCACCCCCCCACTAAAAGTGTTGCTCATCCTCTGAGCAACCAATCTATCTCTTCATCTTTGATGGCCCTGGTGGCCTCCCTGTCATGCCAAGCTTCTGAAGTGATGTCCTCTTCTTGGTCATGAAACCATGCTTTTCTCTCTGCTTCTTCCCACTGCCTGTGCTCCTTTTCCTAGAGAATTCTCATCTTCTTGTAGAACTGTCTCAGCATCCTACAGAGAGGTCTTTGTGTCCAACATTTCCATTCTTTCTCTCCAGGTGGATGTCTTCGGGCTTCCCTGTTCATAGGTGATGGATGCCTTTGAAGGGGACCTTTCCCTTGGGGTGGTAGGGGTGTCGAAAATGGTGATTGGTACTTTGGACGGTGGTTGCGGTCTGCCAGTCTTTACCCTCACGTTCCTTCTTGTCTTAAAATACAGTGAGGGCTCCCTCTTTTGCTTCTCCTTCTGCTTGGGAGATGTGTTTAGGGTGGCCAGCACAGCTGCTGCCTCCCTAGCTAAAATCTCGGGCGATTTCTCCTTCTGCTGCCCTTTCCCCAAACTTCCTGTAGAAAGTCCTGTAGTGGTCGTTTTCTGGCTTCCTGTAGAAACAGTCTGCTGGCTTCCTGTAGAACCAGTTTTCCCTGATTTGGCTTGCTTGGCTGGGGGTGCCTTCTCTTTGACTTGTGTCGTGGTTGCCTGGGGTGTGCCCTTACTTGTTCAATTGTGTTCTCCCATTATGAATCCTCATTGCATGGTGGAATTGCTCTTTTTATGTTTTAATCAGAAAAGGAAATGCTCAGGAAAACAACAGTCAATCACTAAAACAGAGGACAACTGAATTTGGTGTTTTCTGAACCCAGGGAGGAGTTTCTCTTGTGTTCCTCACAATACCAGATAGCAATAATTCCCTTGTTTCTGTCACCCAGAATTCGACTGTCGGTTTATTGAAAGGACAATGTTGTTTTTGCAGAACTGAGCATAAGGGCACAAATTCTCTTCTCAACACACAGATACATATGTAAATTCAGGTTTCCATGCACACAGGGTGGCCTCTACTGCAGCATATATCTTCTTTACTTTTAAAGATGATGAGGAGATTTCAGAGTGCAGAGAAAGAACTTGGGCAAATACAGTGGAATATGCAGGCAATCTTTCATATTTTGTTGAATACACATGTAGACCGTTACTCTCATTTTTCAATTCAATGCCGTGTTCAGTTCACCATTTTGTACCAACAAATCATGCACAACGAAGTTTCCCCGATCCTACCTCGTTTGGAGCTTGAAATTCACCGAAAATCCGAGGTTTTCTTTTTGCATGGCTGTTTTCTGTGTTCCTGTAGAAGACTTCCTGTAGAAACGCCTGCAGAGCACCCCTGTGCCTCTGAGCAAGCTTGATACGTAGCAGAATCTTGAAGACAGGTAGAGAAACTGGTGGAGGATGACTAGTTAATCGTTTTGTGCATACTTCAGTTGAGGATGTGGCAAGTGCAGATGAACAGCAGTTTGTGAGTTTCAGCTGAGCCTTCTTTAATTGCTGCGTGATTTGTGGTGAGGTGGCAAAAACGTGTGCTGTCTTTATTCGAACTGCAGTGATGTTATGGACTATATGTTCTCTTCTATCTGTTAATCATTTGACGTCCTGTGCGCTGGAGTTCAACACGTCTACCACTACTTGTGTTTTTTTCAAATTTCACGTGAACGACCATACACGTATGCTGCGTGATTTTTTCTTGAGCGCTGGAGAACTGGTAACTAGCCACCGATTTTATTAATCCCAACCATCTCATTGCTCATGCAGTTTCCAAATTACATTCATGCAATTAGAGGAATGAGTTTTAGTCACGTACCTGGAAGTCGAATATGGCTGCCGTGAGGTGTTGTGGCCTTTCATTTGCTGCATGCATTGGCTTCTGTGGTTGCATGAGGGCTTGGTGGCTGATTCATGGCTATTTTTTCTTGTGCAGGTATCCTCTGGTCGGATCCATGCTGTAGGAGCCGGCTTCACGTTCAAATCTGCACCCTCAAGCTACTGCTGCTGAATTTTCACAGGACCGAAACTTGTTTTCGCCATTGCTCCCGAACGATAGACCGGATCGATCTGAAACTTGTTGAGCATGTTCCTATCATCATTATGCACCTCCCATAGCAAAATTACGATCAATGGATGCACAGATTTCGAGAAAAATGGAAAATGGCTGAAGATTTCAGAGATCAATTTCTCGGAAACTGTGCATCGGAATCGGCCGCAACTACTTGGGTAGGCTACTATCATCCATATGCATCTCCCCATGAAACAGGTTTTGAAATGGATGCACGGATATGGAGAAAATGAAAAAATGGCTGACGGTGATGGAGGCGGATTTCTTGGAAACCATGCACCGGAATGGGCTGAGATTGCTCAGGCATGTTTCCATTGTCCCTATACAACTCCCCTTGTAACAGTTTTGCAAATGGATGCACGGTTTTCAAGCTAGGGAAGAAAACAAATTCTGTTCTATGTATTTTTTCTTCAAAGCATTCTGCAAGTTTTTGCATGGAAAGAAAAATTGACTTTGGCTGTGATGCAGGCATGGAGATGATGGAGGAGGAGTTTGAAGATTGCAGGAGGACTTCTAAACCCTTGAGGAAGCTATCATGTTTGCCAAAATACCTTTTTCAAATCCATTTCTAGCTTCCTGTAGAAATCCTGTAATTTCTACAGGAACTTCCTGTAGAACACACAGTCTTGAGGAAAGAAGCACAATGAGATAGAAAAAATGATGGAGAAGGGTGAGGGATGAAAACATGGATGCTTGCAGGCCTCACGGACAGATTCCCAGCCTTCAGGTCCTCTTCAGAGATCAATTTTTGCTTGTTTGTAGGCTTCCTGTAGAAGACACAGAACTTCCTGTAGAAAACACAGAACTTCTTGTAGAAGGCAGAGAACTTCCTTTGTCTTTGTTTTGAGCGATCCTCCCTGACCTGCAATGTCCCTCTTTCAACCTACAATTATTCAATGGAAATTAGCTTTATTTTTCTTTTATTTTTCTCTTTTTTTTGAAAAACAACTAGGGCGCCTCATGGAGGTTTTCACCCTAATTGCCTGCCTTGGGCGCCTCCAAGGGAGGTTTTCACCCAGGGATCTTATTCCCTTTTTATTTTCTCTTCTTTCCAACCCATTGACCGCCTCATGGAGGTTTTCAATCAATGAGCCAATCTAAGGCGCCTCCGAGGAGGTTTTCACCTTAGATTTTTATTTTCATTTTTTTATTTTTCTTTTTTCTCTTTTTTTTTTCTACCCTACCCTACTTGAAAAAAACAAAATTCTTTTCAAGTATAAGAATACTTCCAATGGAGCCATGTGCTCATCGAGATTAGAGATAAAATGATGTGGCGGCTTGAAATGCATGCTTTGACAGCTATCCAGATATCAGAGACCAAATGATTTGACTTTGAAGGGATCAAACATAGCTGAGGAAGAGAGTACTGCTGCAACTTAATAACTGTCTGGAACCATGTCTCAATATAGCTTTGATATCCTTGGTCCTTTTGCTGATCTGTATCATTCTCCATATCTTCTTCTATCATGACCTTCACATCTTCCTCTTTTTGCTGACTTTTCTCTTGACTACATGGAGGGTTTGATGGTAACCATGAGGGAGCTTTATCGATCTCTGATTCTAATCTCTTCTCTTCATCAAGTGCAGCCCATGGTTCTTTGATCTCCTCTTTTGAATCTTCTTTTGCCTTTGGTCCTTCAATGTTGTCAATATAATCTCTGCTTTGCAACACTCTTCCTGAGCTTATGGTGAAGGTTGTTGAGCTCAAGAGGAGTCATTTGGACATGTTGTGCCTCAGCTTTGCAATTGGGTTGAGCTACTCCATTGTATGGTCTTGGAAATGGTGGTACGAGTAGCTGAGTGGGGGTGTATATTTGAGATGGATGTGGATGGGGTTGTGGTTGGGCAGGAATTTGGGGTTGCCTTGGTGGAGCAGGAGGCGATGGTTTTGGATGAGCAGGTGGTGGAGGAAAAGAAGTGGGAGGAGTGTTGTATTGGGGCCTCCACCCCTGCTGAGGTGCATTCCACTGAGGCTGTGGCTGAGCATAAGAGTGAAACGAATGAGTAGCTGGTTGGGCATAATATGGATCTGTGAAGGAACAAGGAGGAGGTGTGAACCAGGAAGGGTGAGCAGGGGGACCCCAAGAAGGTATGGAAGTGGTTTGATAGGGGTCATAATAGGTCTGGGATGTACCTTGCATTCCCTGCTGGTAGGGTATGGGTCCATGTGGCCTCCTTTGGTTCATATAATAGAGTGATTTAGTGGCTCCTTTGGCTCTCTGGTATGCAGCTTTAAGTCCAGGCAAAGAAGGGCTCTGATTCGTAGGATGGTATTCTTCACAGATGAAACACACTTCTAGAGAGTGCATTGGACATTCGTTCCTAGTATGTTTTCTAGTGCACCTAGGACAAAAAAAGGCCAAAGCCCTCTTGGCTTCCTCTTGCTTCCTTTGTGGTATCCAGTTGCATGGCAAGAAATTGCCTCATATCACTCTTGAAATCTTCCATCTGATTTTCAAATTCGTTTTTCGACAAGGTACTGCTCCCAACATTGCTGCTTGTAGCCATTTGCTCCAAAGGAATGTTTTCTTCTTCTTCTTCCCTTGAGGTTCTTCAAATATGTTTTGTTGTCCACCTAAGGGTTCTTTAATCAAAGCCATCGAAGAAGAGAGAAGGTTGGCTGTGTCAAGCAGTGGGGGTGTTGTGCAATCATTTTTCTGAATTATCTCTACTCCTACAAGGCATGAAAGGAAATCTTTTTGGTATTTTTCTTTTCTTTTCTTTCTGCTTGTACCTACAAAACTAAAATAGATTGAACTGCAACTAACTATCTTGCTGAAATGAAAATGTAGAATTGAAATGAAAGCAGGAAAGGACTAATCTATTTTTCTCAAATGAAATTGCAGGAATGAAATGCTAGGCTACGCTTGCAGAATTGAAATGCTAATCTACGCTTGCAGAAATGAAATTGCAGAATTGAAATGTTAATCTATGAAAGTGGGAAATGCTAATCTACTTTTGCAGAAACGAAATTGCATAATGGAAATGAAATAAACTACTTAGCAGAAGGTTGTAGTGGAAAATAGAAGAAAAGCAGCAATCACCAATACTCTGACGCTTCCCCGGCAACGGCGCCAAAAAGAGTGGTGAGCCCCAGTATTGCAGCAATAATGTTGCAACTCCTGAGACTCCCTTCTTTAATTTTATCAACCCGGTAGTTCGTAACAAACTTGGAAGCGACGGTGCTGTATGCACAAGTACTAGCTCTTGCCGCAGTTGTCACTTGGTCAACTGGCACAAGTCCACTAGGAGCTTAAGCCAACTTCTATGAGCTCTTAGAAGAAGCTTTTTAATTGATGGATGAAAGCTAACTCGAAGGAAGTTAATCTATTTGCGAAAAGAGATTGAAAAATTGAAAGAAAACACAACCCTAGCAAACCCTAATTCTACCAGCTAGTCATACTGATGCAAAGGAGAGAATGCAAACTACTGAAAGAGATTCCATTACTTCTATGAAGGTAAAGTACATGTGTCTAGACTACCTCTATCTGAAGAAAACATCTTTTTTGTATTTTTGATTAAGTCTTCAGTTTCATCATGCATATGCTTTCACTGTTCTTTGACTGTGCAGGGGTGGATCAAGGAGTAGAAATGCTTGGAAGAGGTCGGGAAGGTTCAGAGAGGGTCTAAGGAGTCCCTAACACCCTTCCAGAGAGTTTCACAAAGTTTGGCTATCAAGAAACCTCATTTGTGAGCTTCTACAGGAAGTCTGCAGGGGTTCTACAGGATGTTCAGGAATTTCTACAGGATGTTCAGAAATTTCTACAAGATGTTTAAAAATTGGATTTTGGAGGATGGGTGAGTGAGGGAAGATGCATGAATGGATATGGAGGTAGGATAGGGGTTTGAAGTGGCCCAGGGACTGGTGGATGAAGTGGTGAGAAGGTTTAGATGGCTAAATTGGCTCAAAGAAGGCTGAAACAATGATTGCACAAAAAGGTAGGGTTACGTGGGCAAGAGGACAGATGTGAGATGAGGAACCTAGCTAGGAGATGGAGCAGATGGCTCTGATGAAGCTTAGGTGGATGAAAGAGTGGTAGAGATGCTCTGCACCGTATACATTCAACTGAATCAACAAAGTCTTGCAAGTAATCAAAGTCCTAGCTAATCTAATCTAACTAACAATAAAGTGAATGAACAACAGCTTTATTTGGAAGAGAACCATGTATATCAACTATGCAATGAAACATTTCAGAGATCTGAACACATAACCAACTTCTGCAAATGAAAACAGTACACTAAGGATTGCATGGTAAAGCAAACTAGTGGTTTTGTTTGGGACAACACGGTTACTTCAATTCCAGCCCCTGATCCAATAAGGTAGAGGTGAAACCAAAAGTGTTTGTTGACCCTTTTTTGGAGCCTTTTTCCTATTATTATCCTACCAACTAAATCTGAACATGAAAAGCTACTTTAACCAACAAAAGCAATCTAAATAAGAAGGCAAGATTTAAATCTAAAATAGCAGATTTTATTCTAAGAATGCAGCAGAAACACATAAAGATAAACAAAGGAGGTACTGGGCACTTGAGATGGGCCCAACCCCAAGAGCTACAGCCTCCTAAGAGAGATTTAGAACTGGTGCAAAGCTGGATTCATCTTTATTGAGCAAGAAAAGAAGAGTTACATCAAAACTGTCCACAAGGGAAAGCTTGAAAATGCGCTGAAATGCAAAGCTAATCTACTGACTAAAATCGAACTACAAGCTAGCTAACTTCTGCCTACAAAGTGACTAACTACTGGCTAACCCAAATGAGGCCCTAAGCCCTCTTATTTATACAAATTGAGGACCCCAACAGTCCTCCTAAACTTTAGGGACTCGGCTACCAAAACTTGTAGTTAACAACACTTTTACTAGCACTTGCTCGGCTGCCCTTGTGATAATTGATTTGGTGGCCCTTGAACTCCGAGCTGATGGTGGAGAATTCGAGGTAAGGGCCCATAAATGAAGGGGACACCTTCCTAAAAATCCTCTCCCTTGTTCTTCCACGAATTTGGCTGCCAAGTGCTCATTAAAACCTTTGATTTTGTCTCAAAATTGACCAAAACACTGCACAAAGTACCCATTAGACTTGTTGGCATAATGACTAACCCAATTCACTCTATTAGCATAAATATAATAAAAAACATGCAATAAAATAATGAGAATGGTGGATTAAGTCGAATTAGGAGGTTGAATGAGCCCATATAATTATCCATTTTTGGGGCTCATCACCAAGAACTACAACTTCGCGAAAATCAACATCGATCCATGGACCCATGTTGCTCCCAGTTTTCCCAAAAAACGTCGTTTAGGGCCTCAAAACAGCTTTGGAAGTTCAAGACCCGAAAAACTACTAAAAATAGTAAACTGTGCTACAATTAAGGAAACTGAGAAGCTGAAAGAAACAATGGTGGGGGTCCAAGTGGACTTTGTGGGTGGCCACCAATATCCACCTGGTTCAAATGTTTTCCATAACAATAGGGGATTCATAAAGATTTTTGAGGTAGTTCCACTCATTTAAGGGAATTGTATTAGTTTATTAATTTTATGAGTCAAAAATTTCCTCCAAAGTATCTGAGGATCGATCTTTGATAGGTGGAGAAGATTTTTTTGTTGTCCATTAATGTAGCATATTCTTTACCTTTTAATTAGGACTTTGTATCTTTTTATCTTATCCAATTTTAAAATCTCATTAAAACCATCCTTGATGGCTTTCTAGAAATTTTGCACTCATTGTCATACCAATTGTTGGCTACCCTTTTTTTTTTAATTTTTCCCTAGCATCTTGATAGAGAATTTTTTAATGGAAATAGACAGGGGTGTCATAGAATTATGATAAAGGTTTGTGAATCGATGCTTCAGGGAGGAGAGTCCTCAATATTTGAGTCCTTTAGGAAAGGATCAACTTTATATATGTCAAATAGAAATTGTGTTTTGTTACTAGAATTTTCCTCGATGGAGTGTTTGTGACGAAAAAGTCTTGGGTTAGGGTTAAAGGGCTATATGATTGGAGTCAGGCTCATGGTTGTTTAAAAGGTCAAAATTTACTATTTGGTTGTATATGGGGATATTTGAAATCACATAATCTACAACACTATTTTGTAACCCATGGATGCAAGTCATTTGGTAAGAATTTGGCCATTTCATTAGACCATTGCAAAGTATTATATCTTCAGAGCTACAAAGCTTGGTTAGCTCGGTACCAAATAAATTCTTAGTAATGTATTCATAGTTTTGTTTATACATGTTAGTGGAAACAATGTACTCATTTAGTTAGAGAGGATTAGGGTTGGAATCATTGCTTTGAAGAATAACTTGATCAAATACAATTCTAACATTAAAGTCTCCTAGTAGGAGGATATTACCTTCATTTCTTAGGGTGAAAATATCTTGTTCTATGTTTTTGTAGGGACAATTATTATTTAAATTATTTTTTTAATAAAAGGTAGAATTAATAGGCACAAAATAACATATTTCTATATACATCTCCCTAGTACTAATATCATAAACCTCCATCCATATGCATTAATTAAAAGGGTCTTTCTTATGAAGCCAAATGTCAAGAGAAATGCTCATTTTTTGTAACAAGCTATGTCTCTAGTCCACTTAGGGGATGATTTCTTCCTCCATGCCAACCACAATACAAATCCCTTAGTGTGAGGGACTTAAGATTCTTCACGCTTCCAAGTGTCAACCATAAATATATTATAAATTTCACATCGGATCCAACTTAATATAGGGTCTTTGTTCCATGGAAACTCACGATAATTCCATATGAGGATTTAGACTATATTCGATTTTTTTATTTTTTTTTGTCTCTATCCTTGATAATAGCCTTAAATATATTCTTATTTATTGTCCATTTTTATTCCTTCCTACTTTGCTTACCTTTCAAACTTCATTTCTCAATTTTGTTTGGTCTTTTGGAATGAAGTGTTTATAATTAGGGTAGATATACTAATTACACATCATGTTAAAGTAAATAGTATTTTTTTCATTCAATTGTAAGTTTTTCCAACTTAATAACATTTCATATTTACAATTTTTTATTTCTAACATTAAATCCAATATTTTATCACAAATATAATACGTAAATAAATTTAGTTATAATGATACAATAAGTAGTAAATAATAACAATAATATATTTTTAAGGTCACAACATTGGTGTATGAGATCTACTTGTTTGTGGAACAAGGTACAATCTAGTAAGGTTTACATATTCTACCTCATTGACTTGAACTTATGCCCTCTTAGGAAGAAATATATGTGCATAACCAATAGACCCACATAAATGCATACATAGCATAAAATTGATATCAATATATAATACAAATTAAACTAGCAATTGCACCAATGTTGCAAAAGAAACGTCGTAAGGTATAAATAGAGAAGAATTATGACATATAAAAAAAATCATTAAAGATAAAAATTAGTAAATTAATAAAATAAGGAAATATAAATTTTTTTATATAGATGAATTATTAAAAAAATATAATAAATATTGATGAACTTTGACTATATAGACTAATAAATTTTATTTTTTTAATTAATAAAATTTGAATACAAAAAGTTTACGTTATTTTATCAAATTTATTTTTAAATTCAAATTTGAACTAATAACTATCCAAATCCATATCCATGAGATATGCAATTGAAAATCGAAAGATTTATGTTATTAAATTTGATCTATCAGAACGATGTTAATGTCTATATTTAATATAATCTCTCAAGAGTCCTCGTTTTGAAAATCTTAAATATCAAATGTTCAAGCATTCTTAAAGAAAGTCAATTCTCTATTCTTACCAGAAACTCATCAAATCTCGGATATCAAATGTATTCATCAAATCCTATTAAACGTAAACATCATTCCTTCATGCTAATTTGGAGTTTATCTTCCTATCACATTATTATATCATTAGCCAAAAGCCCAAATATTATCTCATTATCACGTCATCAACCAAGGGCCAAAAAGATCTTTTTGATTAAATGATTAAATCATAATCTTGATGGACAAGATGGTGTTGTGTGTAGAAAGTCCTTATTTCTATTCTTCCTTAAAACTCATTAGATATTACATGTCACCACCAATTCCTATATTTTGTAATTATAGGATTTGGTAATTTGGTTGGATTTGTATTTTTCAATGAAAAGTTATCTTCACGTATAATTGTGGTGTTTGGATCCATCTTTTAGGATGAAAGCAAAGCTGTGCAATAGAGAATTGAATATGACACCTTAATTTTTATGACAAGTTTGCCAAATAAATTATCTGTTAGTTCACAATTCATCCTCTTATGATCACCATAATTTTTTTTTTAAACCTCATGCAACAGGCTTGAGTTTTTTCCTCTTTTTCTCCTCTTGATGTGTGTCGTTTTGTTAACCAGAAGGTTATTTGGAACCAATGCAGATTGTGGAGATGAAAATACACATGTGCTACAGTGGCTGCGAAAACAAGATTCACAAGGCTCTTTCTAAGCTTAAAGGTATGCTGCAATATCGGGTCTCTCTAATAGATTGATCTGTTTTTTTTATTTTTTCAAACGTAGTCTACCATATACTGGTGACAGTGGTGTATAAACAATTTATTGACATAATTTGTGCTGACATGTTCTTGCAGGTGTAGACACGATAGAAATTGACATAGCGATGCAGAACGTTACAGTGAATGGCTACACAAAGGCAAAGAATATTTTGAAGTGTGTGAGGAGATCCAGGAAGAAGGCAGAGATTTGGCCTCATCCTTATAACAGTGAATACCATCCTTTCATTAACCATTATTATCGTCAACACACAAACTATATGCTTGTAGGTTCCTCAACTTACAATTACCATAAGCATGGCTATAATGGGAGAAGCCATGGCTACTGTCAAACTGATCCCTTCTCTACCATTGTAGACGAAAATTCATCTATATATTCTGTGCAATATAGATCTTGACTGGAAAGTAGACTATCGATGGCCAAAAATTCAGAGCACCCAAAATTCCCAACACATCATTGAATAATGGAAATATGATGCCAATGTCTAGATAATAAATCTAATGTTAAAATGATTTATATTGATATTGGTTGAAATACATCATGAAAGTAGAAAATATATGTAAGAAAAACCTGAAACAATCTAAAAATGGACAGATATAGCACCTAAATTCACTAGTACTGCATCTCTGTAACAACAGTTTCTGTTGGACCCAAAGACTGGATCTGGGAACGTGTAACAATCAGAGATCAAGAAAGTGGAATACAACGTGACAAGAGTGAAAACAACCATGGCCACAGGCCCTGCAATCCATCCCAATTGGGCAAAACTCCATGCCAAAGATAACACTCCTGCCCCTATGAGGCTTGTGATGATATGAGCCACTGTTGTCCAAAGTGTGCCTGTTCATTCCAATCTCATCCACAACTTCAAAACTCAGCCTTAAACAAAACTAAGACATCCTTATCAAAAAACCATCGAAGAGAAGTATAATGAAATGGAGAAATGAAGGAGTTGGCATACCGTACCTGTTCGGAGTAGATATTTTGAGCCATGAGCCTCCATGGCAGACTATATTTCCTTGGAAGGTGCAAGTTGTTTGAGCTTTCCAGAAAGAAAAAGTATTGTGAATATTTTAATTTATTAAATATATTTATATGGATGTGGATCAAGAGCAAATGAATAATAATTTTTAATACAAATTTCAAGTATTGAGAAGAGATATCCTCCGGGAGCCCAGTGATTGCCTCCACAACCTCATCATTTATAAGGATCTTGTGGTCCAGCATAATCCCTCCTGTATGCGTCCATGATAGTAACAAGTTGGTGAACATGTAACAAATTGGTGATTCTCGACTTAAACAAAGGCTGGAACAACCATAGGATTTTGACATGTAAAATTCTGTTACCCTGCCCCTTTTAGACTAATAAACAAGACCATGCATAATTGCATTTGAACCTGTATCCAAGAAGAAACTTTAAAGCTATGCATACAAAGCATCTTCTAGTGCTATTAAACATTACGAAAGAAATGCAAACTCATTCCACTCATTATCTAGCTATTAAATATTACATACGAGAACAAAACTCAGAAAACATGTTTTCCATTTTAGCATGGAATGAACAATGTGATAAAAATGGCTAAATCATACACAGTTGCAGAAATATAAATATATTAAGCACAAATGGTGCATGTGTAAACACACTCACACACGGATTACATTCAGATCACTCTATTAAATAGAGCTTTTGAGATCCAACTTATTCCTAATTTAGAGAGAGTGGTTGAGAGAATTTCTCAACCATCACAAACCAATTTCTCAAATATGGAATGTAAGCATTAATTCCAACATCCCCCCTTAATGATTGCATTACATGAAAATAACAAAATAATCAAGCTTATCAGTAGATGCTCCATCAAGTTGCCTCATAACCCTCGAAAAGGTGTAGTTGGCAAGTTGGATTCCCGAGTTCCCTTCCTCAACTCCCGAATCAAGGACCTCCCGAAGTCAATTACTGGACAGCATCCCAATCTGTCGCATAACCTCATTAGGAAACCACCACGTCTACCACTAATGAGGGATCCTTCCCTAGATCCGCAACTGCCATACTATCTGGACAACCATCCATATTGAGCCTTACTGCTACTTGATCTTTAAATACTGGCATCAGACACATAGTTGAACTGCTGGTTATTTTTAAAAGAGTTCAATAGGTTCACTCTCTTCATTAACTTCATCATCGGAATTCAATTGGTATTCAACTGAGGTTATATTTGCTGATTCTTTCCCTTTTAACACATCACTAGCACGACTTCTGCAATTCCACGCTGTATGCCCAGTTTTCTTGCAATAGTAGCATTCAATGTCACCTTTGTTTGCATTTTTCTTTCTCATCCTTGACTTTGTCCACAAGGCATTTTCTACATGAGAGTTCCCTTCGGCATCCTCTGGTTTCAGTCGCTTTTCCTCCCCCAGAAGTGCTGCAATTGTCTCTTGCAATGTTTGTGTAGATATTTGACTCAAAGTAAAAACAACATTACTATAACTTGAAGGAAGACTATTTAATAATACAGCTTTAGCATCTTCATCCTCCACCTGTGTCCCAGCTTCACTTAATTGTCTTAAAAGAGACATTAAATTATTTATATGACTCGACATAGATGTCTCCTCATTCATTTTCAGACTAAACAATTGCAGCTTTAGGGAAAATTTTGCATTTGTAGATTTTACACCAAACAATTGAGCCAAATGTTCCCATATTTCCTTTGATGTTTTAGTAAGATCTACATGATGTAATTGTGAATCAGAAAGAGCAAGTCCAATAATAGACTTAGCTTTATCATCTCTATTTTTCCATTCAAATAACTCTTTGGCATCTGTAGGTGCTGCTTCTGAACCATTCACTATTCCCCACAAATTTTTATTCATTAATTGCAGTTGTATTTTTACTTTCCATGAGGGAAAATTCAAACCACTGAATTTATCTAACACCATAAACTCCATGATAAAAGATAATACCTTTTCTAGTCCAGATGTTGGAGGCCAAACCAGCACCGCTCAGGAGATTGCTGATGGTTGATGAGATCGCTAATGAGATCGCAGTTCAAATATGGCTTCCAATTCTAGTTGCTCAAGTG
Organism: Pinus tabuliformis; assembly: GCA_031772625.1. NCBI lineage: Eukaryota > Viridiplantae > Streptophyta > Pinopsida > Pinales > Pinaceae > Pinus > Pinus tabuliformis. The sequence continues at coordinate 822,662,290 of CM062812.1, forward strand.
CAGGAAACGTCTCGAGCAGCTTGTCAAAGAGATCAACCATCTGACTTTCCCTTTCTAGCAGCGGCCAGTAAATGATGTAGAGCGCCGACAATGTTTTCAAGGGACCAACTATCTCAAGAAAATTGTCCGCCGAAACAACACGCCATTTACTCGCAGATCATGTATCATTGTCAATTGCTTCCCGTACGGCTCAGCCAACAACTCCAGAGTCCTAAGCTTCGGACAGGTTATCGTCAACATTTCCATCTCCACCACAAAATTCTGACATCGATCCCGATCTTTCTTTGCCACACGCGGCAGCTCAGCTGCAGTCCGAGAAAGAAAGGCTTTCAACAAAAACGCGGCACAATCAAATTCTCCACGATCCACGATCCACGCTGAGAAATGCTGGTGTTAATCCACTGCTGAAACGATCTCATCACAAAAGAGGCAACCACACAACACACAGGCCTCTGACCTATTGCTCTGATACCATGATAAAAATGGCTAAATCATACACAGTTGCAGAAATATAAATATATTAAGCACAAATGGTGCATGTGTAAACACACTCACACACGGATTACATTCAGATCACTCTATTAAATAGAGCTTTTGAGATCCAACTTATTCCTAATTTAGAGAGAGTGGTTGAGAGAATTTCTCAACCATCACAAACCAATTTCTCAAATATGGAATGTAAGCATTAATTCCAACACAATGTACAAGGTATTATCAAATAATGGCAACCTCTGAGAAAGAAGTTGTAACAATTGTCACATTTGGCTCCCTCATTCTTACGGCGAAACGGTTGAGGCTGAGCAGGAGATTTTTGTCGATGATGAAGTCCTTGAGCTCCTTGGGCATGGAGACTGTGTTGCGTTCTCTGCCACGAATCATCTGCATTTTCCCCATTTTACACAAGCAACAATACCTATAGCTTCTCCCTGGCAAATTTAATGCCTGCTCGTATGAATTCGGAGTCAGGAATAGATTGAAGAAAGCACTGTGCTCCAGTGCAAAATCTGCCCTTCATTGGAGGATATCGAAAAAACTATTTCAAGCTCTTGTGACAGGGCATCGAATCTTATTAGCCAAACTCTAGTTTTCGAGGGGAGGTCAAAATTGCAGAAAAAGAGGCCACACCGTCGCTCTTGCTATTTCTTCACGGCATAAAACAGAGTCTTAGCAGCTGCAAGGGCATCCTTGATCCTTACAGTATGATATGGCCCAATTTTTACCTATGTCGTGGAATCAAAAGTGGCCACAACCCTCCGAAATGTTGTGGAAAACCTAAAGAAAATAAAAAGCACACTCTACAACTAATTCCTAACAACCTTCAATTGATTTAATCGAACGTAAGCATTAGACTTTACAACTAATGCTTAACTACCTTCATCCAATCTGATTGAACGACTGAACACTTTTCAATCGTCTAACATATAATCTAATGGCCTACAGTGATGATAGGTGGGTAAGAGGGAAGTTTTTCCCAGAGGGGACGCCTTACGACGTAATTAAAAAAAATAAAATTAAAGGGCTGACAGGAGCATGAAGACTAATCCATTTCCCTGAAGAACAAAAAGAATATATTTTTTCCTAAGGCCTTGGATTGGAATCTAATAATCAAGTTGAGTTCTGGGCACTTTGGAAAAGCCTTGACCTTGCTAGGGACAAAGGAATCAAGAAATTAAAGATCTGGGAGTGGGAGATCCAATGTTAGTAATAAGATAGGTCTCTAAGGTGATATTAGGAAGTGCATAAGGTGATATTAGGAAGTGCATCATGTTTTCCTCCAATTGTCCATCGAATTACATTACTAGCGTCAAATTTTGAGGGACTCACTCTCCACCACGTCCTCAGATCACCCAATGAGAAGACGGATATACTAGCGAATCAAGGTTCCCGACTAAAACAAGGTGTTATTGAGCTCCATGATGGAGCAAGATTAATTGCGCCAATCCCGTAGTCAAAGGTAATAAATGCAATGTTTTTAGAGATCGTTCAAATCAAGCTCTCTATTAGTCAAATTAAGAAGAATAAACGCAAGCCACCAGTTAGAATCACACCGCCACAGGATGGATGACGAGGGAGGATAGATGGGAATTTGGTCTATCCAGCACATGTTGCATACCATGCACGACGACATCCACACTTGGAGTAATAGTGAAGAAGATAATATTTTTTTAAATACTCAGTGGTCTTCTCAATCGCAGTCGATATGGGAATTGTGATCAATTTAGGATTTTCTATTTGATGCCTTCATGTGATCTCTTTGCGTGAGGACTGGCTCAATGGTCGTGGATAATGCTCTGATGAAACTTTGCGTGAGGACTGGCTCAATGGTCGTGGATAATGCTCTGATGTTTCATCTATAGGAGGGAATATTCTAGAATTTGGTGAGAATCCTTCTTCATGTGAGTAGGAGCCAATAGATAAGGGAATCCATGACGCTTATGAGCCTATTTGGTTGTTATCCAGTTTGAATCCTCTTCTGACAAATTGATCATTGACAGAGATGGAGAATCGTGATGCTCCCAGGGATTTTGATCGCTAGAATAAAGTGGCAGGGAAGCTCTTTAAAAATTTGATAGGCATGTATGAAGTTTTGGGTAGGAGGCTGGACTTTATGGAGAATGAGAGGGTTGATCATGCAAAGATGGTGGACCATAAATTAAATTGGATGCACGCTCATATGGAGCGCAAGCTCATATGTATGGAGACAAACTATGCTACTGAAGACTAAGAAATGAGAGTCAGCATGGAGCTCAAAGTATGAAGAAAAACATGGTTTCCTGGAACCAATATTGTCTTTGCAGGACGTGGTTGTCACAGGAGTAGAGGGAGATGATGGAGCAACTCATGGCAAGTAGGTGGCACCTGAGAACAAGTTAGAACCTGGCCCTTCTGGAGAAAATTAGACAATAATGTAATATGTTTTACATATATGAACATTTTTTGGGAAATTTTGTAGAATATATGGACATTTTCAAAGAATTATTGTAAAAAACAAAAAGCTTGCGACACTAAGAAAACCAAGCTTCGGTTGTATTGGAATTTTGAAGTTACTGATGTAATTAATGAATGTAAACGATACTACCTATGGAAACTAGTCTTTTAATATAATATAAATAGTCCTTTTGTTTAAAAATATATATATTCATTAATTAAAAAATATTTTTTTATAAAATAAATAAATAATAATAATAACAAAATAAATAAATAATAATAATAACAAACTTAAGTCTTTATAAAATTATTTTAAAAATCTATTTAAAAATAAACCATGATGATCAAGTAACAACACGTCTATAAAATGAATATAAAAATGATATATTAGGAATATTAAATATTATTAAATTGTTATTTTTTAATTAAAATATAAATTTGTTAATTTAAATGGTTATAGTTGAAGTAAACAATGAGTAACATAATGCAATTTATTGGCCTTTTAACAAAAACATGACAATTTTTGTGAGTGTAGTTAAAATTTTTTAATTAGTTACAATTTAAGTGGGCTTTATGGGTAAGAGTACATGCTTCTTTGTAAGAGATTATAGGTTCAAATCTAAAGGGGATAGAGTATATGCATTTTAATAGACTTTAACAATCAAATATGGGTAGAACAAGTATTATTATTGTTATTATTATTATTTTATATATAAATTCCATATGAACCATATGTCAATTTGGTGTTTATCTTGACCGTGATTTTAAAATTACATTATTATTACTATTATTAGAATAATTATGAGTGTGGAGGCAACCTACTTAACATAGGTTCTTAGGACACAAATTATTCCATAAGATGTAACTCAATCATAGATAAGAGCAATAGATATTTCTTCTTGCCCTTAATTGGAGGAACTTTGTTTTTTAATTTTCATGGGTTTTATGAAAATTAAAGAATAAAGTTCCTCCAATTAAGGGCAAGAAAAAATTGGTAATGCTCTTATCCATGATTGAGTTAATTTTCATGGATTTTGTAATTTCATGGGTGTCACTTGAGTGGTTGGGAATATATTTTGTTTTCCCCTCCACCCAAGATCAATTCTAATAGAGGGACATGTTGGCCCATTGTGATGAAGCTCAAAGAGTAAGTGCTCCCCTCCTTCATGGATGTCTCACTTCTTGCTAAGTTATAAGTTATTGGTATATTTAGTTTATAGGTTGTTGGATATACTCTTGGGATTATAGCAACAACTACAAGATATGATCTTGAGCCTTGCCCAAATTACTCCAATATATTACCAATTCACCATAGATTAAAAAACAAACAAACAAACCAACCAATAATTTTGTGAATTGATGAATTGTTTTTCTTCTCTAAAATTGTTTAAATAGAAATATCCATGTCTTTATTATTAGAGGTTATTGTTAGTTTTTCAGTCACTAAAGTGCCCATGATATTATCTAATTGAATAAATTGGGCTTGCTTAATCTCTCCGATTTGAGAAGAGAAACTAAGTAATCTAATTGAATAAATTGGGCTTGCTTAATCTCTCCGATTTGAGAAGAGAAACTAAGTAACACTAGCTAATGATAAATCAAATCACCTTATCTTTGGAAAATGCCACTCGAATCCCATCAATATTCTCAAAATTGCAAGTTTGAGAATTTGGATAAATACAGAGAAAAAAATGCACGAATCATAATGTCCAGTTGTAGTGGTTTAATGAAATTTCAATTTTGTGAGTATTATTATTTAAACTATCATATTTAATAAAATTCATGAAAAGAATGTCCATTTACTAAATAGTTAGCCTTTGTATTAAAATATTTATGGTGTACTCATTAAGTTGATAGCGTATAGAGTTGGAAAGGAAATCAATTAATGTTCTTTTTTAGTTAGGTAGGCATTGTAATACTTTCAAATAAAAATATTATATGTTTATGGCTACTGGGTTGTCATTAGGGAATCCAAACTTATATATATATATATATATATTCATATATTTCAACATTATTATGCAAAATGTAATATAATATTTATATATATGAAGTTGAGTTTGAGTTTGTCTTAAAAACTGGAGGATAAAATATAACAAAAACTAGTAGTAAGACTGTTAGGCCTACATAATACCTTAGAACTCAAAAAACCAAAACACAAACATTCATTTAACTAGTGGGAAAGTCCACCTGGGTGGGTGTTAGGACATTTTCTTCCTCATCGCTATTGTGGAAATCTAGATTGACCATTTTCTTAACTAGCACCAATACTTTGTTGTCCTTCTTAGTAATATGAATTTGAAGGGCTTCTAGGCAAAACAAAATTTCTTATTGGGATTTTCTATGCTCAACCAAAACCTTACCCATTGTAGTTATCATTCGCTAGTATAAACCCATAGTTTGCATCATTATATTTACCTAGAAAGGGTATTACTAGTATCAAGAATCCATTGCTTGACATTCTCCTCTACTTCAACATCTAGAAAGAATCATCACTCAACGTGGGCATCCTGCTTTGCTATGTCCATTTCTTCTTGGGATGCCCTAGACATGTTCTCCCAGTAACAGATTGTCGAGGCTTCTATGTTGACTTGGGCAAGATTACTAGGGGGCTCCCTTCTTCTACTACTTTACTGGAGTTAGAGGGGCCACGATGAGGCATGGTGGGTGTTGAGAGAGAAATAAGGATGATGATGAAGGAATAGGATGATGGAGTGAGGAACAATGATCTCCAATTGTCTAGCATCCATGTAAAATGAGAACTTTTGCAAGGACGGGATATGAACCAATTTTAAGGTTGAGCGAGATAAGAGAAATAAGTAGATCAAGAATTTAACAGAACAAGAATGAGCTTAAGAGCTAAGGGTTAGAGGTAAAAAGAGGATCTTGAAACCACCAAAGGTCACCATAAAAGCAGGGAAAACTACAAAAATACCAAAAGAGCTCAAGGTAACTTACTTAATAAAGGTTCCATGGGTGGAGAAGTGCATCAATATTAGAGCTCTTGAGCTTGTGTAACCATAAATTAGAATCATGTTGATTCTCAAATGGTGTAAAGGATAGTATACATGAGTATCCTTATTGATTTTCAAAGGCTAGCTAATAATAATGGCCATTAAACTCTTCATATATCCCAACCTCATGAGTGTCAAGGGTGGTGGAAGCATGGAGATGCAGATCCTCACTTGGGGTGTCTTCACTATTCACCCATAATGGGGAGGAAGGTCAATCTTCCAAAGCAATTTGAAAACATTGATCCTTTAAATTGGAAGGGATGAGATCATTCCATCAAAGATCTAGAGGGGAGGGACCATGTTTAAGGCCTTCATTTACTAGTTTGTATTCAAGATTGTTCCACGTGTGCCTAAAATGAGAGGGAATTTAACCACTAATATTTAGGAAAGGATTCTACAGATGCATTCCATCCCACTTTCAAGTCTCCAGCTACACGAGATTTTTGAAGTTAGAGAATAATTTCAATTTTTTTATTATCATGTGAATGATGAGTTGTGAATCCTCCTCTACGATGAGACCAATGTGACTCTCTTCAAAGGAAACTTGGATGCCATATTCCAAGGCATATAAATTTATTCTATTATTATTTTCCAATCCAAAAGATCCATCATATATATGGAGGATATGGCTTGAATATTTTCTGAACAAACCTTAGGAGTTGGCAAGATCTATATTACCCTTAGAGGCACCTTCAAAGTTTAGTTTGAAAAAATTAGGAGTGGGGGGGATGAGAGTATTATGGGGAGGAGCATGAGAATGGGATAGGTCAAAGGATTGAATTGTGATAGATTCCATAGGATTGTCTTGTCATTCTTAAGCAAGCCATGGGGATAAGATAGTGGATTCTTTGATGGATTTCCTAAGGAACTCCCAAACAAAACCTTATGATGTCTTAATACCTTTGAATGTTTGACGATTCGCTTCATTCCATGTTTCCCATAAGGGAAACCCTGGTACTAGTTGCTAAGCACAATTGATGATTGGATGACTGAGTCCATTATACCTTAATATATAGCTATAATGTTTTCTTTGATTCTATTAGAATGGAAGAAAATGTTGAGAAAGGGCAAGAAGAGAGTCCAGTTTAATTTGTCCTTGAATTAAACCGGAAATTAAATTTGAATTCTATTCTCATAGCAACTTAAAATACTTAAATTAAGTTTATTAAACTTACTTAACTTAGGAATTTCAAGTTGGAAGTCTTTTGGAAGTCATGTGTATGGTCTCCCTACATTGTAGGAGTCCAGTATGAGTTAATTGTGAGTTGTAAAATAGAAGACTCAGTTTCATGAGTCAGTTCAGTTAAATTAGTTCTCAAACTGATTGAGAGAACTAATAGTGAATTAACAGTCAGTGGTGACACTAATGAACTCCACCAGTGCTACTCTACTTAACTAAATATTTACTCATCAGAAACTCATGCATGTCGATTCTGAGAAAGACCCAATTGAGACTATAGTGCAGGGATTGTGTGCTATTTGCTTTAGATTTTTATGAGTTGCACCGACAGTGCATGCAATCAGGAACTAATCCTTAAGGGATTACACAGTTTTTAGAGGCTTTATTACCCTTTAAATACAAGCTATCCTCCATATGAATTACAAATTGGAATAGAGACTTGGAGAGCTTGTAAAGAGGCTAAGCTTTGGCCTTGAGATTTATTATGAGTTGGAGATTGAATTTGTTGAGTGTTGGGATTGTTCTAGAGAGAACAAGCATTGTAATTTCATCTTGATTTTCCGGATTAATACAAAACAGACAGTGGGGTTTTGAGTTGTGGCTTTCCCCGGATACTTATTGTGTTATGTGCCTTTGATTATCTTCCTCTATCGATTATTCTTTGCTTGATGTTTATGGGCTTCCGCTGTAAAAAGTAGAAGTATATTCTTGTCTCTTGATTTAGCAAATTGCATTAGTTTGTGAATCTACAGGATTTTCTACATAAAATGAAATCTCCTTTAGTTAATAAAGTTGAGTCAAAACGATAGGAATTAAATAGATATTCCATAGACTTCGAGTTTTGAGAATAGAGGTAACAAAGTGAAGGTCCATGAAAGATTCATTTTTGCAATTTGTCCCAAGTGAGAGATTTTCAATGAGCAAGGGGCCATAAGAATAGGGACGCTTTTGGCCAAAGGTTCTGTTTCCAAAGTTTTACTTAGATGTCACATGGCGAAAGATTCGTGAATCTTATTCAAATGCCATAAGCTTATTTCAAGTTGAAGGTTCTCACTAGTTGGTGTTTCCATCTTAATTTGTCTTTACCCTTGTTGGCTTATATGGGCCTAACCCAGGTTCGGAAGAGTTATTTAGCCAAACAAATCCCGCAGCTACCGGCCCTTTCAGCAATAGCCTGTGGAGCGTGGAATAAGGTCTCACCCGAGGTAGCAGGGGAGGGTGCTGGAACCAGGTTTATGCACCCTTGGGATGTCTCGATGTGGTCTGGGGGGTTCGTGCGCCGTTTTGTGGCCTCGCGCTACTCTGCTTCCGCGTAGATCCTGAACAAGGAAATTCCTTGATACTTATTACTAATGAGTTGTTATAGATCAGATCTACCTTTTATATTCCGTAAGCAAACATTTAATACAGATAACCAGTTCGCGCACACAGAAAATCTATAGATTTGCATAAACTCATAACATAAGCATAAGTGCATAGATGAAACAAATATATCAATCATAACTTAACCAGATCCATAATATTTCAGATTCAACACATTATTTTAGAACCAACTTATCTTTATTCAACTCTTTCCCCAATACATCCAGATTCACCCTGCACACTAAGCTGTAGGGGTCCGCGCACACAACTGCGGACTCTATCAAGGCTCTGCGCACACAGCTGTGGGGCCTCTATCTACCCACCAACACCCTTGACTCGAATTTATAGACGCTTCAAGACTTATTTCTTCAAAAACCCATTACATTCCAGATCCAAAAGTACATACCAAAAACTGACTTCTAACTCTAGAGCCTTGCTCTATTTATACATTTCCATGGTCCGCGGACCATGGGTGGGTCGACTCACTTCCTATTATTTTACATTATTTTTGGGTGAACAACCCTTTGACTTGACTCATTTACAATTCGTGCTCCATGAACTTCGCGGAGTCCTTACCATACCTTTCCCAAAATTGCGGGCTTTGCACCCCAAAACTATTACGCGGGCCCTTTGCTACCCAACAGTCCCCCAACACAATCATCGTGACTCGTCTTGAGTCACTTGGTTGGTGCGGTAATCTTCGCACAGAGGTCGATCAACAATTTTTGTGCGTCACTTGTGCTTGCAACAAACTCTGTCGCTATCCTCTGTACCTGTTCTACGCGAGCTGTTGATGCATCTGTATCACTTGCAATTGCCTGTCCGGGATCACCTACTGCCTGCATGTGCGCTAACTTTCCTTTAATGGCTGTGGAGACTGCGAATGCTTCATCAAGCCAAGGCTGGATGCGTTCTTTAAGCATTGCCTCCTTTTGTCACGCAACGTCAACTTGTGCCTTGAGAGCCTGGGCCTCCTTCATTTTAGCCAACCTCTATGTGATAGCGACTATCTGCGCAGTCCCTCGGACTGTGTCATAAGCCTGCTGCAACTCCCGCGCTTCGGTTTCTACTTGTTGTATGGTTGGGTCTTCCTGGAGGGAGGTGAGCGTAAGGAGGGATTGATCTAACAGTCCTGAGAAATCTTGGACAGCGCGCTTTATCATTTCCAGTCTTGCTTGAATTTCACCGTGGCGCTGCTCCCGAATTTCTGGCGATGTGGTCAGTTGCACCTTTAGCCTTAGCTCTGCAATTTGTAGATTTAATTCCCATTGAGCCTTCGTGGCCTCCTCTTGGGCCGTTCGGAATCCTGTGGCCATGCGATGAATCTTGTCAGTTGTTGGAAGTTTGGCTGGGATAGCTAACTTCGGTACCTTGCTGCAAGCTTCCATCACGGCCTGTTCCACTTCCTGGTTGTGTGTGATCAAGTCATCTCGCTAGAGACTGACCTGCTCTAGATTTGCCTTGTGCTCCATCAATGTTTGGAGGGTGCGGCCTTCCCTAGCTCGAAGCTCAGTGGTTACCCCATCCTGTAGTTGGTACAAGGTTTCTCTAGGAAGAGTGGCCAGATTCAACCCCCAACTTTGCACGTCCCCCTCTACTTTTGCTAAGACAGCGCCTGCTGGCAACGCTAAGGTGTTCATTGTATTGGTGTGCACCATCTGCTCAGTTGTAGTTGTGTCCTCTGTTAATTTTAGGATTACCCCGCCTGGGGGTCGCACCTGTAATGCCTGCAACTGCGCTTGGATCTCCCCCAACACAGTTGTCTGCTCTGTGATCAGGTCCATCCATGCATCGGTAGGGACATTACTCGCCGGTTTGCTGCTGTCAATAAACTCTTTTTCCAAAGCTTTTGTTGTCTTTGACTTTTTGCGTGCGTGCGGTGATTCCTTGCTGCGCGGTCGCTTGACCTGGGGTGATTCTGTAATATGGTCCATGTGTGCCTGTATCTCCTTTTCCTGTTGCATGTCCTGTTCCGAGGCCATTTCTTGATCTGCCATGATTTCTTTGGCTATCACTTCCTTGGTTGCCTCCTTCTGTGAAGCTGCCTGTTGTCCCTGATGGGTCTTTTCTGCCAATTGAGTGAGTTGTTGCTGGAGTTCCTTTTTTCACTGCTACGCTGCCATTCTTTCTAGTACAGCCTTGTCTGGGGTGTGCCACTCTGGAGGCCATGTTGCCAATACCTCGTAAATAGCATCGTCTGTTGCAATGAACAGAAGTGTGACCCATGCTCGCTTTGGATCCTTCCACACCCGGATATATAAGTTATGCATGTCCGCTTTGAACTCGGTCGTGCTTTGCAAATTGTCGTAGATTGTTGGAGACATTTGTGGCCTGCAAGCGATTCGTGTCTAGATACTCCCCTCCATGAAGGTCCAAAAAATCCTGATGTTAGAAACTGTCGCTGTGTCCTTTGTAGCCCAGAGCGAAGTATATCGCACTGCTTCTGGTAGGCTATCTCCAATGCTAGGAAACTGGCTACCCTATGGCAATTCTCCTGCAACCAGAAGGATTGATAGTAGCAACCATGCATAATAAAATGTCTTACCTTTGTCCTATGCTTCCTGACAATTTGTCAAAAATTCGTCGCATAAGAACTACGCCCAGTTGAACTGAACCCCTTCTGCGCATTGTTCTGCAAGTGCAATGACAGGAGTTGGCACCTCATCTGCATGACATTTCCTCATTAGTTTACTGGCTAGTAACTAGGTGGTGATTCGCACCCCTCGATCTTTGATGCTTGCTATTGCATACCCCCACTTCCGCTTCTCCAACTTATATTTAGCCTTCATTGTTTCGGCGAGACCCACATCGCTACTTGTTCTAGCTATGTTTGTGGGGTCATTCCCTTTTACAGGCAAGTGGGTAATCCGGTGTACTAAATCAGCTGTGATAGGAATCGGCTCCTCCAACTAGAGATACCCATCATGTACCAGACATAGTAACTGCCAGATAACAAAGATGGTGATGGTCGCGCAGTGATAGTGAGGTATCCACCTTAGATTAAGTAATCCCGCCTTCTCCACACCTAGTAACCACTTCTGCAGCAATAATTTGTCTTCAGCCAATTTGGGGAACTTGTCACTATCTACAAGGTCCCAATCTTCGAACTTGATGCTTGGAACTCGGCCCAACGGCAACCCATCGAACCTTATCTCATCCGGAAGAAGTGGGGTCTGGAGCGTATTCTTTGTAGCGTCCAAGTCCTTTGGTATCTTGGTCGTCCCGGTCCACGGGGAGATATATGGGGGTCGTGAAGGGATTTGGAAAGCATCCTCTTTGTCCTCATCTTGTGCGTCAATCTGATTGATCAAAGCTTGCAAATCTTCGTCGTCCTCCTCAGGTTCGGTGGTGATTGCTTTGCCCTTTTCAACTCCTGATAACTTATTGAATCTCGGCGATATCCTGACTGGCCCCATTGTCTACTTGTTTTTCCGAGGCCGCGGTGTGCATGGGGATTTTGGGAGTTCGGGGACTGCGGCGGCTTCATCTAGCTCCTCCTGGGTTGAGTATAGTTCTTCCGCGAACTGTGCTTGGGTTCTCGCCATGGTACTCATGGAATACCTAGTAGCCGAGTGTTTGCTGGTCGTTACTGGTTCAAATCTCAAATATCCTGGTGTCGTCCACAGGTTGTTAGAGGAACATGTAATTTTGAATGGATCCCTTCCCTCCATTTCCAGTCTATTAACAACGTCTAGGCGGCAGATCTTTTCGTATCTAGCTCGGAACTTTCGTCTTAATGGCCCGCCGCCCGCTCCTCCCTGACGTAACTCGACTTTCTTGTCAGGAACAGTGGTGTTAACGGTCACCTCTTGACCTTTCCGCGTGGTAGCACCGTCCGTCGGGCATAGCCGCGATCTTGTGGACCGAATGACTCTGTACCGAACCCTTTTGCCGCGCCAGCCTCCTACAGACTTGTTTATAGTCCCGCGCCTTCTTTCAACTGCTCAGGGCACTAAGACTGTGTTGTCTACAACTAGTCAGGTGGTCGCACCCCTGGTGCGATTTTTTCCTGCTAGCCCGGGCTGCGAGCACCTTCCGAGTGTCTTTGTAGCCGTTAGTTCTTTATGCACTGTTGTGTGGGGTGTACCCTTCCGTAGGTGCGGGCGCAGCCATGATAGCAGGGTCACGGCTCGTTCTCGTTCTGTGGGATACCCGACTGGGCCTGATTCCCTTATGTGCAGACTCGCGCAGCCTCCATGGGCGTCGCTACTTTTCATCTTGTTGATTCCCTCCCCAACTAGCACACTTTTCTTTCTTAGCCGTGCCCATAGTTCTTTAATTTCGTGAGGCCTGCTGCTACCCCGCTTATTCTAGGCTCCCTCCTGTTTAATTATTGACACTCTCATCTATGCCTCCCTTCTATTATAGGCCCATCGAACCTGTGGTATCTGCAACTTCCCAGTGGGTCATTTTCTCGAGTGGACGTTGAGCGTGCTTCCCCCTGTTCCCCTCCTGACTTTATCACGGACCACTGGTGAACTGGATTTCCCTCTAACCCATACGCGCACCTGCCTCTGACATTCGCGCCAAATCTTTGGGCATGTACTCCATTCATGAACAATTGTCGTGCATGGTGTCTTCGCAGGTCCATCCTGCGGCTTTTGTCTCAGATTTGTTGTTTCGCGTTGGTCGACTGGTGCCTCTGCCTTCGTGGCATCCTCATCAGCTGGCCACTCCCTTGCTTCCATTGTTACACGGTGTAGTGATCTAACCATCATATTACAATTTAATGTTGTTACCTCATGCAATCGATTCTGCCACTGCTCAATCTCTTCATCTGAATTTGATGTGCAAGAACTATCACAGTCCCATGATATTCGTCCGCCCGTTGTCAGATTCACTCGGTCTTGATCTTGCGCGGTGATTTAGTAAATGCAATCCAATTCATCATCGTTTTCCTCGTCGCGCACTGGCATGGTATAACGTGCCCCTTCGGCTGGGTCCAGCGGAACCACCACGTGGAAAGATTTTTTCTCGAATATCATTTTTCGTTTCTTTAGGTTAATGACTCCATTCATATCTGTTGCCAGTCTATCCCTAACAATGCAGGATATGGGTTACTATCATCCACAATTTCTGTGACCTCAAAATCGATTAGTGTGCTTACACAGTCGATGTTTATTGTAACTCCTTGCAGTCTTCCCATATGTAAGATCTTCTTGTGGTTCGCCATCCGCAGTTGGATAGGGGACCATTGCAATGTGGGTCTGCCCATGCGCTCCTAGGTCTGTTTGTTGGGTTGTGTTATATTCTTTCCACGTAGTTAATAGGGGGTTTGAAGGGCACCCGTAACCCCACTTTATGGGGTCCGGGGTAGGGCCCCGGAAAATTTTGGTTTTGGACCATATGTTAGGTTGGGCGGACCCACCTATGGTTTTGTGCATGATTTTCGCACATGTTTTTTGGACGCGATGGTTTTCGGTCCATGGTATTGGACGCGATGGTTTTCGGTCCATGGTATTGGATGCTTTGACATGTATAAATATGTATTGTAACATTGAAAGGAACATAATGAAAAATCAAGCTGGTAGTCCCGGTTTTGGGATCCAGGGAAAAATCTCTGTGCATATGTGTTTTATGGGTTATTCTCTTGCATTGTTTATTTTCTTTGTTTAAGAATTCGTATGCAGGTAATTTCTGTACAGGGTTAAAACCTACACTGTTTAGGTAGGACATTCGCGTTTGACCCCAAGTCCAGAACAACCTGATCCATCTCATAGTCCCCAATCTGGGCAGTTAATCGCATTTCCCGCTTGGTTTGCAACGCATGCTTGCCCAACTTCCGGACCATTCGAGGTTCATTCGATCCTACTCACCTAGTTATTAACTCTTGCAATCCCTTCACTGCTTTGGTATCACGTAGTAGCTTTTATTATTATTAATATTTGTATAATTGATTATCAATTACTTGACTAGTACATAGCATTCACCATTATAAAACGTTTGATGCCATAGTCACATCGTAAAGGTTTGATACCATAGTCTTATGAAATTTATATATGATAAAATCCAAGACTTTAGACTTAAAACAAAATTCAATGCCATATGGAACTGATGTAATGTGATTTATCATTATTAACAAGTTTGGCAACTATAGTCGATACTGTTAGTATTTAATATTCCACCTAATCTATTTCACCTAGCAACCATTGTTATCCGGTAACCAGTTGGGTTATATGTAAATACAATTTGGGAAATCAATCCTAGTTCTTTAAACATTAGCATGGTTGGTGATGTATATTTCGAACCTTCTCGATGGTTGACCCACATCTATCCTGGGGACACGGTTTGCTACTGTATGGAGCAGTTATGATACATGGTCTCTTCTCCACCATGGATCTTGAGGTTATTGATCCTACGAACTTCCTTCCATAGATGGAATTTGGGGTAACGAGATCCCCTAGTTCGAGTAGTTGGTCTGGAATTTTCTCCTACACCGTCTTTAGGAGAGCACTGCAACTTCCCCAGATAATTTCATGTTTTGTCCTCAGAATCATCAGGAAAACCCCAAATAGAGGTACTCAAGTAACCCTCTCTTAATACAACGCAATGTATTCAGGTTATTAAGATGGTTATCAATTTTTATTTGTTGTAAGAGTCATTCCTACTAGCTGTTGGATGTAGGTTGCTGCTCTCAAAGGTGGATTCACTTCAACATTGAGTCATATCCAACACCAACCTTTCTCCCAACGGTAAGTGGTTTGTTCTGTTAGCTATAAGGGTTATTGTTCTGCTCCTCTGAGGTATTTTCTTCCTTACCGGGTTAACACCTCTGCTTTCTATTTCTTGTTTGAAGGTCACCATTCTACCGCATGGTCTGGCTTCAATCCCGAAATCATTCCAGGTTACACTAATAGATGTTCCTCCTTTACGGCTTTAATGAAGAAGTTGTTTCTTTTCTTCTATTTAGAGGGAAATAATTTAACCGGCACTTGCAACCATATTCAGATTCTGAGTTAGGGTTTGATCATAATTATTTAGGTAATTTCTATTGAGAGCTTAACATACCCTTTTTTGAACTGGGTTTCTTAGGCTTTAATTCTACTATAACTGTGATGTCTTACTAAGTATTTTTTTGCATTTTCTTGGTTGTAAACATCATAAACATTTGTTGTTGCTATCATCGTGGTTCGACCACAAGATTAATATTTACATATATCGTTCTTGCGATGTAATTATTTCACACTTGTGGCACAGTTCACGTATATAATTGTGGTTTTTGTTCTTGTTAAAATTATTTATGAGTTTTGATAGAGTTTTTCTTTCTGAGCAGTTACTTAAGGGTTCTTTATTTTCTTAAACGATATTTTACTCACCCGACAAGGAGGTAGCCTCACTCCGGCGAAGTTGCCTCCTTGCCCATGCGGTGCTGGTGATGCTCCTTTTAATTATTAGTTCAGATTGTTCTGGGGCTTAACCATCCCTGGTTACCTAGAACTAACCAAACTTATAGATGATTTGTAAAAGTTAATTTCGCAGAGGAAACTTTTTCTTATGGCATGTACGATTTTCATTACAAGAGGATTTAATCATAGTTTTGTCAGTTCCTAGTTTCCTGATTCAAGTCTAATGTGCCAAAAAAAAGTTGTACATTTCACGTTGCGGCTATCGTTATTACATTATATAGATATAATTCCTTTTACAACACAATATTCCTCATTGTATTCCATAAATTCAAAATAAGACCCTATTTAATTCACAGAAAACCCAATTCAAAATAAACAATAAACCCTCTTTTATTTACAGAAAACCCAATGCAGAATAAACCCGTATTCCATAAATTCAAAATAAGACGCTCTTTAATACACAGAAAACCCAATTCAAAATAAACCCTCTTTTATTCATAGAAAACCCAATTAAGAATAAACCCTCTTTTATTCACATAAATCCCATCGATTACTTATAGAATATACATCTCTATCTTTCATTTCATTCATCACACATTTTCCATTTATTCTTGTACTAGATCAACATACTAACCATCTTATGCAATCTTTAGTTTTACCCTCTTTCAATTATTCACAAACAAAAAACCAATTTATTCAAGAAAATGATTACTTATCTGATTAATCCAGTATGCTGAGGAATCTAATGAGGAAAGTAACTTGCTAACCACACAACCTGTGAGTCTAGCAATAACGTCCAGTCCCCCCCTTGAGCCTCTTGACTTCTAGAATAGTTAAGGATGAAACCATTACATGACCTCAAGACTCTTGTCCAGTGCAGAATGACCTTTTCTCAGGATTTGCACTGGTTACTACCAAATCTAGAAGCCCCTTCTCAGTTTTTGCACTCTCAGACAATGTCCTATCATAATCTCTCTCCCTCGTCTGAGAGACAATTTTTCCTTTCTGTTTTTATTCCCCAAAAATGAGTAACTATTTTTCTTTAACTACCTTAATCCAAAATCCTCTTTTCAAGCTAAGCAAAATTTAACCCCCACAAAAAAAAACATTATTTTCTTTTGCTATATTCCTCTTTTAAATGTTTTTAATTTAAATTCCCAAATTGTTTCGTAGATTACAAGTGTGAACTTATGTAAATTTATATTTACTAATTTTGTTGCCCAATAAAGATATTTGAGTGCTTCGTGTGCATTGATAAATGTGTAACAATAATTTGTGCTACATTTAGTATCACCGAGTTCGTGTCGTCAGCACCTTATGGAGGAGACATATAACATGTTCAATGCCGTCTAGTCATTTTCATTGTTTCACCTCAAAATGGAAAAAAGATTTCAACGATTTTTATGTACAATATTTCAATTGATGAGAGTAGGTATGGGTTCGTCCCTGTCTTCAGGTGCACGTCATTGCATGATGTCACGTCACCACGTCGTACAGTTAGTGGGCCACACACGTCACGTCCGGGATAAAAGTTTAAAAAATATAATTATAGCTATATATATGCCTGTGTTATAATATATATAAGTCTATAAGTGTTATAATATAATATTGATTCTAATTTATTATTATAAATGATTTATTATTATTATTTTTGGTTCTGAATTTAGCACTTACCAAGTGATATTGGTTAGGGTAACCTCATATTGACTTGGTTTGATTGTTTTTATTCAAATTATTGTATATATAATTATTTAAAAAATTAAAAGAATGGTTTAAATAGATATATTATTAACTTTAATTATTGTCAATGGGGATATTTAAGGTGGTTTATTTGAATGGTTTTTATCATTTTCACTCAGGTTCAAATCTCTACTTGTAATACAATGAGTTATAATATTTTGATAAATATTACAATAATTAGTGACATAAGTGGTTGGGTGAGTTCAAATCCTTACTCATAATATTTTTGTAAAACTTTTGTATTAATTGTTTTCAGTAAGTAAACAATTAAATTGTTGTATTAACATATTTAAGTTTTGTAATTTGGAATTATACAATCCAAAAAACTAAAAAAAATTAAAATACTAAATTTATTTATATATTTATAAACACATTTTAAATAATAAATATTATAATTTTACCAATTATCAATATATAATTTTACTAAATTTCAATTAAAAAAAAAGCATAAACAATTACAATTCTTTACTTAAAAAATATTACTTAAAATTTTGAAATTTTAATAAAATTATAAATTCAAAATTTAATGTTAGTATTAGTAACATCAATCTATTTTGTTATAGTCACAAAACTCTCTATATATTATAAATAGATTATTAACATATATATATATATATATATATTATTAAAATTCTGACAATATTTAAATCAAAGGTGCTCTTCTACAAATCATTTTTTGCCATGTACAAGATCTCAGGGCACTCGAATTTCCAGAAATAGCTTCAATGATCCAATTTCCTCTTGTTGTTATTTCATTCATGCGCAACTTGTTTTGCTTGTTTGCTTTGTTGTTTCATATTCTTATAAAAAATGATCTTCAAGATTCACGTAGACAACCGAAAACTCACAAAACGTGTTTGTTGGAATATGTAATTCCTACTTGTCTTAGTTGTGATTGTTTTTATGTGGAGTCTGTTCCTAACTATGTTCCTAGATTTGTGTGTGGTTGAGATATTCTCTCAACCAACAGATTGTGTGTCCAAGATAGTTTTCCTATCTTGAGACAATACTCCTGTATATATGTAATATCATATTTGATTAATCAGTAGTAAGATAGTTTGCACTATAGGTTTTTTAACATGGTATTAGAGCTCGTGAGGGCCTAGCCCCTCCTAGGGTTGGCTTGTCTTGGGCTGAGGGAAATAATAGAGAATATTTTTGTAGTGTGCGTTTTACTTCAGTTTGTTGAATGAATGACTATTGTTGGGAGAGGCTGCCCACATTTTAGCCAAAGAACTTGATCCACAGATCAGAGCCAAAACGATCTAAGTGTAGAGCCAACATTCTGCATACGAATCTGCGGTGTTGGTTTATTATTCCTTAGAGGGTTCTATCGTTTTTCAGGATTGCAATCTCCCAGCGTGGAGACCCCTAGAGAAACATAAGATTCTTTACACTGCTCAGGGGAGGGAGGACCCCAATGAGAACAATGGAATTTCCATTCAGAATTGTAATGTGACCGCGGCCTCGAACCTGGTTCCAGTGAAAAGCTCGTTTGAGGCATACCTTGGGAGGCCATGGAAAGAGTACTCTCACACTGTCTTCATGTAGTCATTTCTTGGCGACTTGATTCAACCCGCTGGTTGGTTCGAATCGAATGGATCATTCGCCCTCAACACACTCTACTATGGGGAATATATGCACTGCGGCCCTAGTTCAGGCACTACAAATCGAGGCAAATGGGAGAGGTATCGAGTGATTAGTAACTCAAGCGAGATCATCTGAGAACTGAGCTCTTGCAGTGTCGTGGTGCTCACCAAAAACCTGACCTTAATAGTAGTCTTCTCGGCCTTCGGGGATCTAATACTGTGGTGGTCTGCGAACACGAGGGGGGTCTGCCCATTCACACAGGAAGATGTTTTTTTGAATCTGGGTGTTGATGTATCGATGGTCGATGATGGAACAAGGTCGGGTGCCAATATCATTTTGTCTCAACTTGGTGGGAGAATGAATGAAACATCGTGCAACACCCTACCTTTTCCTCATTGTACATGTACTAGGCTCTATTCACGGTTGTGTGGAGGCTTTGGAAAATAGATGTCAAGAGCCAAGTGCTGAAGCTCTCGGCAGACGAATCCACGCCGAGCGCAAGAAGCATCAGATCGATGGGTCCCCTAATGCAACTAGAAGACTCGCATATGTTGAGAGTCGAGACGACGAAGAGACAATGTACTGGGAGAGAAAAATGGAGTCAACGATTTTTGTGTCAATCACTTTGGAAGATTGAACATCAGGTTGGGCATTCTCTCTTTGATGAGATCTCAACTGTTACAAATGGTTTCCTTTTGGAGAGACCCTTATTACTGGAGAAATCTGGAACACCTCATGTCCATTGCGTTGCCAATGATGAGATCGAACATTATCCATGCCAATGAAGAGATCCAATGTTGTCCATGCTGTGTGTCATAGTATGTGTGACACCGCCATATTTTTTCATCCTCACCGAAAGTGATTTCTCATGGTAAAGGAGTCTTTCGTCTGGATTAATAATTTTTCTATTAGTCTTTACGTTTCATAAATATAAGCTTTGCGCAAGATATGGGTGAAGATGAATGTCTTAGAAGTTGGTATACATATTGAGATTCGAAACCTTAATGTGAAGTCATTTTGTTAGAATTCGTGTCTTTAATGAATGACACGTAAAACATGGAGATCCAAGACCAATATGCCAAAGTTAAAAATAAGGATGTCAAAGACTCAAAAGTACAAAATTGATGATATTCATGTGGGATGGCAGTGGTGCGTTCGAGCATATAAATGGTATGGTGTATCCAAGATGAGTAGTTGGAGTGCCCTAGTGGCAGGTTTGTGGTCTAGAGTGGTTGGATGCCCTAGTGGCAGGTTTGTAGCCTAGAGTGGCTGGAGTGCCCTAGTGACAAGGTTGTGGCTTAGAGTGGCTGGAGTGCCTTAGTGGCATATTTGCGGCCTAGAACAGTTGGAGAGCCTTCATGTCTGTGTTGAGCTTTGGTGGTCGAGTTGAGGCGTGGTGGCTCAAAGTCCTTGGTGGCATGGTTGAGGGTGATCCGATAAAACCCGGAGCATGGTTATAGTAATCCGATAAAACCCATGATAATATTGGAGGGGGATTTACATGTACATGTACATGTATGCAATTATAATGGTTGAAAAAACCATGTATGCGAAGGGCATCCTACAAGACTAGCGGTTGCAGCGGTTAGCACCCATGCATTCCGGTGGATGGTTGTTCCTTTATATGGACATCAACATACTCTTTTGTTTTGTTTGACCACAACTAGACTTTACAGATTATATCGAGACAAGTAGTCATTAAGGGGGTGTGTTGGAATATGTAATTCCTACTTGTCTTAGTTGTGATTATTTCTATGTGGAGGAGTTTGTTCCTAACTATGTTCCTAGATTTGTGTGTGGTTGAGATATTCTCTGAACCAACACATTGTGTGTCCAAGATAGTTTTCTTATTTTGAAACAATACTCCTGTATATATGTAATATAATATTTGATTAATGAATGGTAAGATAGTTTGCACTATAGGTTTTTTAACAGTGTTGTAATTGAGGACAAGTTCTGCAAGGACTTTATCACGTTCTTAATAGTTTGGAAGAATTTTGTGACGTTCAATTGTAACCACTTAGTTGTGTATGATGTGAGCGAAAACCTTATTTTCAGAGTGGACAACTATTGTTCCCATCTAAAGAACATAGTCATTCTCATGCATGTTGTAGGACTGGTTCTCCTCACACTTAGCCACAAGGTATATAATATTTCTCTATTGTCTTTCAATCTTTTGCTCTATCTAGAATGTATAAGAATAAAATCACTTCAAAGGTATACCATATTTCTCTATTGTCTTTCAGTCTTTTGCTCTATCTATAATGTATAAGAATAAAATCTCTTGACTTTTTGAAGTGTCAATGAATTGTATTATTGTGTGTGAAACAGAGTTTGAGACCACATCATGAATAACATGGTTTCTTGTATATAAGCCACTGACATCATTTGACATTAGACAACCAAAAAATGCAAACCCTACATAGCCAAAAATTGATAGTGCAAAGAAGAAACTCATTAGTACACTCCATTGTTTGCATAAGGATGGATAGGAAAGCGTGGCTGGTTCGGTGGAAGAGGAACGTTTCATATCGCTTGCCCTCATGACAGTAGCTCCCATTCATGAGAAGAACAAAGAGATACACCTTTGCGTTGATTTTCCTGAAAGTTTTAAAGGTTATACCAATGAATTTAGATATTTCTCGATAGACCGTGGACCGAACAAGTTCAGAGGACTAAAGAATTTTTTTGGGACCTCATTTTGATATGTAAAATTACTATAATTTTTCGGTTAAAATATTTTTACACATTTGTTTCATCGCTAGTCATCTCTGCACAATGATCCACCAAGAGACCTTTAGTCATTCACTTTTACTAAATTAGCAATTACTTTTAACTTTTTCTAAAATGAATGTTATGGAGATGTTGATTGAAGTTGACTAAACAACACAAAGCATAACCCTAAAACTGAATGACTCGAGATGAAAACTCAATATATATGTTTGAAAATCAATTTTCCAATCAAAATAGCATGATAACATATTGTCGAGCTATATAAATAACACTAAAAATAAAATAAATCACTAACATTACATAAAATAAAAAATAGAACAAATCACTAACAACGATGAAAGTATATCATGTTATCTCATTTTTAAATGTATTAAAAAAAAATTAACATTTAAAAAAAATCTAGATAAAGATCCATATCCATCTTTATATAAAGATATTCATATTTAGTAATTTAGTTTTTCAAAATAATTTTCTCATAAGAGTATAAGAGTATTCATATTTAGTAATTTAATTTTTCAAAATAATTTTCTCAATTTTTCTGTTCGTATACTTTGTAGCTTGAGAAACCATTGCTAATTCCTGAACACGTTTAGACATGCAAATATCCGCATTCTGCAGGAAGGGATCGACTATTTACGCGAAGGAATAGACAATTTACTCACAATTAAAGGTAATAATCCATGTTAACAAAACTAAATTGATGTTAGCAATTTAATGTAATTATACATTTATAAAAAAATTAAAACCAAAAATGAATTTTATTACTTTTTTAATGATAGAGTTTATAAGAAGATTACAGGGTATGATGTCTGATTAAATCAACTTTGTCACAACAACCCAATGTCATCATAGTGGCACCATCTCTAACGTTAAATTCAGATCCAACAATCTATCTCCCTCCATACTCGCATCCGACGAGAATCGATCTTCCTCACGCTCTTTCCCCTTCAAGTCCTCCTCGCTGGCCTTCGAGTCGACATCGCAGGTTCTATTCCCACGGGGTAAAAAGTCTTCCCACTCGAATGAAGGCTGCCACAGCACCTGAGACGCAACGGCTTTGGCATTGTTGGCCTTCCCCACCTCGATGCATTTTGCAACGAGCTCTTGCCTATTACCCCCGCAGTGCCTCTTGGTGACCTCGATACATTGTAGCAAAGCAAAGAATTCTTCAAAGTTGTCACTGTCATTATGGGTGCTGGCACATGGCCGCTTGGGGCTTCCCTTAGCTAAAGCTGAAGATGATTTAGGAGAGTGCTTCTTCGTCATACTCTCCACGGCCGCAGGATCGATCTCTATCACTTTGATCTCTAACTGCATCAATCCCACTGATTCCTCCTGCTACTATGTACTTTGGGCTCTTGTAGCAAGGTACGATCCATGAGATAAAACCTCTCAATGGACCCTGCCCAATTTCAGCCTTCTTCAAGATATCACTTCACATCGCCCCACCTCACACTTGGAGGTATGGAAGCGTGTGATCCCTCTGCCCACTTATCCAATTATGGCTCCTCCACAATTGTTTGAGACTTCTTCTAGGACTGCATGTTGAGAGGTAATTTACTCTCCCTCTCAACCACCAAGTCTCTAACATTTGCCTTTCTCCTTAAGGCTTTTCATGCATCTTGAACCTCAAGAGCATACAGGTTCTTGACTTGTGAATAGATCTACTTCACCTATCTCGTGGTGATGTGTCTAAGGAAAACCTTTCCCTTATTAAAAACAACATTGTAGCCTTTGTCCTCCAACATCATGACCGATGCCAAGTTCTTCTTCAGTGCAGGCACATACTTCACATCTATCAAGGTGATAGAAGCTCCATACTCCCTCTAAAAAGCAACAGTGCCCACTCTCGAAACACTAAACCTTTCATCGTCACCCCATCTCTATGCACATCTTGAGGTCTTTCTCCTCCAAGGTACTGAATAAACTTTTATCGTCGGTCATGTGGAATGAGGCTCCACTGTCAAGATACCAACTACAACCCATCATCGATGACACCATGCATGCACTGAGAGTGAAGTCCATTTCAAACTGAGAGGCCAATGCCTCACCTTCAGATCCTTCTGAGTATCCCTTCTTGGAATTCTTCAATGGGCAATTAGTCGCATAATGACCCATCTCGTGACAATTAAAGCATCTCACTTTAGACTTGTCAACCTTCTTCCCTCCATAAGAAGAATTCGATTTGGAATGAGAATCCTTCTCCTTCCCTTTCCTTGACTTACTTGCTAAGGCCAAATTTTCTTTATCATCCTTGGATGAAGAACCATCTCGTGTGCTGCTCCTGATCTCCTCGTGCATGAGATCCGACCACAGTTGTTCCCAATCCGACAGTTTCTCCCTTCCATTCACAGAGTCCTAGTAGTTATTCCAACTCTTTGGAAGGCCAAGGAGAGCGAGGCTTACCATATCATCATCAACAGTAGTTATTCCCACACTGCTAAGCTCATCTCTGCAAGTGGTGAGCTTGTTCAGATATGTGGAAATAGTATCGCAGTTCTCCATCTTGATTCTTTGAAGCTTATCCTTGAGCGCCAAATTCCTCTAGTCGTTATTGTTTTGGTAGAGGTCCTTCAATGTCTTCCACATTGAATATGGAGTATCCTTCCCATGGAGACTCGAGACAACATGGTCTCGAACTCCCTCAAGGATGATCTGTCTCGCCCTCGCCACACACTTCTTCCACTCATCCAACTCTTGTGCATTAGTTGAAGCTGGCTTTTGGATTTCTTGATCAATGAAATCCTTCAAGTCATTGTCTTCTAATACAACCTCCATGTGATCTTTCCATGCTATGTAATTCAAGTTGCCTTCTAAGGCATACTCCAGTCTCAAGCCATAGAACGCCATTGACCAACCTTGAAGTATGAGATGAATTCGATTTGCACCTGCAACCCCGAACTTCAAACTTCGAATTCTCTTCTCAATATACTATTCATAGCTCCGATAACCTTTGCTTTGATACCATATAAAAATTCTCACTGTAAATTAACCTGATAATGCAATATAACTAAAGCAAAATACTTTAATCTACTTCTACAATCAAACTTGTGGAAGCTTAATATATTTGAGCAAGATCAAGCATAACACATATAACCAGAAGCAGAATCAATGCACATGAAACACAGAAGAATACTCAGGGGAAAGCCTCAACTAAAAAACCCACTATTTGTATTATCATACAAGGTGGAAATATCTCAGAATTACACAAAGCTTTAGCTCTCATAGCTAGCCAGCACTTAGTACAATCCTCCTGGATGCTCACAGGCAAACAAAGCTTCTCACAAGCCTTCTCCTTTGCCCTCCAAGCCTCCTATTTCCTTGTGCAGTTACCTCTGGGATGATCACCTTCACCCAATGTAACACTGCTCTAACACACTGTCAGAACTGCGCAATCCTAAATGAACCTTGTTCCTTCTGCATGCATGAGTTTCCTTTATAGGAGAAAACATGCAACTGATAGTACATTGTCCCTGTCTTTAATCTCAACTGGGTATTTCTTAGAATAGACATGCATGAGTTAATGATGAGAGAATCTTCAGTTATCTGGAGTACACTAGTTGGATGCATGCATGCATTAATTGACTGAACTCACAATTAGTTCCTCAAATAGTTTGGAACTAATTTAACTAGACTTAAATCAGTAAACTGAGCTAACTAATTACAACTAACTCAATCTTATCTCCTTAATTAAGGGATAATCTCCTTAATTTAAGGGATAACTGTTGCATGACTTCACAAAGACTTCTAACTTGAATTTCTCCAACTAATTAATCCATTATAGAGTTCAGGCTTATGTGATCCATATCAAGTTTGTGAGAGATTTTTCGACGAAAATCACATGGGATACCATTTGTCGACACGTTTCGAACCAACTAGTGTGGTTCATCGTCAGGACAAGTTGAAGAAACAGATCCAGCTTAGCAAGTTAATTAATCCATAATGAATTAATTAATTATTTTTCAAGCAGTTGGTGAGACTAAATTCAAATTTTAATTCTCAATTTTCATTCAAGGACAAATTAAAATTGGAATATTTTGGATTCTATTTTTATCATTTCTTGTTGCTATTTTTAACACTGTGATCACAACACACGAATTATCAATTAGTTGCCCAACACAACCATAATGCTTTAACCAGGCTTTGATACCACTTGTAACATGTCAATACAATACAAACTTACCATAGGATAAAAAAAATAAAATTATTTGCAATCAATTATTTGTTATCAATTACTTGGCTAGTACATACCATTCACCATTATAAAACATTTGATGCCATAGTCTTATGGCAAAGGTTTGATAACATAGTCATATGAAATTTATATCCGATAAAATCCAAGACTTTAGACTTAACACAAAATTCAATGCCATATGGAACTAATGTAATGTGATTTATCATTATTAACAAGTTTGGCAACCATAGTTGACACAATTAATATTTAATATTCCACCTGGTGAGCATTATTTTTCGGTAACAAGTTGGGTTATATGTATATATAATTTGGGATATAATACAGGTTCTTTAAACATTAGCATGGTTAGCGACGAATATTCCGAACCTTCTTGACGGTTGACCCACCTCTATCCTGGGGACAAGGTTTGCTACCGTTTGGAGAGGTTATGATACATGGTCTCCTCTCCACCATGGATCTTGAGGTTATTAATCCTATGGCCTTCCTTCCATAAATGGAAGTTAGGGTAACGACATCCCCTAGTGCGAGCAGTTGTTCTGGAATTTTCTCTTACACCGTCTCCGGGAGAGCTCTACAACTTCCTTACAGAATTTCATGTTTTTTCCTCAGAATCGTCGAGAAAACCCCAAACAGAGGTATTCAGGTAATCCTCTCTTAATACAACACAGTGTATTTAGGTTACTAATATGGTTATTAGTTTTTATTTGCTATAAGAGTCATTCTTACTAGCTGGTGGATGCAGGTTGCCACTCTCAAAGGTGGATTCACTTCAACGTTTAGAAATATCCAGCGCCGAACTTTCTCCCATCTGTATGTGGTTTGTTTTGTTAGCTGTAAGGGTTATTGCTCTGCTCCTCTGAGGTATTTTCTTACTTACTGGGTTAACACCTCTGCTTTCCGTTTCTTGTTTGAAGGTCACCATTCTGTTGCTCGGTTTGGCTTCAATCCCAGTATCATTCTAGGTTACACTAATAGTTGTTCCTCCTTTACGACTTGAATGAAGAAGTTGTTTCTTTTCTTCTGTTCAGAGGGAAATAATTTAACTGACACTTGCAGCCATATTTAGATTCAAAGTTAGGGTTTGATTGTAATTATTTAGGGTAATTTTTGTTGAGAGCTTAACATACCCTTTTTTGAACTGGGTTTCCTAAAGTTTAATTCTGCTATAACTGCGATGTCTTACTCAGTAGTTTTTTGCATTTTATCGGTTCTAAATATCATGAACATTTGTTGTCGCTATCATTGTGGTTTGACTGCAGGATTCATATTTACATATATAGTTCTTGCCATGTAATTTTTTCGTACTTGTGGCATTGTTCACATATATAATTGTGGTTTTTGTTCTTGTTAAAATTATTTCTGAGTTTTGATAGCATTTTATTTCTGAGAAGTAACTTAAGGGTTCTTTATTTTCTTAAACGAGATTTTACTCACTTGACAAGGAAGTAGCCTCACTCCGGCGAAGTTGCCTCTTGGCCCATGAGGTGCTGGTGTTGCTCCTTTTAAATATAGTGCAAATTGTTTTGGGGATTAACCATCCCTAGTTACTTAGAACTAACGAACTCATAAATGATTTGTAAATGTTAATTTCGTAGAGGAAACCTTTCCTTTGGCATGTATGCTTTTCATTTACAAGAGGATGTACTAAACATAAGAAACCATTTACAATTCTTTCACAAAAATTTCTCTATTGGTTATAATTATCAATCACAGTAATGTGAGTTCCTAGTTTCCAGATTTATGTCTAATGTGCTCAGAAAAAGTTTGTGCATTTCACGTTGCGGCTATACTTATTACAATATATAGTTATAATTCCTTTTACAATGCATTATTCCTCATTGTATTCCATAAATTCAAAATAAAACCCTCTTTAATTCATAGAAAACCCAATTCAAAATAAAACCTCTTTTATTCACAGAAAGCCCAATTCAGAATAAACCCTCTTTTATTCACAGAAATCCCATCGATTACTTATGGAATATAGATCTCTATCTTTCATTCCATTCATCACACATTTTCCATTTATTTTTGTACTAGATCAACATACTAACCATCTTATGTATTCTTTAGTTTTACCCTCCTATTTTAGTTATCCACAAACAAAAAACCAGTTTATTCCAGAAAATTATACTTATCCGTTTAATCCAGTCTACTAAGTAATATGATCAGGAAAGTAACTTGCTAACCACCAAACCTGTGAGTCTGTAAATCACGTCCAAGCCTCCCCCCGAGCCTCCTGACTTCCAGAATAGTTAAGGATGAAACCATTACAGGACGCCGAGACTCCTATCCAGTCCATATGAAACCATTATAGGACCTCGAGACTCCTATCCAGTGCATAATGACCTTTTCTCAGGATTTCCACTGGCTACTACCAGATCTAGAAGCCCCTTCTCAGTTTTTGCACTCTTAGACAACGCCCTGTCATAATCTCTCTCCCCCTCTGAGAGACAATTTCTCTTTTCTTTTTTTTCATTGCCCTCAAGAATGGGTAACTATTTTTCTTTAACTACATGGAAGCCAAGATCCTCTTTTCAAGTCTTTCTGAGCTTTCCTTAACTAAGCATAATTTAACATAATACTAACAAAAAAAAATATCATTATGTTATTTTGCTATATTCCTCTTTTAAATGTTTTTAATTTAAATTCCCAAATTGTTTCGTAGATTATGTTAAAAGTAAAAAATGAAAATATTGTCAGTAAAAGTGATGCCAATGTCCCATGCTCAGGGGTGTTACATTATTCTACTTGGCTTATATGAATATGCCACAATTACTAAATCAAACTATTAATATCATTATGAAAATATCTTTATGACCTCTTGGAACTTTCTAATTCAAAGGAGATTGTTCACCAATTAAATATAATTATATATGGATATAATTTTTTCAAAATAATTATGTACAAATAAATTAGTGAAATGCAAATTTTATATAATCAATATATATATCAATATAAATTCCAAATAAATTATGTTATCATTCATAACTTGTGTGTTTTATTTTAAAGTTTATTTTTAAATAAAAATATTATATATATATATATATATATTTAAGTAAATTTGGTTTAAATTCTAACAACATTACCATTGCTATTTTAAAGTTAATTATGATTGTCCCTATCCCCTATTGTGAGACCCATTACAACTAGTTAATTGGACCATACACCTTAGCTAACACACAAGGTAACAATGGGAATGCAAGACCCATTACAAGTATTTAATTAGACCATATACCCAAACACACAAGGTAGCCATGGGAGCGTTTGCACTCAAACCTCATCTTACACATCACATAAGAGTTGGAAATCCATTTGAGTTACAAGAAGAGTCTAACTTGACAAAATAATACATTTATAAGAAATATTTCGGGGTAAATTACATGCAGAAAATATCTGTCGACGTGTTTCGAACCAACTAGTGTGGTTCATCGTCAGGACAAGTTGAAGAAACATATCCATCTTAATATGTTAAATAATCTTAACAGAGCCTCCAACGGTTAACTTGACCAACGACTAATTTTGACATTAAAACCAAGGTCATAAAAATTATTATTGAAATTAATTATATTGTATACAATCTATACATATTGTATTGTATAGATTGTTAGATTTGAATGCTTTTAAATTTAAACATTACAAGTGTCAACTTAAGTAAATTTATATTTACTAATTTTGTTGCCAAATAATGCATTGATAAATGTGTAACAATAATTTGTGCCACATTTAGGATCACCGAGTTCGTGTCGTCAGCACCTTATGGAGGAGACATATAACATGTTCAATGCCGTCTAGTCATTTTCATTGTTTCACCTCAAAATGGAAAAAAGATTTCAACGATTTTTATGTACAATATTTCAATTGATGAGAGTAGGTATGGGTTCGTCCCTGTCTTCAGGTGCACGTCATTGCATGATGTCACGTCACCACGTCGTACAGTTAGTGGGCCACACACGTCACGTCCGGGATAAAAGTTTAAAAAATATAATTATAACTATATATATGCCTGTGTGTTTTTTTTTTTTTTTTTTTTCCCTATCAAACTCAGTTTTGTCAAACCAACATTGAGGACAGCCATCTCTGGCTGCTATCCGCGAATGTCAGTTGACACATCACTGTTATCAAGGAAAACCACGCCACCTGAAATAACCCGCTGGTGGTCCGTAAGGGAGCAGGCTATCACTCCTGCCAGATGCCTCTGGGTCTTGGGCCGTTAACCTGTTTCCTTACGTCCGAGAAAGACGAGCTCTTAGCCAAGCAGACGCAGTTTTAGGGCGTACTCCAGGCCCAATGCCTGTGTGTTTTAAAATTTGGTGTGACTCAAATTTAATATTATTTTTTTAAAATTTAAATATTTTTATTAGATTAACATATTTTCCCAATTGCATTAACTCCACGAATATTAATTGCATTAATGGTGCTATAACTTCACGAATATTAATTGTAATGTAATTTTAAAGCCATTTTAATTTTAATTTTAATTTTTTTTAATATATTTATTACTTAAACAAATAAACTAAAAACACATTATTTTATTAAATAGATTTAATACAATAAATTTTAATAATAAATTAATTAAATAATTTGTAAATTAAAATAATCCAAACTATGCTTATGAGTTCTCTAGCTTGAAAGCCCTTTTGAAATTTCGATCCTGCACTGAATGCGAAGTACGTCCAGAGTGGTGACTGATCCCAATGTTGCGCGGCTGGGCTGTGGGGATGGGGAAATTCCTATTTCCACCTCTATAGCAAAGTTATTGCACCTGACATGCAAGGGGAATAGTGGGTGTCTTGCTGCTAACATGCCAAAGTCAACTTTGGCAGAAATATAAATGCAAGGCACCCACTATTCCCCTTGCATGTCAGGGTGCAATAACTTTGCTATAGAGGTGGAAATAGGAGTTTCCGTGGGGATGGTCGTTGAACCTACGGTCAAGCGGGTGGGCCGTCCAAGTTTTCTGTAGGTGGTATGTACTATTGTTTATAAATTTGGTAGGACAAGTCTAGAAGTGTTTTAATATAATATTGATTTTAATTTATTATTATAAATGATTTATTATTTTTGGTTTTAAATTAAGCATTCCCCAAGTGATATGGGTTAGGTTAACCTTATATTGACTTGGTTTGATTGTTTTCATTCAAGTTATTGTATATACAATTATTTAAAAAAATAAAAGAATGGTTTAAATAGACATATTATTAACTTTAATTATTGTCAATGGGGATATTTAAGGTAGTTTATTCCAATGATTCTTATCATTTTCACTAAGGTTCAAATCTCTACTTTTAATATTATGAGTTATAATATCTTGATAAATATTATAATGATTAGTGACATAAATGGTTGGGTGAGTTCAAATCCTTACTCATAATATTTTTGTAAAACCTTTGTATTAATTGTTGTATTAACAAATTTGAGTTTTGTAATTTGGAATTATATTAAAAAAAATTTAAAATGCTAAATTTATTTATATATTTAAAAACACATTTTAAACAATAAATATTATAATTTTACCAACTATCAATATATAATTTTACTAAATTTCAATTAAAAAAATAAGCATAAACAATTTAAATATATCATTTTACAATTCTTTACCTAAAAAATATTGCTTAAAATTTTGAAATTTTAATAAAGTTATAAATTTAATGTTAGTATAAGTAACATCAATTTATTTTGCTATAGTCACAAAACTCTCTATATGTTATAAATTGATTATTACAAAAAAATTATATTATTAAAATTTTGACAATATTTAGATCAAAGGTGTTCTTCTACAAATATTTTTTTACCATGTACAAGATCTTATGACGCTTGAATTTCCATAAATAACTTCAATGATCCAATTTCTTTTGGTTGTTATTTCCTTCATCTGTGGCCCGCGTTGCTTCTGGTTGTTATTTCCTTCATCCGTGACCTACCTTGCTTGCTTGCTCTGGTGTTCCATATTCTCATAAAAAATGATCTTCAAGATTCACCTAAACAACCAAGAACTCACAGAAAGTGTTTGTTGGAATATGTAATTCCTACTTGTCTTAGTTGTGATTATTTCTATGTGGAGGAGTATGTTCCTAGATTTGTGTGTGGTTGAGAGAATATCTCAACCAACAGATTGTGTGTCCAAGATAGTTTTCCTATCTTGAGACAATACCCCTATATATATGTAATATCATATTTGATAAATGAATGGTAAGATAGTTTGCACTATAGGTTTTTTAACATGGTATCAGAGCCCATGAGAGCCTGGCCCCTCTTAGGGTTGGCTTGTCCTGGGCTAAGGGAAATAATAGAGAGTATTTTTCTAGTGTGCGTTTTACTTTAGTTTGTTGAATGAATGATTGTTGTTAGGAGAGACTGCCCACATTTTAGCTAAAGAACTTGATCCATAGATCAAAGCCAAAACGATCTGAGTGTAGAGCCAACATTCTACATACAAATGTGCGGTGTTGGTTTATTATTCCTCAGAGGGTTCTGTCGTTTTTTAGGATTGCAATCTCCCGGCGCGGAGACCCCTGGAGAAACATAAGATTCTTTACAC
The DNA here is from genome assembly GCA_031772625.1 of Pinus tabuliformis. Lineage (NCBI taxonomy): Eukaryota > Viridiplantae > Streptophyta > Pinopsida > Pinales > Pinaceae > Pinus > Pinus tabuliformis. Next base: position 822,694,916 of record CM062812.1, read on the forward strand.
TGCTCAGGGAAGGGAGGACCCCAATGAGGAAACTGGAATTTCCATTCTGAATTGTAATGTGACCATGGCCCCGAACCTGGTTCCAGTGAAAAGCTCGTTTGAGGCATACCTTGGGAGGCCATGGAAAGAGTACTCTCACACTGTCTTCATGCAGTGTTTTCTTGGCGACTTGATTCAACTCACTGGTTGGTTCGAATGTAATGGATCATTCGCCCTCAACACCCTCTACCATGGGGAATATATGCACTGCGGCCCTAGTTCAGGCACTACAAATCGGGGCAAATGGGCGGGGTATCGAGTGATTAATAACTCAAGCGAGATCATCTGAGCACTGAGCTCTTGCAGTGCCGTGTTGTTTACCAAAACCCTAACCTTCATTGTAGTCTTCTCGGCCTTCGAGGATCTAATATTGTGGTGGTCTGCGGACACAAGGGGGGTTTGCCCATTCACACAAGCGGATGTTTTTTTTTTTTTTAATCTGGGCGTCGATGTATCGATGGTCGATGATGGAACAAGGTCGGGTGCCAATATCATTGTCTCAACTTGGTGGGTGAATGAATGAAACATCGTGCAATGCCCTACCTTTTCCTCCTTGTGCATGTACCAGGCTCTGTTCACGGTTGTGTGGAGGCTCTGGAAAATAGATGTCAAGAGCTAAGCACTGAAACTCTCGGCAGATGCATCCACGCTGAGCGCAAGAAGCAACAGATCGATGGGTCTCCTGGTGCAACTGGAAGACTCGCATCTGCTGAGAGTCGAGATGACGAAGAGACAATGTACTGGGAGAGAGAAATGGAGTCGACGATTTTTGTGTCAATCACTTTGGCAAATTGAACATCAGGTTGGGTGTTCTCTCTTTGATGAGATTTGAACTGTTACAAATGGTTTCTTTTTGGAGAGACCCTTATTGCTGGAGAAACCTGGAACACCTCATGTCCGCTGCGCTGCCAATGATGAGATCGAACGTTGTCCATGCCAATGAAGAGATCCAACGTTGTCCATACTGTGTGTCATAGTATGTGTGACACTGCCATATTTTTTCATCCTCACCGAAAGTGATTTCTCATGGTAAAGGAGTCTTTCGTCTGGATCAATAATTTTCTATTAGTCTTTACGTTTCAGAAATATAAGCTTTGCGCAAGATATGGGTGAAGATGAATGTCTTGGAAGTTGGTATACATATTGAGATTCACAACCTCAATGTGAAGTCATTTTGTTAGAATTCATGTCTCTAATGAATGACATGTAAAACATGGAGATCCAAGACCAATATGCCAAAGCTAAAAATAAGGGTGTTAAAGACTCAAAAGTACAAAACCGATGATATTCATGTGGGATGGAAATAATGTGTTTGAGCATATAAATGGTATGGTGTATCCAAGATGAGTTGTTGGAGTGCCCTAGTGGCAGGTTTGTGGCCCAAAGTCGCTAGAGTGCCCTAGTGGCAAGTTTGTAGCCCAGAGTCGCTGGAGTGCCCTAGTAACAAGGTTGTGGCCCAGAGTGGTTGGAATGCCTTATTGGCAGAGTTGCGGCCCAGAACAGTTGGAGAGCCTTTGTGGCTGTGTTGAGCTTTGGTGGCTGAGTTGAGCCGTGGTGGCTCAGAACCCTTGGTGGCATGGTTGAGGGTGATCCGATAAAACCCGGAGCATGGTTACAGTGATCCGATAAAACCCATGATGATATTGGAGGGGGATTTACAAGTACATGTACATGTATGCAATTATAATGGTTGAAATAACCATGTATGCGAATGACATCCTACAACACTGGCGGTTGCAGCAGTTAGCACCAATACATTCCGGTGGATGGTTGTTCCTTTATATGGACATCAACATATTCTTTTGTTTTGTTTGACCACAACTAGACTTTGCAGATTATATCAAGACAAATAGTCAATAAGGGGGTGTGTTGGTATATGTAATTCCTACTTGTCTTAGTTGTGATTATTTCTATGTGAAAGAGTTTGTTCCTAACTATGTGTTGAAGCCCCGAAAATCGGGTCGAAAACAAGGGCGATACCTGCTCGGTCCGGACCTTGGTTGGCAGCTCCTTATCCGTTTGGTATAGCGGGTCTGACTGGGGATAAGGGGACCAGTTTCCCAATCTATGAGTGTGTGTGTGTAGAATTCGATGTTGCTGATCTAACAGTTCCTATCTAAGATATTCTAATTCAAACTTTAATCTAATTCTATGCTATTGTAATCTAATAAACAACACATCTAAATCTATACTAACCCGGGATGTAATTTTTCTATTATGCGATCTAAAGAGATTCCAAATAACAACTGGTAATAAAGATCATTCAACGATTATAAGAAAGGAAATCAATCAAGATGAACCACTTCGCATAAAAAGTTAGACGAAACAGTGGTGAAAAACATATGGCATAATGAGCTATTCATACATTAGGCATAAATAAATAGCTATCATCGTACAAAAGTGCCAAATGATAACTCAAGCATTCATGCAATAATACATAAACAACTAAAAACTGTATATCACTTTAACATATAAGCAGAAATGGTCAAGAGATAAAAGTATCATTCATGACTAGTCCTACTCATAAGCTTCAAGCAACAATGATTTATCTCTCCTTGCTCTAACATCCACTAAGAGTACATAAGTGAAACATTAGTAGCAGATATCAAATGCAAACATCAACAAATCTTGATCCATTCATTCACCAAAACCTCCTCTGAGGGTGCAAAAGTGCATGTTCTGAGGACAAGTTTTTGATAAATTTCTGGACCCTTCTCTAAATGCATGAGAAGGGTTTAAATACTACTTCCTAAATCTAATAATAACTTATTTACAAAAATTCAGGATGCAGTTTAAATGACCGCCCTTTTTCTAAGCAAAATTTAAAGTGAAAATTAAATCCAGAACTAAACTACTTTTGTATCTGGTCTTTAAAACTGCATGTATTCAGCATTGGTTTAAGGAGAGTCGGCTGGCTGACTTCTGCTTTGAGCTGAGCTGAGAAAACGGAATCGATGAGAGCTGGTGCCATCTTTTCGGCCGCATTTATGATACACTTCACAGTCATCCACTGACTATGCGGCTTTACCAAGTATGTCCAGTAATGTTCCCAATTTAACCTGTTCAGCGCTTGAATTGCTTTTTCCTTTTCTTGCGCTCTCTGTTTCCATTCCGCCTCTAGTTGTAGTTTGTTCGGTAAATATCCTGGGGTGGTTTCTGTGATCAAATTTTCCCTGTGCAAATTCTCATTTACACAGTCAATAAGACTGCTTGCTGCCGTGGCTGCTGTTTCTGCCGCTTGTTCTGCCTCCCTGATTTGATCGTCCCACTTGTTAAAGAGCAGCTCTTTATGGTTCTCATTTATCCTTGGTGCACCTGCTCTTTTTCCCTCGTCTTCATCCTGCCAAGCCAAGTACTCAGTCACCCGTTTATCAATCAGATCATAGTCACTTCGTAAATCGACCACTTGATTAGTGATCTTATCACTAGTTTCACAATAATAACCCCACTGTGATATCTTTTGGCCCAACACTTCTTGCTGCTGTAGTAATTGTTCATTCAAGGAAATAGATTCCGAAATAAACTCTGTGAGTTTAGGGTTGTCTTTGTGCATCTCTTGTAAATCTTGTAACTGCTTTCCTTTCTCATCCAAACTTTTCTGATATCCTATCTGCATTTGCTGGAAGTCCTGTTGCAACCTTTCAAGCTGTTTCTGTACTTCATTATTGGTGTTGGCTTGTTGCAATTGTTGTTGCAATACTTGTATCTGATCTTCCCGTTCTTTCAACAATTGTTGTACTTCCAATGCTTTATCAATAGTCGCAGAGGCGTATGCTCCTGCGATCTGAGATAGTTTGGTGAGATTTTCAGTAGGATTGCTGGTGGGATCTTTCCACAAGACGTCTAATTGTTCTACATTTTGAGATAGTGTATTTTCCAATTTCCTTTTCTTTCTCTGTCTTCTTACCACTGCTTTATGTTGGGGACTATAAAATATATCCAAAGGGGGAATTTCTTCTATGTTAAGTATAAGCTCAGAAGATGGGGCAATGGGAATATGCTCCGTATCTGAGACATCGTTGAATATTGTTGTGACTACTTCCTGTGCTACCTGTGTATTGCTCACATGTGTTTTTAGGGCTTGTCCTTCAAGATTGATCAGTTCGTTGAAGGTTTCCCATTCCTTATCTAATTCGGTCGTGACTGGTGGTGCTTCAATTATGAGAGGAGGAGGATCTCTTTGCGGGGGGGCAATAACTTGTCGTTGTATAAGTTCCATTGACTGAGCAGTATCTTTGGTTGACTCTTTGCTCCTATCCTGGTCATTTCCGGATCTTTTAGAGTGTTCGGGAATTTCTTGTTCCTATTTATATTTAGATCCGTTAGTGCTTGAACTCCCACTGAGACTAACGCTTGGAGTTGGTTCTCTTGCGGACAGTGGTAGTTTCTCTAGAGGAACACTGGCTAATCTTGTTTGTTTGTATACCATGAACTTTTGAAAATCTTCTGGAGACAATTGCAATTGGGCTTCGCGCAAAATCTCTTGAAGTGTGCTTTTCTGTTGGAATATATCATCAAATAAATCCTTTTTCCCAACGAACACTTTTATCTTGACTGTAGTTGTGAAATTCTGGGCAACCTCATTTGGGTCAAATGGTCTTCCCGGGAATTTAAATAGTTGTAAACATGTCATATTCTGTACTTCAGTGAACGCGTGACCTACATCAAATAGCGAAAAGGCCCCACAAGCTACAGGAAACTGTGGCCATATAGCCTTCTTTTTGTCCTTTAAGTCTTTAGTTAGGCCACCTTCTCCACAGGTTTGATATGCAATTTCTCGAGCTAGGAGTTTATCAGGGATATACAAAGGTAGAACATGAGGGGGTGCAGTACTTCCAAATACCCTAACATCAGTGAACAATTCCTCTTCGAACCATTTTGCGACGGGGAGGATGTCTACCTGTGCTTCAGGGGAGCACCTCAGAGGATCTTTATCATACAACATTCTATACAAGGGCAGCATAATTCCATGACAAATTTGGTAGAAGTATGGAGTGAACTGAGAGTCCCACAATTCCTTATAATAGACATGGATGGGTAAGAGGTCTTGAGTTGTCCACTTCCAACCCATAACAGGGAATTTAGACACATAACATATTGAATCCATAATATATGCAGCTAGGTAAAAAGGAGGATAAATCCTTTGAGATGTGGCCCTTTTGGACCGGTAACTGACAATAGCCGTGATTAGGTTATCTGATAAAATTTTGGCCCAATCTACAATAGTAGCGTTTGTGGCAGCATCTAGTAATGGTAACCATTCGGATGAAAATTTATTGATATTTGGCATCCCAAATATCCTACAGAGCATGGCAGCAGCAAAACAATATGGGGAGGTGAGGGAACCAGTACTGTACATACCGTGTTTATCTTTCTTCAGCGGTTCGTCTTTTCTGGACTAGTGTTTGGTGGTTTCTGACAGGTTCTGGTTCTCCTTCATGAATTTCTCTATGAATTGCATGTTATAAGTTGCCTGTGGTTCAGGCAGATGATACATGAGCTTTAAATCCTGCGCAGCAAATGACCCGATGAGCCCTTGACCATGAACCTTGAATTGTCTATTTTTGATTTCTGCGCTATCAAGTATCCACTTGACCATATCTGTGTATGGGAGGATTTTTGGCCTCGCTGCTATCCGATGTAGGAATGAGCAAGCTAGCTCTGTTAGGGTTGCTTCAAAAGAACTCTGTGAGCCAGCAACAACAGTAACTTCCATTACTCTGGGGTTCTCCTCTTCGAGTAGCCTGTACATGCCTTCCCACGTAGCTATTCCCGCATCTCTGTTACAAGCCGTGTCTGTATATAAAGGTGCCATTTCCTTTTTTTCGGAGCTCAGGGCTTTGTTTTTCTTTCCCATTTCAACCTGCGTATTGCTTTGTATTGTACTTCGTACTTCGTTCCTGCAATTCACAAGTGAAGTAGAAATGAATGACCAGGAGGGGTGATGGGAGAATTTTAAATGCCGCAGACATACCAAATACACCACCTTACGTGAAGTGATTCTTTGAAAAGCATGCGTTCATATTTTATTAATAACTGACAACTAACTCCTTTATTAGCATTTAAAGCGCATAATCATGTGTCAGCTTATGGAAAATAGCTTTTCTTGAATATCGTGCCCGAAAGATCTGCGATGGAGCGATTTTGCGATTTGCTTCGCAACATCGCAGATCGCACCATCGCATATCGCAACGTCGCAATATCGTAAAATCATACAAACATAACATCGCAGTGTTGATCTGGCCTAACATCGCAACCATCGCTTTATCGCAATATCGCATATCGCAGAAGTTTTATGTATGACAAATTTCGTTAACCTGTTTCCTGCGATATGCGATCTTGCGATCGGCATCATCGCAAATCAGTAAATTCTGAAGTATTTCTTATAAGTTTTTCTTATTGCGATGCGATAGTTGTTCAATACCACAATCTCGCACATGCCGGGATTGCACTTGAATGGTGGCGTCCTACTACCGTTTTACGATGAGATTTTTTAAAGATTTTTCCCTTATCATAAACTTAGGTTTTAAGTATTCTAAAGAGTTTCCTAAGCTTACGATGGTAACTTTATTTGCGAAAAAGGAATTTAAGCACTACTCTTGCTTTTCCTAAATTTTAACTAAGGGTCCCCACACATTTAGTATTTCGGATGACACTTAAATGAGAAGGGGGGGTTGTTGCTGGTCACAACACTATGTTCCTAGATTTGTGTGTGATTGAGATATTCTCTGAACCAACACATTGTGTGTCCAAGATAGCTTTCCTATTTTGAAACAAGACTCTTGTATATATGTAATATCATATTTGACTAATGAATGGTAAGATAGTTTACACTATAGGTTTTTTAACAATGTTGTATTTGACGATAAATTCTGCAAGGACTCTGTCACGTTGTTAATCGTTTGGAAGAATTTTTTGATGTTCAACTGTAATGACTTAATATTGTATGATTTGAGCAAAAACCTTATTTTCAAAGTGGACAACTATTGTTCCCATCTGAAGAACGTAGTCATTCTAATGGATGTTGGAGGATTGGTTCTCCTCACACTTCGCCACAAGGTATATCATATTTCTCTATTATCCTTCAATCTTTTGCTCCATATATAATGTATAAGAACAAAATTACTTCGAAGGTATACCATATTTCTCTATTGTCTTTCAATCTTGTGCTCTATCTATAATGTATAAGAATAAAATCTCTTCAACATTTAAAGTGTCAATGAATTGTATCATTGTGTGTGAAACAGAAGTTGAGACCGCATCACGAATAACATGGTTTCTTGCATAGTTACCAAATTCGGCCGAATCGAGCTGAAGAATTCGGAAATTCGGCGGTTCAGTTCGATTCGGTCAATAATTCGCTAAAATTCAATTCGGTACGAACGGCAACTGGGTAATTTTCATGAACATTTATCCTCCAACACGACCAGATTGAGATCCAGAGCCTGTTTTGTTTGTGTGCGAGATCTTCCTGGTTGGGATCTTGATTATAGGAGGGTCTATGCGAGCCTTACCCTCAAAAGATTTATAATCCTCTATCGCGACCAGTCATAGAAATCATCCCAAAATTGAAAATTCGACGATTTGAAAATTGCATGTCCGAATGGTCGGTGAAATTTTCTTTCACACCTGTGTTTAATCGATCAGAGGAAATGAAAATTGTGATAACAAACGTCGTTGTTGCCTTTGATTATTCTTTTAAAGTAGGCATTTAAGGATATCCCATTGTCTAAACATAATTTCGACTCGTAACCAATGTATGGCGCTAGACAATACGGAAGAAGGAAAGAACAAAGGAGTTTAGGAAATAAATCAACCTCAATCAACGTGAAGTGAAATAAAAAAATGTGAGAAGGAATATTTAAATGAAAAAAAAAAAATTGGAAAAGATAATGTAAAAATGAACTAGTTTGGTACTTAAATTTTAATTGGAGAGTGAAATATTTAAAAATTTTGTGGAAATTATTTGATAAATTAAAGTAGCGATTTTTAAGTATTTTTTCTTATTTTTAAAATTTTAATATATATGGTTAATATAGCATTATTGTGTAGAGAAGTACAATGAATAATAATAGTTAACTATTTAGTTGTAATAAGATTGGTTAAAATCTAATTTTTTTGTTATTGAGATTTTTGTTGGGGAAATAATTTATATAGTTCTTAGATTTTTTTTTAGAGAGACGATTTTTGATCTATTCTTTATTGTTAGTTATTAGGATCTCATTAACAATTATTTATTGACTAACTAACAAAAAAAACTCTAATGGTTTGAGACATGTTATTTCTTTCTTGTTCGTGGAGAAAGGGTTTCCAATTCCATCTCATTCACTTTCAATGAGGACGAATTCTTTTTATTAATCTTAATTTCTAATTTTATTTGCAACTTCCTTAATGTGATTGAAAACAATTTTTGAGGAGCATGAGTTTTTGAATAATAAGATTTTTATTTTTGATTTTTTAAAAATTATTTAAAAAGCTCTTTTTAGTAGTGGTAAGATGGATACTTCCGAATTTTTTCGGTATTGAATTTTATATAGTCGAATTATTTTCGTACCGAATCGAATTTGAACTCGAACTTGATAACTATGATTTCTTGTATATAGGCCACATCCTTTTCACATTAGACAACCAAAAAATGCAAACCCTACATAGCCAGAAATTGATTTTGCAGAGAAGAAACTCATTAGTACACTCCATTGTTTGTATAAGGACATATGGGAAAGCGTTGCCGGTTCGGTGGATTGAGACGGAAAGCTTAGCTCCGTGATTCTCTTCCTCTTGGAAGGAAGAAGAACGATTCATATCGCTCGCCCTCATGGCAGTAGCGCCCGTGCCCGAGAAGAACAAAGAGATACTCCTTTGCGTTGATTTTCCCGAAAGATTCGAAGGTAATAACAATGAATTTAGATATTTCTCCATAGACCGTCCAGAGGACTAAAGAATTTTTTTGGGACCTCATTTTGATATGTAAAATTACTGGAAATTTTCGGTTAAAATATTTGTACGCATTTGTTTCATCGTTAATCATCTCTGCATAGTGATTCACCAAGAGACCTTTAGTCATTCACTTTTACTAAATTAGCCATTACTTTTAACTTTTTCTAAAATGAATGGTATGGAGATGTTGATTGAAGTTGACTAAACAACATCAAAGCATAACTTTAATTCTCTTTAGTTCGGTTGGGGCCTCCTGCACTTAAGGTCCTTTGGAAGGGCGCTTCTTTGCAAATCCCTACACCGAGGCATATATGGCAGCAATCCTTGGAGCTCCTTCATCAGACAAAAATATCTAAAGGGGCGAAATATCTCTTTTTGGCACAGGCGCTCCTCCATTGGTATCAAAAATGGCTCTACCATTTGGTTGAATTTCAGGAAGATTCAATCTTTTTTTCTGCAGAATCTTAGATGGTCCATTGCCACTGGTACGAAGGTACTCATCTGTTTTGACCCCACTCAACACAGCCTTGAGTCCTTTATTCCCCCTGCTCTCCTTGCCTTCTTTCATTCCATTGGCCTTTTTACATGGAGCAGGCTTATAGATTCATGGCACTCCAACCAGCCCATCTGGAAAAATCATCACCAACTCGCCATTCCCCCTCCCCTCCACCCCCTATGGCAATCTGCTATAAACAGCTTCTCTCGCATAGCTTTCACTCATTCGGGCACCATTGACGAGCTGGTCTGGTCCTTTCCGAAACCTTCCCTTCCTCTCACTGTCAAAAATATCTACTCCCTCATTTCTTCTACCCTCCCGCCTCCTCTCCCCATCTTTCCTATCAAGCTATGGAAAGCCCCCTGCCCCCTCAAGGCGATCCTCTTCTCTTGGCTCCTTTTCTCCAACAAGAACCTCACCTGGGAGGTTCTCCAGAGAAAAGGTTGGCATGGTCCGAGCAGGTGTTCTCTTTGCTCAGCTCATCCTGAATCAAACTTCCATATGTTTTTTGACTGTACAGTCTCCTCATCAATTTGGTATGAGCTCTCTCTCTCTCATGGTTTTACGCATCGCTCCTTTCCTTCTGTTCTGGACGCCTTCCTTTGGTGGAGCACACAACGGCCCTCCTGGCGCGCACTCTTCATTTTAACATGCTGGCACATCTGGACTTGGCGGAATCACCGTATTTTCCAGAACTCCATCACGCCTCTGCAATCAATCTTGGTTTCCATTTTAGGATTTATGCCCTCCTCGGCGTAGCTCCTCCTTTTTATCAGGCTGTCTCTTTTTGCCTCTCTTACGGCTCATATGTGTTACTCCTAATATGTTTTCAATTCGGCAAATACATCTCTCATTCGACTGATGTTGAAACAGCAGCTGGTTTTCTGTTATAAGGGATCAGCCTTCAGTATTATGTCTCCACGGAGACAACTGTATCTGAACAATTATATCATCTTAATATAATTACATCCTGCTTTTTTCTTTTGAAAAAAAAAAAACTTTAATTCTCTTTAGTCATTCACTTTTACTAAATTAACAATTACTTTTAATTTTTTCTAAAATGAATGTTATGGAGATGATGATTGATGTGGACTAAACAACATCAAAGCATAACTTTAAAAATGAATGATTCTAGATGAAAACTCAATATATATGTTTGAAAATCAATTTTCCAATCAAAATAACATGATAACATGTTGTCCAGCTATATAAATAACACTAAAAAATAAAACAAATCATTAACCTTACATAAAATAAAAAACAAAAAGTTAAATTATTTTTAAATATATTAAATTTTTTTAATAAAATAAAAAACAAAAAGTTAAATTATTTTTAAATATATTAAATTTTTTTAATAAAAATCGATATCCATTTTTATATAAGAATACTTATATTTAATAATTTAATTTTTCAAAATAATTTTCCCATAACAGTATGTAATTTAATTTTTTCATATTTAGTAATTTAATTTTTCAAAATGATTTTCTCAAATTTTTGTTCGTATATTTTGCAACTTGAGAAACAATTGCTAATTTACTTATTTTCAATCGGCCTCGACCTGAACACGTTCAGACATGCAAATATCGGCATTCTGCAGGAAGGAATCGACTATTTACGCGAAGGAATCGACTATTTACTCACAATTAAAGGTAATAATCCATGTTAACAAAACTAAATTGATGTTACTTAATGTAATTATACATTTAGAAAACATTAAAACCAAAAATGAATTTTATTACATTTTTAATAATAGAGTTTACAAGAAAATTACAGGCTATGATCTCTGATTAAATCTACTCTTTCACAACAACCCAATGTCATCACAGTGGCACCATCTCCAACGGTAAATTCAGATCCAACATTCTATCTCCGTCTATACTCGCATCCGACGAGAATCGCTCTTCCTCACGCTCTTTCCCCTTCAGATCCCGCTCGCCGGTCTTGGAGTCGACGTCGCAGGTTCTATTCCCACGGGGTAAAAAATCTTCCCACTCGAATGAAGGGCGCCACAGCACCTGAGACGCAACGGCTTTGGCATCGTCGGCCTTTCCCGCCTCGACGCATTTTGCAGCGGGCTCTTGCCCATTACCCCCGCAGTGCCTCTTGGTGGCCTCGATCCGTTGCAGCAGAGCAAAGAATTCTTCAAAGCTGTCACTGTCGTTATGGGTGCCGGCGCATGGCCGCTTGGGTCTCCCCTCAGCTAAAGCTGAAGATGATTCGGGAGAGCGCTTCTTCGTCATACTCTCCACGGCCACGGGATCGATATCCGAACCCATCAATATAATTCAACCTCGCAAAAGCTACGCAGCGCGCTCAATACATAGTTCCGGCCTTCCGTCCCGGAAAATTTATAGTTCAATGCGATGAGTACTAAATAATTTCGGCCAAACACCACCATTTAATACAGCAGACCAGGATGCCTGTCACTTTTCTCTCCATTTATAGTTGAGTAGAATGAGTACCAAACAGTTTCCACCTAACACCACCACTTTATGCAGCAGAGCACGACACCCGTCACTTTATTCTGTATTATGGTCACCGCCAAACTTTTTTCTAGTTAATTTGATTGAAAATTAAACAAACACTTGTTAAAATTACAAATTTAAATTATATACACTAAATTATTTAAATATTTCAAAATAAAATTTAAAATATTTAAATTTCTTTATATAATTAAAAATACAATTTAAACTACTTAAAAATCAAAATCTCACCTAAAATCACTTGAAAAAAACGAAAACTACCTAGAATAATTAGAAACCACGGGAAAAATTGCATTCAATTCCTTCATTTCCTCCGCACTCCGGAGTGGGAGACGAGATGGTCCCCTTTCCATCGCGCTGTCATTTCCTCACGGATTTGACGTGTGTGGCCCACTAACAGTACGACGTGGGAGCGTGAATATGACATCATGCAATGACGTGTGCCTGAGGACAGTGACTAACCTACAGCGCTACACCTACTCTAATAAATTGAAATATTAAATAATAAGGAGCTTTGGGCCCCACCTTTTATTAATTGTAATAATTTTTAAACTATATTTTGACAGTAAAAATAGATTTAATACTATAAAAAAAATTGATACCCAAAATATTGAAACATTTAAATTTTCAAAATTTTCTTTAAATCATACTGAATTTCTCTGATTTTCTGAATGACATTGTAACCCATACACACTCTACTAACTAATCAATTAAAATATTGTACATAAAATTCGTTGAAATATTTAAAGAGCTTTAATTAACGAACTTTTCTATTTTGAGGCAAAACAATGAATATGAGTAGTCGACACTGAACATATTATATATCTCCAAAGGTGCTGACGACACAAACTCGGTCATCCGACATGTTGCACAAGTTATCCTTACACTAAGCACTCACACATCTTTATTTACCAACAAAATTATTAAATATAAATGTTGCATAAGTTGATATTTATGATCTTGAATTTTAAGAAAGTATATATAGGCGTTGTTTATGATCTTGAATTTTAAGAAAGTATATATAGGCGTTGTTTAAGGAAGCCAGAAATTTTTTGGATGGTATTTTTTTTATGGTAGATTTTTTACGGTGGAAATGGATACAGTATTATTAAAAATTTTGCCGTACTCAAAATTTTTAAGTTTGATAGATATAATTTAGATTTTAAAAAAAAATTGCAGTAGTTTAATAAGGTTACAATTTTGTTAAGAAAATTATGGAAATTCTTATAGGATTTTGAGAAAATCTCGTATAAATTTTGGAAATTTGTACTGTTGTCAAACTTCAAGATTTTGGGAGCCCTATGGATTTTTGATGGTGCTGAATCTATTTCTACCATCAAAAAATGATTCAAACACTCACAAAATTACATTTTTTGAAAAAAAAATCACCAAATTCCAACAAGAATGAGAGTAGAGAGCACACTCCCAAAATTACATTTTTTTTTAAAAAATCACCAAATTCCAGCAAGAATTTCACCATTTAAATGAAACTAGACAACACACTCTCAAAATTACATTTTTTTGAAAAAAAATCACCGAATTCCAGCTAGACGAAAGCCAACATGGTTGGTTCCTCCTTCCTTTTCCTTTTCCATTTCCCCTGACCTTCTCCTCCTGGCCAGCCAAGCTTTTGATTGGGTTCGATCAATGGACAAGCAAATGTTGTAGTTTGGCTAGAACAACAAGCCCCTTTGATATTAACAGCTACTTGTCATGTCCCTGTAGACTGTGAGCCCATGGTAGTGTCCCCAGTTAGGAAAAAGCCCAAAAGACTTAATAGAAAAAGGCAAAGTCAAAAGCAAGGCAAAAAAAAAAAGCAATGGGCCTGGATGACACCCCTGTCCCGGCTGAGAGGCACACATGTGATGGTCCACAGATAGTGCCTAGCCCTTCCCCTTGGCCTACCTTTTCATCTCTCCACCACCATTCATTAGACCAGGACAAACTAATGGTGATAGATGAACCCCTTTGTCCACCTAGTTAGATGGCCCTTCTTTATGTAATGAACCCCATAATTTGAGGAATGATTTGAAGTATCAATGAACATGGATACAAAGGGATTATCATGAGGTTCCTCAAGTGGTATTTTCTGGATATTTGGGGCATATTAGAAAGATTGTATGATATATATAGCCATGCAAAACCACTTTGTGGCATGTATTTTTGATTTGTGACCCAGGATACATAATGAAGGACACCACAAACCGTGATGAACCAATTATAACGAATTTCACCATTTGAATGAGACTAGACAACAACCAACACAGTATTTATTATTTTGTCAAACGTAGACTCTCTATATTTTAAAAATTCAGTGTTATAATTATCTTCTTCTCATTTTTCTTATGTAAGAAGTGAGAAGCCTATTGATTTTGTAAAAAGATGGAAAACAAATCTATATCTTAAAAGTTTATTGTTATAATTATCTTCTTTTCATATTTTTTTTTTTAACATTATAAATATAACACATTCATTTAAATTACACTATAACAATAACACATTCATTTGAATTATATCATAATAGGTGAGATATAATATATTTTTAAAATTTTATTGTTCAAGGACAAGAAAATCAATTTAATGATCCATCTTTAATACAAATAATTATTAATGATTTTTATATTGATATAAATATTTTTACAATTCATTATTGCTTAGAAACCCTTGAGGCATAAATTCAATCAGGAGCGACGGTTGGTGTGATCAACGAGGTGCAGTACAAAGTAAAATAACAAACAATTATGATATGGGATATGTAATATATTTTATAATTTTATCTTTTTTTTTTTTTTTCCGAAGGTGGTAAAACCTATCAACTCAGGTGTCAGACCAACAGTGAGGACAGCCATCTCTGACGGTTGGTGTGATCAACGAGGTGCAGTACAAAGTAAAATAACAAACAATTATGATATGGGATATGTAATATATTTTATAATTTTATCTTTTTTTTTTTTTTCCGAAGGTGGTAAAACCTATCAACTCAGGTGTCAAACCAACAGTGAGGACAGCCATCTCTGACGGTTGGTGTGATCAACGAGGTGCAGTACAAAGTAAAATAACAAACAATTATGATATGGGATATGTAATATATTTTATAATTTTATCTTTTTTTTTTTTTTTCCGAAGGTGGTAAAACCTATCAACTCAGGTGTCAAACCAACAGTGAGGACAGCCATCTCTGGCTGCTATCCGCGAATGCTGGGTTTGACTCATCACTGTTAAATAGGAAAACCACGCCACCTGGCATAACCCTGCTGGTGGTCCGTAATCGGGAGCAAGCTCTCACTCCTGCCAGATGCCTCTGGGTCTTGGGCCGTTAACCTGTTTCCTTACGTCCGAGGAAGACGAGCTCTTAGCCAAGCAGAAGCAGTTTTACGGCATACTCCAGGCCGGTTTATAATTTTATCTATTTATTTTATATATTATAAAGTATTTCATTTTATAGGGATATATAAAATTTAATATTTTATTATATATATATATAAATTTAAAAATTTTATAAATGTAAAAATGATTTGTTTTATTAATATTTTATGAATCTTTAAATATCTTATAAAATATTCTAATCATTTGTTTTTCAAGAGATGTTTTTATTTTTGGATGATATGAGTATGGATTAATCATTTTGTAAAGGATATTAAGTCATTGAAATTATAAAGTTGCAATGTTTATTTTTATTTTTTAAAATTATGATTAATTTTTTTTATTATTTTTAAGAAAAAATAGTAATTTTATTAATGTAAATAAAATTGATTTGTATGTGTGAGTTACACTTATAGTATATATAATTGTTAGTGATTAAAAACCATATATGTTTGGTTGTTTAGGAGATAAATCAAAATTTATTGACAAAATTATAAAACTCTTAAAGTTTCAAAATACGTATATAGAATTAACAGCGTTTACGACTTCACATAATCATCATAATGACATATATAAAGTGAGTGTAATAAGATCCCGCAAAAACAAGATAGTCCATAGAATCATTAAGCAAAAACAAAATCGAGGATATCTAATTGTAGTCCTTCGATGAAGGGTTTGTGTAAATATTTTGAGGTGACACCATTCAGTTACTCATAGATTTTCCATACTCCCAAAGCCTGTGTAGCACCAGTCTTAGAGAGTGTGTCTATGTCATGGTTTCACTCCCTGTAAATATGGTGACAATAAATCTGATTAAAATATTGTTTGAGATGCAAAACCTCCTCAAGAATGGGGCTCAATGTGTGAATGTGGCATTGTTGCAACTCATTAAACTAGTTTACAATGACCATCAAATCACCAAAAATCTGCAAGGAATGAATATTTTTTTTCAATTGCAAACAAGAGGAGTTTTAGGCTAAGAAGCTCCACATAGTTGTTTGTACCCCTCCCTAAGCTACTTTGAAGTTTAAAAAATTGATTTTCCTGAATATCTGGAACTGCCCCTCATCCATAGTTTCCATTTTCAGAGGTTGTGCCATCAAAAAACCTCAAGGAAGGGTTTTATCCAACTCCTTAACGACAATGATCCGTGGGATATGGGATGCTTCTTCAACAGGTAGGAGATCAAAGTTTGCAGTTGCTTTGACCGCCACCCAGTTTGAGACAGAGGATTTGTATTTGAAGATAACTTTGTTTCGAGTGTTCCATATGCCCTATCAAGCAATAGGAGGTATATTCCTAAGATTTTCTGGGGTGACATACTCCCACCAATCCTTCCATACTTCCTGGAATGATACACCTTTCCAATTCATAACACCTCCTGTTCAATTCCTAATGACATTCTAGACTACCTCTGTGAAAGGACATGGGATAAATAGATAATCTATTGATTCATCTTCATTTTTACATAATAAACACCACCCTAGTCCCTGCATACACCACTTTTGGAGATGATTCCAAGTCGATGTTTTATTTTCTGGTAGGCATGCACCATAGGAAAAGACAAGTCTTTGGGGGGCTTTTTAATTTCCATATCTTATTCCACCACCACGCGACTGCAGTTGACTATCTATCATTGCATATAAACACATAAACCATATTTTCAAGTTTATTCTCCCCATGAGGAATGTACCCATCGAAGAATATCATCCTCCTCTTCTCTAATGCTCACATGTGGTATGTTTAAGGCCAACGTATAATTATTCCATAGGTTATGAAATTCAGGGGGAAAAATTAAGATGTTGGGCATTGATCCATCCTTGAGCCCATATAGAAGTTCTAAGTGGATCAACAACTTGATTCAATGTATGCATTCCATGATCATTGAGGAATTGAACCATTTCCCTTGGTAGACTGAAACTGTCTCCACAATTGACCCAGGGTTCCATGCCTATTTTCAATTTATCTCCATTACCAACTTTCCATGCCAAACCATTTTCAACAGTGGGGAAGGATGAAAGAACAACTTTCCATATGATGGATATCTTGGGTTTTTTTTTATCAAGAGTTTGAAGCCACTCTTCAATGGAGCTCACATAAATATATTTCCTATCAGCAATAATTGTTCAAAGACTTTCTGTAGAAAGAAATCTCCATCCCACTTTGGCAACCAAAGCCTTTGCAAAAGAGGGAATATTATTTAGTCCCCATCCTCCCCAATCTTTTGGAAGAGCTATTTTATCCCATCTTACCCAAGGTAAAACTCTTCCATCTTTGCTTCCCATCCACAGGAACCTGCTACATAAATTGCGAATAAAATTTAGAACCCCTGATGTTATCCAGGATAGGGACATCCAAAACATTGGAGTCACTTCTAATACTGATTTGATTAGCACTAGTCTCCCTTCTCTAGACAATCATCTTAAGTACGATGATTTGATTCTTTTCTCTATCTTTGCATTAAGCAATTGCCAATTGGTTTTCCCGTAATCATTTGGTTTTAAAAGAACCCCAAGTACTTTAGGCCATCTTCAAAATCTAGGGTATAGTACGGGAACAAAGTTTTTACATAAGGAACTTCATCCCTGGTCAGACCATTAGGGGATAGTGAAGGTTTCTACTCATTTACCATCATTCCACTAGCCTTCTGAAACAAGTTCAATACCTCCTTTAAAGTATCCATATCTCTTCAGGTGCCATCACAAAAAAGCAAGACATTGTCTACAAATAACAAGTGTATAATAGTCATATTTTCAGCCACCCAAACACCATGAAGGTTGCCCCTTCTTTTAGCATCCTTTAATTACATGCTCATGCCCTCAACAACCAAAAAAAAGAGAAAGGAGACAAAGGGAATCCTTTCTCAAGCCCCCTTTGAGACTGAAAGAAATTATATGCATAACTATTAATGAGTACCATAAAATATACAGTCGCTAAACAACTCATTACCCAATTTATAAATGGTAGCTCAAAACCCAAATGAGCTAGAAACATACTGACATAACACTAACTCACCTAATCATATGCTTTGGATAAATCTATCTTGATAACCATCCCCTTTTTCTTCCAAGTTTTTAGACCGTGGAGGATTTCCTTGGCGACCTCGATCGATTTGTGAATCTATCTATTCTCCATAAAAGAAAACTATTCATTGGATATATTGTTGGATAGGACCGAATTCAATCTATTTGTTATAATCTTTGCAACGATTTTATAAATACAATTACAAAGTGAGATAGGCCTCAAATCATTAAAGGAACAAGGAGTATCAGTTTTGGGGATTAAGGTAATAAATGTAGAGTTGAAAGAGGGGAGGATTTGTAGAAATATGGTGATAGAATTGCAATTGCTCAAGAAATTTAATCTAAATCAAGAGACACGATTCTACTCTACTGCCCTACGAAAATTAATTCACAATTAGAACAACATTCACAAACATGCATAAATCACATACACAAGTACACATATGTAGATAGAGGAAACCAACTGATAAAAACCCCTTAATCATGCTTTCATTAATAAAATGAATAGATAATCTATTACAATTTCTAGATCCAACTCTGAGCTCAACCTACAAAAGAATAATTGTTTTCTCTGCTCAATGAAGAGCTATGACCCAAACTAAGAGAATTCCTGCACCCACTTGAGCTCCTATTTCCTTCCACAAATCTGAGGGAATTGGCCCCTATTATGTAGGATTTTCCTCCAAAACGATTGCGTAATTCCCAAGGATTGATCATTTCTTGCATGCAACACCTATATACTCAAGAGTAGTCTACAACTAATGTTATACTACCTTGGAATATCCACCACAACTAAGCAATTACAATTACTTGCATGCATGAGCTATTTTTGGTTGAATGATTAGTTAACTGGATGATCCCCGAGTTAGAATGTTTCCCCACTACATAATTGACCTCCAACTAGTTCTATTAACTGTTAGAACTAGTTTAACTGAGTGCAACTGGAGATACCTAAACTAGATTTCTATAAATTAGCAATCACACATGCATAACTAAACTCCAAGCCTTCTAACTCAAATTTACTGAGTTAACTGAGTGACAAGAGCCATGTCACCTCAGTTAAATACCTCCAAGTTGTTTATTGATGCAGAAATTTTGAATTTTTCAATTTGATGAAGGGTAAGCCAAATTGAGCCTTTCTTGCTACAATTCTCATCAGTATTTTCCCTGATGTTCGAGATTCTTCAATAATACCGAGGAGGTCACCACCCATCATCTCATAGAAACCCAAAAAAAACTCCACAGTCCATCCATTTGGGCCTGTAATTTTGTCTTTTCAAAACCTATGGAGCACCTTTTGCAGTTCCAACTTTGACATTGGCTCCATAAGTTCCCTTTTTCCCTCAGGGTCTACGAAACGAGGAATGCTTTAGAAGTTTGAATTATCTATGCAATCAACACCTCTACTAAGGTATTGAAAATACTATTGAAATGACTTACCTTGATCCTGGCTAAGTCCTCAAAGGATGAGACTCTGCCTCCTTTCGGGTTGTCCAACTCCCATATAGTTTTTTGCACCTTTCAACCCTTTGCAAAATTTTGAAATAATATTGTATTGTCATCACCACTTTGGAGCTAGATGACCCGAATCTTTTGTCTCTACATCTCTTTTCTATCACCCAAATTTATTCTTATTTATTTCTCAAGGAAAAACACCTTTGCTTGGCTTCCTCTATGATATAGCCCCCTCCTTCAAAATATTCCAAACTATCCAACACCCTTTCCACAACTTTGAGGGTTTCTTAATCCTTTTGATTTTTATGTAAAGCCCATTAAACACTAGCATTTGTTACTTTCTTCCAATTTTCTACAAATTGATCTCCCCTTGAACCCCCTGATTTGGATCATATGGAGTCCAATTCTTGGACACCATCTCTCGATAAGAATCATCTTTTAACCAAGAGGATTTAAATTTAAAGGGGATACCAAGTTTGTTTTTGTCCCCTCTAAGTTAAGGGAATATGGGATGACGATCAGATTCACCACCTATTCCAATCCATTGGAAAAACAAGTTTGTCCTCTCCATGAGGGCTTCTGCCATGAGGAAACAATCAATTCTCCTAGCCAGCTTAGCTTCACTTCATCACTGATTTCTCCACATAGGCCCATTTTTTATTAGGTCCACATCATCAAGCTTATGGGCCTCCAACAGATGTATGAAATACCCATCCCGGTAGTCCACATGCAAATGAGGACCCTAAACTTTCGATGTTAACAAGGAAAAATTTAAGTTACCCCAACAACCAGATCATCAAATCTCATGTAAGATTTGGACATCAATCCATCCAAGAAAGTAAACCTATCATGACAAGGGCTATAGATATTTAATACCTTCAGATCCTTTCCCAAATTAATAGAATCAATGTCATCTCCCAATATTAGGTCTGCCCCCATGTCTCAAGTAATTTGATAGGTTTTTGGTTTATAACCAAAGACAACCCCCCAGCCTGCATTTTGCATATGATGCTACAAAACACCAACCAGGAAAATGGAAAACATAAGTCACTTGAAGGGGTTCTTAGAGCTTGGAAAACCCCAAATATCATGATCTCATGATCTTTCAATCCTTTAACTACAGTGGCCTAGCCAACCCATCGAAAAAACCTTATCTCGATCATATAAGGTTTTCTACCCCTCGACTTACCTCCAGATTTTATTGGAGAGTGTTTCCCCACTATTCTGACACATCCCAGAGAATCTACTTTACCAATCCTAGGAGGAAGGTTATATGGTGCAGGGAGTCCCAAAGGACCTAACTATTCCCCTGAGATTATGGTTTTAGGGGAAGGTATACAGGTTGAAGAGGAGAGGAATGGGAAGGAAACCATAGCTACAGAAAGCGGAGGGGAGGAATCCATCGACACATTTACATAATGTAGAAGAATTCCAACAACCATATCAAGTGAATCCATAGAATGAATTAAATTATTAACCAAAACTGAGGGAGAGAAATGACCCGTGGGAGTGGCTTGTGCAAAGAGTGAAGCTCCTTCATGGTCCATATGGATTTCTTCTGCTTCCATTTGTTCAATAGTGACAATTTCCTCTTCAACCCTATGCTCCATCACACGGGGTCCTATGTCCTTAGGTCTGTAGGAAAGTCCTCTATATGACACCCCTTATCTGATCGAGATCCTCCTACCCTATCCTCATTTATCATTCCTTGGTGTCCATACTTTCCTATATAAGGGATTAGACAATCTATGAGGATATGCCATGTCTTGTGGCATCAAGGACACCAGAAGGGAAAGCCTTCATATTCTAGTGTTGACAATGAGAGCAACCTTTGAAACTAATGTTTAGTTCATCTAAGAAACCCTCTTTAAGGTTTAAATTCACAAGGATGCAAACCATACACTTTCTTCCATTCTCCAAATAAGACATATCTGCCTCAAGGAAAGTGTTATCACTCAGAATTTTTCCCTAGAAGTTATCAGAAGAAGGAAAAGACTGAGGTAACCACAAACCAATCTTTTAAGTATAGGCTCTAGCCAACCTATGACTCAGAGAGGGCTCTCTCTATATGATTTAGCTTTGTTTGTTGAGATTTTAGGCTATTTCTTAAAGTTCAGGGGGTTTTGATTTGTATTGAAGTTTGGATGGTGGAATCCTTAAAACAAATGGATAGAATGATGTCTCTGGACTATTGGGCTATGGAGTCAAAGGAGGGCAACAGAACTGGAATTAATTCATTAAAGGGAGTGTTCAAAGGGCAAGCTAGCAGAGTAAAGCGCAGGTCTTTGCGCTGAATGGGTGAAATGATCTTAACCAGGGTGAGAGAGCAATTAAGAATTCTCAAACCGAGATTAAAATGAGGAACAAAGGAGAATCATGAGCAAAGGGCAATTAAGAATCCTTTACCATAGATTAGAGGGAAACTACCTAAACTAAGGAGCAACCAAGAATTCCTTAACCTAGATAATTAGCAGAAACATAAAAATGCATAATAGTTAAAACAGAGTGCAATGAAGCAAATTATGAGATATCATTCCATATTATAGCATTCAGATTTCAGATACATTAAAGATTATGGATTTTTTTTTAAAGAAAGATAACAACACAAGAGAAAATACTTGTTTGTACTTCGCACTACACATGAATCCTGTGAAATGTCTTGGCTTTATTCATTAATCTAGCTTGCTGGTCCAAACAGTGATACAATAGCTTACAATCTTTGATCAAGAAAGTCTATAGAAATGTCTAAGAATCCACCCTACATACTTCAAATGGTGAAGTATTTATATAAAAGCTATTACAAAATATCTCAAAACAAACTTGAGATTTATTCTAGGAAATACAAGTATCTTCTTGCAAGAAGATAGAGACAACTATTGAACTGTTTCATGCTGTCCCTTTTATTGTGGTATTGCTGGCTTTTATGGTTGGATTTGTAGCCCTTTATGCTGGCTTGCAGTTGTGGTCTTTTTACGTTGGAATCTTCTTCAATTTTGATCTTTCACTTGATACTCTTTGACTATGCTGCCTTGTTTTCATCTATTTACCTGGCTGCTCTCATTTTTTACTGTACAATAATTTTTTGCTGTAAATTTATCACATTAAATCAGTGATTGTTTCCCACCATTCTGAATCAGGTAACTTTACATTCATCATCCTCCTATAGATCTCATCAGCTTCAGTATACTTGGAAAAATTGGGCTTGGTGAGGAATAAGTGTTTTATCTCATGCTCAAGAAAAAACAAGTTCTCAAATGTGTTGTACAAAACTTTGCCTGTTGGCAGTGCTTTTATGGATGAAGTGCTTGCTTGTTCCTTAGCCAACTGTCTGAGTCTGTTATCATAGTCCAGCTATGTCATAAGTTTATCATTGATGACCAATGGACTAGGCAATCCTTTCTCCCTCAAAATTTGGAATTTGGCCATGAATCTATCAATGGCCACCTGCATGTTATGGAACTTTTCTTCTAAGTTCAACATCAGGTTTCTTTTGGAAAGGACCTTCCTTATTTCCAAGATGGTTTCAGTCCTGTCTTCTATATTGAGTTCTTGGAGCTCATACCTATTCTTGCTATTGAGGAAGTGGATGAGTCTATTGGCGTCCTCAGGCTTATCTCCCAACTCCTCCTTTACTTTATGGATAACTTCTATAGCTATATTTATCAGTTCTGTTTGCTCAAAAATAACTTGAATAGATGGCCAAATATCCTTGACAGAGTCAATGATATTGGCCCACAACATTTCCTTGGTTTGCCCAAGGGGTTTCTCCAGTGTTAACTCTTCCTCTAAGACTTTGATTTTTTCACTCATTCTTTGGGCCTTTTGTGCCTCTTCTTTTTTCTTAAGTTGGGCAAGTTTATAGTTAGTTTCAAAACTTGCCACCTTTTCTCTCAGCCTATTCATTTTTGTAGCCTGGATAAACATCTCTTCCATGGCTTTAACCAATTCTGCTGCTTTCTCTCCTGATGCACCTGTTGTTGTAGATTCTGCTGTGACTGGCAATGCTGTGGCAGGTGGAGCTGTAGGTGCCAGTGAAGCTGTCAATGTAGAAGGGACTGCTGCGGATACTGTAGGGATGAAATCTTTAGAAGTTGTAGCCAAGTCAATTTTATTCAGTTGAATTAAAGCGTCCAACTCCTTTTATGTCTCCTTTAATTGATTATTCAGCTTTAGGACCAAGTCCATCAACTCCTCATGTCTGGTTTGGCTCTCTAAGACTTCTAGAGTTTGAGGATGTTGCAGCTGGGATATTTTTAATTGCCTCTTAAGTGCATCAATATCATCATTTTTCTTCTTTATAAGCTGCTCTGTAGCTTTAATATCCTTGGGATCGTGTCCCAATTCAATAACTAATTCCTATAAGGACTTGATCATGGTATCCTTGGCCTGTGAGGAGGCCTTCTCTAACTGAAATTGTGTTGAAATGTTGTTCAAAGAGTTTTGTAGCTGATGAGCATCTATGTCTTTACTTGTCAGGGTGGAGTATATCATTTCTCCAGCCTATTTATGCAGTTCAATCTGGTCTATGGGATGAATATCCCTTGCCAACACTTCAAACCCTTTTGAAATCAGATGTTGTCTTGGGCTGTTGTGCTGTAGGTTTGATGAAAGACATCTATAGCTTTCCCTCTTTAATGTCAAAGGCTGACATTAGTCTTGTTTGATTTGTGGGAGTCAGCTTTAGGTACTGAGCATATGTTTGGGCCTTAAGCCTCTCATTTCTCGCTTTGATTTCCTTGTACCTGTCTTCTATGTCATGGTCTTTTTCAGCAGTCCTACTGAAGGATGACACTTCCACACTAAGTTGCCTTTCCAACATCTGAGTCTATGATGTGGAAGGATCTTGCATGCCTTCAGATGGAGTAGTGGGCCTACTTCTTTCTACCTCTGTGTTGGTAACCTATGCTGATTCTCCTGTGTATTCCTGTTCAAAGTTCAGATTGAGCCTTTGCCTCTTACTTGTTTCCTGTTGCAAATTAGAGGTGTCCATTCCTGAAATGGAAGCTCCCTCTCTGTTTCTTTTTGGAATCTTCTACTCATTCTAAGGAGTCTATATGATTGGAGGGGTGCTCATGGCTCTTTCTTTCTCTTCTGGTACCTGCAGAAAAGAGCTCTCATCAAGTTGCTTTTCCAAATCAATCAGAGCATTTTCTACATCTACTCTTGTGTTGTCTCTGTCTACTAAAGTATTTTCCACCCATTCTGTTTGATTTGCATATGCCTCTATTTCTGGTATGGGGTGGTGGATGAAAGGTCCTAGCTTGACCTTTTGCCTTTTCTTGGTAATGAATTCCAAAGGGTCATATCTCCATACAAAACTCCTTTGGAATTTCATTCTCTGTAGGATTAGGTCTGCCTCTTTCCCTGCCTCTTTGGAATTGCATATGAAGGGACCTAATTGATCTTTGATTTTGAAATTGGCCTTCTTCTTGGCATTGACAAAGTTGACCTCATCTGCATTGATGATCTGTCTGTAATATTCTAAGGCAAACAACCTCATGGGGAGGTATCTTGGCAACTTATATGGTGCAAGTAGGCAACCATATATTCTAATTTCTGTGTGGTTTTGGTAAAGGTACTAATCACCCACTTTGGTTTGCTTGGAAAGCTAGAGGACTCTCTTTATCTCTGGGCTTATCCTAGGTGGAGGATTTCTAGTGAGCATGGTCATGATTGGATGCAAAAGAGTCTATGAAGTCAGAGTATGTATAAGCTGATCTAAACTCATGGAAAGGTGGGGTCCAAAAGATGATAGATCTGGGCTGACCCCTAGTGTCAAGCTTTTGGAGAGTGAAAGGAAACTTATTCGACTGATAGTACAAAATAGATGGTACAATACAAAACAGTATTTGAACACCCTCTCATTTCCCATTCTTGTGAGTTGCTCATGCATTCTATTAGCTATGAATGTGGCAAAGTCATATATGGTTGCAGGAGGTTGTCCTGGAGTATAGATGGACATGAAAGCAAGGATAATTTCATCAATGTACTCACTTGTGGTGTAACCTAACACACATGATATCATAGCTACAATGTTTTGGCCCCATGGAGAGAAAATAACTGCTACATATGGAGGGGGGTCCTTAGGGATGTGTTTTTCCTCCCTAATGAAGGTTTGGAACAATTGGGCTAATTTTGCAGGGCTAAGCTTGGGATACTGGTCCAACAGGTCTCCAATTGAGAGTGGAGTTAGGTTTGGCCCTAGTTGGAACTGCAACATTTCATTAATGGACTCAGTTGTGATAGTGAAAAGAACCTTTTGGTCATGAGACATTATGGTTCTATGGCTGGGAATGTAGCATGTATAGCACATATGAACAATCTTTGGAAATATGTGAACTTGGGGGAACTGGTATTTGGGAAAATTTGACTCCCAAAGGCCAATCTCATCAGCATGGTTGAGGTATCTGTCCCTACTTTGACAATGCACTTTGAGTAGGGGTTCTAGGGCAGTGGTATCTTTTATTTGGAAGTCCCTGTCAGCCAGGGGAAGGTGGTCGAGGTCCAAATGGGGAGTGGTAATGGGTCTTACGTCCATGGCGATAGGGGCAACCATAATTCAGTTCTTGTGGATTTGAATTATGCTCTGGGAGTTTCAACAAAGGTTTTTGGGATTTTTCAGGGGGTTTAAGCAAGTGATTCCTTTAATTTACAATATTTTTACTTAATTTCTTAATTTAAAATACTGCACAGGCTAAAGGTCTTGAAATTTGCAGGGGTAAGAGGTAATTTTGTGGTGAAATACCTGGAAATGGGCAAATTGGCTCTGAAAATGGTGTTTCATGGTAGCTGCAGTGGTTAGCGTAGTCCTGGTACGGTCTGAAAAGGTTGGATGGCTGTCTGCAGCGTCTTCTGGGTGGAATTGGAAGTCTGTGGGTAAATTTGGTGTTTGTAGTGGTTGGCAATGGTTTTTTAGAATTTACACAGAGAATGCACGAAAAAGGGTAAAAGAGGGCTTCATGGTCTTTTATAGGGAAAACGGTTAATTTTTGGCGGGTTCACTTTTGGATGAATAGTGATGGTTTTTCGGTTAAATGGGGGAAGTGGTTTTGGAGGGCCATCGCACTACTTTTGTGGTGCGGGCGGTATTCAGGAGGGGTCGCCCGATTCCATACATCATTTGACACGTAGCATCGGGGGTCGGGAGGAAAACCACTTTATCAGGAGGCTATTGTTTAGTCATCAGGCGCGACCGATATGATTATGCGCCATTGGATGTGGGGGAGGAATGATCAATGGTGGTCGGGAGGTGAAGCTGCGCAGGGGAAAATGACAAGGGTTGTTGGGGGGCCTGGGGATTTAATTATGGTGGTTTCAGGATTAGTTTAGGGACTAATCTAGGGTCAAGTGATTGGGCTGAGCTTTAATGAGGGATTAGGGAGTCAGATGAGGCCAACGCGTGATTAACTTAAATTTTATTGGGGTTAGGTAAATTAAGTGAAATTACATCGGGATAAGGGGTATTTTATATTAGTTTTTATTTAAAACTAAGGGGTTGGGAGATTCTATATAGAGTTTTAATTTAATACGGGCTTAATGGGTTTTCGGGGAATTTACATAATAAAGTTAGTTTAATTAATATGAAATTGATGGCGGATTGGACTTTTTTAAGGAAAAGGGGTTAAATGTATGCGATTGTGCGTTTTGATTTACACTTAGGATAAAAAATTTTGGGGGGTTTTTGTGTGAAAGGGTTTTACGGGGGGTTCCCACTTGTCCTAGGTAAATGATGTAAACCATAGGAAAGTGTGATTTTATTAGGGAAATGAGGGGAAATGAAGGGGGGTGAATTTTTTATGAAGGGGATTCTAGCACTTATGCCCATAAGTCATCAAGCCGAGGGTTTGGTCCCTCCAAAAGTTAGAGAAATGCTCTGAGCCCCTTTGACTTAAAGGATTTTAAGCATTAGAACTTATTTATGGGAAATTAGTGAAGTAAAGGGGTGAAATGAATGAGGGGATGTTAAATAAACCATATTGTGAACCATTGTGCTTGCTTTGTTTACTGCTTATGCATATTTGAAAAATGCATTTGAAACAATGACATAAGTGCTTTTGTATAATCACATGATATTTCTGCAACCTTCTTACTACTTACCCATTTACTCATCCTACCATTTTTTCTTCACTTTATTTGGGTGCATTTAGGCTAGCAAACCCTTATCAATATTTTTCTTTTCTTTACAAAGTAAACTATCTAATTCTAACCTTATATCATCCAAGGGCTCAGATTAAACTGATGAGCTCCTTTTATTTACTCTACCTATCTAATGATCTGCCAAGATTACACTATTTGGTCAGATTTTATTCACTAACTATAAACATAAAATTCAAAGCATGGTATAATCAAGATTAAACAGTTTGATTACCATGGATTGTGGCATAAGTAACAAGCTGCACACAATCATTATTATGCATAAAAATAAATAGCAGCGGCATTTTGACTTGCACACTTTCATGGTCTCTTTTTGTCTTTTGGGGTTCATATATCTTTCTTTTTTTGACTTTTTTTTTTTTATTCTTTTAGGACATACCCTCTTTACATTTTTTAATTTTTTAATATGGAAAACATTTGCAGAAAGCAAAGGTATGTACAATATTACAAGGCTTCACCTAAGTCATTCAAAATTATGACTTCTATTGGTATAGGAACCTAACAGAAAGTACCCAATTTATTGCTTTTTTTTTAACACATCTAGGGTCCAAAATTGTGGAAGGAGCCCAAGAATTCTAACCCAAACCCAAACCAAATATATTTTTTCTTGACTGACATCGAACAAAGGGTGCCACCAGTTTAGAATGGTTGGAGTGGAGTTAATACTTTAATTTTTACTAAAGACCCTAAATGTTTCTTCTGCCAACTTGAATTAAACCATAAACCACCCATGAGATAGGGTGATCATCTTTGGTGTTTTATCGACCACCTTGCTCCATCCTTTTTATGCCCATACCCACAAGAAATTATGGGATAATTTTTTATCCTTGGCCTAACCTACAAAAGTCCTCTCTGTTGTATCCATCACCTCTTCCAAAAGCACGTCTTCTCATAAGACCAATATTTTATCATACTCTTTCAAATTTGAGGCCCTTCCTTTTCTCCTTTTTTTGGAAGAATTGGGTGCCTCCTCTGAAATTTCATTCTCCCTTAGGTATTTTTCCCCTCTGCTAAAAGGGTATGGAGCATACTCTTCATGCCTAAAGATTTCTAATTAACTATGGTTTTCAACATCTACTGCCTCTTTTGAACCCAACAACGAGGTCACCCTTGGCTCAGATGTGAAGGATTAATTCTCAGTAAAAACCCTATAA
Source organism: Pinus tabuliformis (assembly GCA_031772625.1). Lineage (NCBI taxonomy): Eukaryota > Viridiplantae > Streptophyta > Pinopsida > Pinales > Pinaceae > Pinus > Pinus tabuliformis. The sequence goes on from CM062812.1 coordinate 822,724,020, forward strand.
TATTTCCCTTTAAACACATATTTCATTAAATTTGGAAGTTTTTTATTACAAGGTCTTCAACTACATTCATTCTTTTGTAAATTGCCATATTAACTTGATTCAACATTAAAATAATCTTAGTAATCTCAAACCAATTAGAAATCATGAATGGTTCAAACATGGGGTTGTTATGTGCAATAGTATCAATACACAATAGGAGTGTGAAATCAAAAATAAATTACATTTATAAACTTATATGAATACAAATAACTAAATGAAATTCAATAAATAACTTCCCATTCATGTCCAGTATCAGCAGTGATTTTGTCTTCAAGTCATATTGGATTCTAGTAATGAAATTATTTAAACCACAAATAAACTATTTAAGAATTGAAAATGACAAAACGCTAATATGGATTGGAAAGTCAATGTCCTATGGTGCAAAAATATTAAATACAACCATTTTTTACCCATCTCTTTAATGAGTCTAGATGGTCCACTTAACACATAATTTGTTAATTAATTATTCCATGTTTTATTAAGAAGAGAATTTTGTTTTGCATAGAATTTTGTTTCAAAACAATACAATATGAGATTAATACAGTCTTAATAAATTACGTGATAGACAAATAAAAATCAATAAATGGATTCCTTATTAAATTAAATGAGATGAGATGATTGCATATACAAATAGTTGATTTAAGAATATATGAAAAAAAAAATTTGTTAAAAATTGAATACCCTACAACTTAACGAGTAGTATTCACTTATGAGCCATCACCCATTAGCCTAAATAGTCAACTTAATACTTATTATCAAGAAATTAAAAGACTTATTTTTCGAAAAAAATGCATCTGATAATATATGGATTTTAGAAATCACATTTATATACTCATATTAATGGACATAACTAAGTACAATTCAATAATATATTTCTAGCTCAAGTGATGATTTCAGTGTATTTAAAATACGAATTTACAAAAAAATGACTTTAAATAATGAAATTAGATGCCTTACAATTCAAAAAGTTCAATGACATAATTCATCCATGATTGTGTCTAATCAAACCTTGATTAAATCCACTTATCAATTATTATCATCATATATATGTTTTTTTAAGAAATGCAAAATTATTTAGAATACATTTTTATCTCAAAAATTACATATCACATTTATGCACTCATATTAGTGCATTTTATATGTAAACAATGAATAACTCACTTTGTACATTGTTGATTTTCAATATGATATGATTGCAGTTACAACCATTAATTGATTCATGCATATAAATTTATGAAAACTATCGATTGAGAAATCACATATCTTATGCTTCAAAAATATCAAATCATTTACCTATGACACATTTCTCATTAGCCTTACTAGTGAATTATGCATTGTGAATAGTGAATATTGCACATAACATTTATCAAGTAAATTATTAAAATTTCTTTAGTAAGAATATCACCTTTGTTTGCAAGTATTTTATTACAAGGCCTTCAACAACATTCATTCGTTTGTAAATCATCATATTAACTTGATTCAATATTAAAATAATTTTAGTAATTTCAAACCAATTAGAGATCATGAATAGGTCAAACATGTGGTTGTTATGTACAATAGTATCAATACAAAAAAGGAGTGTGAAATCAAATTGTTAGAAGAAATTGATTTAAGCTAGATCATATTAATATGGCAACTCTAACCCCCTTTCCCCCAACCTACAGGAGATTTGTTGATTGAATGATGGTGATGTGAAGATCTTATTATAAATGACAATGATAAGTGTCCCTTGCATTTCTTTGAAACTAGTCTACTAAAACCTTAGTAAAATGTTCTTGTGCTCAATTTCCTACGGTCCCTATGTGCCTTTATGAACCACTAATGAGGGGGTCATCATTCATCTTCATAGCATGCAGACATCCACTTTAAAAGTTATACATTGTTGATCTAGGTATTTCAAGAAAGTTAGGCACCATTGATCTATCTCCACTCAAATCCAAGTACATCAAATGAGAGTTCTTAAATGGGTATTCAAGTCATTCCATTATGATGGACAATGTCAAAAATTGAAGTAAACAAGAAACTTTAGTGGTGACTTCTTGTAAGTAGTGGAGGCAAGGGTTTTCAAATATTAGCACAGTTGATGGCAGTGTGGATATTGATCTCTCCTTGTCAACAATGTCAAAACCAGTAATAGTTTCAATATAATTTTAGTGTTAACCAACTGTATGGAAAACCATGATTGATCATTACTTTCACTAAAAAGAGAAAATGATAACCATTTTTAATGGGGAAGAAATAAGTGTGAAACATAACTCATGTATTTTAATTGAAATTTATATAATTCCCCGTGTTCTTTAATTATTAAATACGTAATGTAAATACAAATAAATTATAATTAAGATATTGATTTTGAATATTAAATATGTATTAAAAGGCATTCATCTATGACACTTGATTTTTCATGTAGTCTGAATAAACCACTTAAAGTTTATTATCAATTAATTCTAATTAGTTTTGTATAAGATATATCTTTACTTACATTAATAGCTTTATTTCAAAAATAAATTACAATTATAAACTTATATGAATACATATAACTAAATGAAATTCAATAAATAACTTTTGAGTCTTGTTGGATTCTATGAGATTATTTTAAGTACAAATAGTTTATTTAAGAATTGAAATCTACAAAATGTTAATATTGATGGGAAAAGCATGTCATATGGTGAAAAAAGTTTAAAGGCATCCATTTATGGCTCATCTCTTGAATGAGCTTAAATAGTCTACTTAATGCTCATGGTGAAGTCATTAATCCATGTTTTATTAGAAAATTCATTTTCTTTACGTGGTTTTTTTTATTCTAGAAATAGCAATTTCACATTTATACATTCATATTAAACCACATGATAGTTAAATAAAAATCAATTAATGGTTTCTTGACTTATTGACTTATATGACATGATTGCATATAGGAATAATTGATTTAATAATGCATAGTTAGAAAAAATTGTCAATTCAAAATAGAATAAACCAGTTAGAAGTCATAAATAATTGATTTTAAATTATTAATTTTCTAAAAATATATATATTTTTACTTACATTGAGATCTTTATTTCAAAAATAAATTCCATTTACACATACATACATACTAAATATAATTTAATACATACTCATCTTGTTGGTTTCTATGAGATTATTTCATTTACAAATAATTTATTTAAGAATTGAAATTTACGAAATGTTAATAAAGGTGGGAAAATCAAATACCATATGTTGCATAAAATTTAAATACATTTATTTATGACTTGTACCTTTAAATAACTTTAACAATCTACTTAACATTCATTACCAATTAATTATTCCATGTGTTGTTGGGAAAAACATTTCATATTACATGGAGTTTTATTTTTTTTAAAAAGTGTCACATTTACACACTTAGACCACTTAAAACTCATTATCAATTAATTATAATTTGTTTTGTAAAATATATATATATATATATACTTACATTAAGAGTTACATTTAGAAAATGCATCACATTTATGAACTTCTATCAATGCATATAGCCAAATAGAATTCTTCAACTCATATTCGATTCTATGAAATTATTTAAACCACAAATAAAATATTTAAGAAATGAAAATGAAAAAATGCTAATATGGATTAGAAAATCAATGTCTTATGGTGCAAAAAAGTTTAAATACAACCATATTTTACCCATCTCCTTAATGGGTCTAGATGGTCCACTTAACACATTGTTAATTAATTATTCCATATTTTATTAAAAAGAGAATTTTGTTTTTCATGGAGTTTTGTTTCAAAACAATATAATATGAGATTAATACAATCTTAATAAATTCCATGATAGACAAATAAAATTCAATATATGGATTCTTTATTAAATTAAATGAGATGAGATGATTGCATATACAAATAGGTGATTTAAGAATATGAAATTAGATGCCTTACAGTTCAAAAAGTTCAATGACATAATTCATTTGTGATAGTGTCTAATCAAACCTTGATAATCCACTTATATATCATTATCATCATGTATATGTTTTTTTAAGAAATGCAAAATTATTTAAAATATATTTTTTATCTCAAAAATTACATGTTACATTTATGCACTTATATTAGTGCATTTTTTATGTAAACAATGAATAACTGACTTTGTGCCTTGTTGATTTTCAATATGATATGATTGTAGTTACAACCATTAGTTGATTTAAGCATATACATTTATGAAAACTATCGATTGAAAAATCACATATCATATGCTTCAAAAAGATCAAATCATTTACCTATGACACATTTATCATTAGCCTTAATAGTGAATAATGCATTGTGAATAGTGAATAATGCACATAACATTTATCAAGTAAATTATTATAATTTCTTTAGTAAGAATAACACCTTTGTTTGCAAGGAGTTATATTTAAAAACTTATATTTCACATTGATATATGATTATTGATACATATAAGTAAACATAAGTCATTAACAATAACATGCATTGATGGTTCATGTAAGATAATTTGAATGGCAAACAATTCATTTAAGAACACACACACATCTTAGAAAAAAAATTGATACAACAAAGTCATTGCAAAAACAATTATTAATAATAAGAAATATACATATTAATATAATTGGCATCCCATATATTTCAAAAAATATAAAATCATACAAATTGATTCAACAAAAACTATGTCCAAAATGTATTGAAAAATTGGAATGTACTTTTCAACAAATTTATAAAGGAAAATATCTCCATCAACTACAATGAAGTACATGTTCTATTGAACATTCGAATGTACTCATGTTTTTGTTTGATACGATGAAGTGTCTTAAGAAAGGGGAATAAAACTTGCAGAAGCCACATATCTTGCTCTTTTCCTATATATGATTTTATCAAGATGTGGTTTGATCGATATCCGATGAATTGAGAAGTATGCTTTTTTGTATCTATTAGCAATACATTTGATTCTTCATAACTATCTCCATATTGGGACCACACATCAATCAGCTTTTTCTCATAAAATTGTCTTGTTCTCCCTGCTTCCAATTTTGTTTGCAAATGACAATGAGACCTGTCCCATGCAAATTTAAATTCCTCTATATCAATATTTGATTTTTCAAGTACTTTTCGGATGTACTTGTCAGTGACATTTAATGTCCATATTGCGACATCATAATTTCTTAAGCAGTATTTTAATACTTCTGACTGAAAAGGCCTTAGAAAAAAGGACCTATCACCAAACTGCCAATCTGGTTCTCTTTGGATATGAAAATTTTGTTCATCTTTGGTGTATGATTGGAAGAATACTCCTTCCATTTCAAATATCAACAACATCTTCTGACTTGTAGTAATGCCCATTTGCATCTGCACTGTAACAACATGTATGATATTAACATATCTTCACTTCAACACTTCATTGCTTAAGGACATAAAAACCTATCATTTTAAAAATGATGTTAATATTTATTATGAATTATTTCCATTTGTATGCTAAGGTAATTTTACAATGAGTTCATAGTATCACAAAATACAAAAACAATTGCCCCATTAAAATGAACAAACAAATAATATGTTTACTTTATACATACAACCTAATACCTTTATTTAATTTGTATGGAATAAAAGTCTTATAAGAATGCATTGAACCACCATTTAAATTAATGATTTTAAGACTTATAATGATTTATTTAATTGCAATTGAAAAATATAATTAAAATGGTCTAGTGCAAGTAAACAAACTAATTATATATTATTTTTCACATACAATATAATACAATTTCTAAATTTCAAACCTAATTATTATATGTTAATTTATAGAGTTTCTACCTTAGTTTCTTTTAGTGCTTCTTTTAGTACAAATTGTATGTTTATTGTTGGTGCTACATACAACTTAATATAGTTTTTCAACTTATATGGAATAAAAAAGGTTATAAGAATGCAATGGGTCATCCTTCACATTACTAATTTATAAGAGGTATAACAATAACTTAAACCATATTTATAGTAAATAATTGTAATGATCTAATTAAAACAAATAGACCAATGATCTATTAATTTTATATACAATGTAATCCATTGTAAAAAAATATATATATAGCATGGGAAATTTTGATATGAAAACATTAAATGACCATTCATCTCACGAAAAATAAAGAAAATAAAAATATTTTATTTTTGGTAATGACAAACCAAATCAACAATTCTTTTATTAATGTTGTGAAATAAAAATAATAATTCATGATGTCATACATATAATAGCATGAAATAGACATCAATAATCTTAAGTTACTTCTTAATGTAATTGAACATCCTTCAAAATAGCTCGCACATCTGTAGCCTTGTTGAGTTTATTCAATATTCTCCATAGCCCATTGATCAACCAATTATCCCCTTGATTTGCTCCAATGAATGGAGGGGCAAGAATCACATTTTCTTTTGGATTCTCTTTCACTCTCTCAATTAAACAATCAACTATAATAGTATTGGTTGCGTCATATTGGGTATGCATTTCCCACACTTTTTTCAATGATTTAGTGTGTATAACTTTCGTTGGATTGTCAATGACCTTATGTCCCTTTTGTGGTTTACAGTCTGAAGCAGTCCACTTAAACAAAAGTTTATCTTGTAATGTTTCTGAAACCAACTTTTTTAGAAATCTTGTTGTGCTTTGTTTCAAAGCTGTCGTCCAAATTGCAATTTCAAGAGATTCATTTTTGAAACACATTTCAAAAAATGATTTTGCATGTGGATGAATCCAAAATAATTTTTTCTCTATTGTGTAATCAGCATCAGCTCCCATTTTCTCAATATGCCCTTTGTTTGTTGCTTCATCATCGATGCTATGATAAAAAATGTCCTTTAGTTCAAAAATAACTAGTTTCTTTTCAGTTATTTTCGCTGCAACACAATGGAAAATAATCTAGTCAAACCATTTTATTCAAGTTACAAAAATTACTAAAAAAATTGTTGAAATGATACACTTACCTTGAGAGGTTTTTGCGCTTTTTATAGATGAAACAGTAATTTCTTTTATCATCTTAATAGAACCTGGAGTAAACATATTAAACCTTCAATCAAATACCAATTGTACTTCCTATTAAACCTTCAATCAAATACCAATACCAAGAAAAACATTATTAATGCAACCTTTAAAAAGAAAAACACACACACACACCTTTAACATTATTTTGATTATTAATTTTATCTTTTTTATTTGTTCCTATAATAATAATATACACCGTTATGGTAGTTACAAGAATTAGAGTTTGAAGAATAATAAGATAAACAATAAGACAAGTTATAAGTATCTCATATGACATTATCTTCATATTTGTAACATTGCACCTCATCATCATCTTTGTTACCTTTAGTTGTCTCCAAATTAAACATATAAAATATTTTGAATTGTGAAATGAATAGAATCATTAAATAATAAGGAAAACAAGTGGACAAATTATAAGTACCTGATGTTATATTTTGTTCTTGATTAAAGTTTTGTTTAACTTTCATTTGATCAATGTCTTGGTTCTCCTTGCTTGTCGCTATAATAAACATAAAAAATGTTATAAATTGTGACGATGAACAGTCCCCTGGTCATTATATTCATTCTCTTTATTTCCAACTACATTCAACATATGAAATGATATGAATCACCATAATAAAAATAATAATTTAGCATAATAATAAAATAAATAAAAATGATAGAGTTATGTTGATTAATACCCATTTCTATCTCCATCGTTCCATGGTCATTGTCTTGATTAATTCCATTCATCTCATAATTCCCTGTAATAGTCATCCAAAAATGTTATGAATAAGGAAATTAAATAAATTGAAAAATTATCAAGAGAAAAAATCAAAAAAATTATGTACCTGGTATGATAACTTCTTCCTCTCCTCCTTCTCCTCCTATTTCCATCTGTATACTTTTTTCAACATCATGAGCACTATGTTGACTATTTTTTTGCTTCCCACTTTCATCATTTTCTGTTTTAGAGTCTCCATCATTAATTATTTTAGTAAACACTTTGGATGTACCAATCAAACCATTTTATTCATGTTACAAAAATTACTAAAAAAATTGTTGAAACGATACACTTACCTTGAAAGGTTTTCGCGCTATTTATAGATGAAACAATAAGTTCTTTTATCATCTTGATAGAACCTGGAGTAAACATATTAAACATTCAATCAAATACCAATTGTACTTCCTATTAAACCTTCAATCAAATACCAATACCAAGAAAAACATTAGTAATGCAACCTTTAAAAAGAAAGAAACACACACACACACCTTTAACATTATTTTGATTGTTAATTTTATATTTTTTATTTGTTCCTATAATAAAAATATACAACGTTAAGGTAGTTACAAGAATTAGAGTTTGAAGAATAATAAGATAAACAATAAGACAAATTATAAGTATCTGATATGACATTATCTTCATATTTGTAACATTGCACGTCATCATCATCTTTGTTACCTTTAGCTGTCTCCAAATTAAACATATAAAATATTTTGAATTGTGAAAATAAATAGAATCATTAAATAATAAGGAAAACAAGTGGAGAAATTATAAGTACCTGATGTTATATTTTGTTCTTGATTAAAGTTTTGTTTAACTTTCATTTGATCAATGTCTTGGTTCTCCTTGCTTGTCGCTATAATAAACATAAAAAATGTTATAAATTGTGACGATGAACAAAATTCATTAAACAACTATACAAAAAAAGAATCATCTATAATCGTCCATAATAATATTTTGGTCTTGATTGTAGTTTTGTGGGACAGTCCCTCGTCATTATATTCATTCTCTTTATTTCCAACTACAATCAACATATGAGATGATATGAATCACCATACTAAAAATAATAATTTAGCATAATAATAAAATAAATAAAAATGATAGAGTTATGTTGATTAATACCCATTTCTATCTCCATCATGCCATGGTCATTGTCTTGATTAATTCCATTCATCTCATAATTCCCTGTAATAGTCATCAAAAAATGTTATGAATAAGGAAATTAAATAAATTGAAAAATTATCAAGAGCAAAATCCAATAAAATTATGTACCTCGTATGATAACTTCTTCCTCTCCTTCTTCTCCTCCTATTTCCATGTCTATACTTTTTTCAACATCATGAGCACTATGTTGATTCTTTTTTTGCTTCCCACTTTCATCATTCTCTGTTTTAGAATCTCCATCATTAATTATTTTAGTAAACACTTTGACAATTAAGAAATATGAACAAAATATTATCCAAAGTATTATAAGAAAAAAGAATGAATTGTAGTACCTGAATTTTCAAAGAAGTTAATGGATCCTTGATTTGATAGTTGAAAAGATTTGTAAGTATTTAACATGATTGTCCTTTGTGTCTCTGTTTGCACAACACATGAAATTCTTCTTCCATATGTACAACAGGCCTTGATTAAATTTGTCCCCGCATAAAGAGAAATGACCACTTTTGCATCACTACATTGTTGGTGTTTTTCCAATAAATCCATCCAGAAATCATAATCTCTCTCATTTTCATCGAATGTGTGAGAGTATTTGATAGCCTCCAAAATTTTTAATTCTGAAGTATAGAAATGTATAGTAAGAACTACATCATAACTATAATTGTTTTGGGACTTATATTCATAAATGCCACTAGTCATTTTATAGTTGAACTTGGAGTTCTTTATGGAAATATCCAAAGACTGGCGTACATCATTACAAAACCAAATTTCTACTAAGAGAACTGTAGTAAAGTCATTCAACTCATTTTTTTCGATAAGAAATCGAAAAAATTCAATATAATATCCCTTGTGGAATTGTTCTTTTTTCAAAGCTAGTGTATCCAAAACAACAAGGTCAGTATGTAAAACTGGTTGCAACTGACATGGAAAAGAGTGCAAAAGTGTTGACAAAAGATCAGGGCCCCCAAAATGACAACCAAATTCAAAATTGTTGTCAACCTGTTGAACACTTGTCGATCCATTTATTATTCTGTCAAGGACTCCACATGCTTGCTGAGAAAGGGACTCTATCTTTGTATTACGTGTTCCTTTGACATAAGTAGACCCCTCCACCGTGTTGCAAAAATTGGTAAATATGATATCATTAATTTCATAATGCTCAAGAATGTTGAATGTGGTAAGAGTCATCTCATTCAAGTTCTGATCATGACTTTGACAATATGTTACCATTGCATCCAATATTGTTCTGTTGGTTTTCAATTTAGAACAATAATCTTTTAATTTTGTGGCATTTGATGGATGATTATGTGGAATAGAAAACCAGATGGTTCCATCCAATAGCTTATCTGCTACTGAAGCAATTTCTTCCATTGTTAATCCCTGAAGGGGCCGAAGAGTAGCTGCTGTCAAACTGTGTAGACTATTTCTCTTGTAGTTCTCAAAATCAGGTTGGCTTGGAGAACACTTTAATGTGCCTAGTTGGTAACAGTTAAAAACAGTGTCCCATTTATCCCAAATAGGTTCCTCGAGATATAAGAGAATTTTTTTATCAGAAAAATTTGTAATTGGACAGTCGAAGAATGAGCACAACATTTCATCATCAACCTGATAAAATAAGAAATATAAACTAATAAGAATTCAATGTAAAAATGAAACTAAATAAGTTTTTACAAACTAATGAGAATTCATTATAAATATGAATAAAAATGACTTATATTATCAACTTTAGTCATTTATCTACAATAAAAATAGATACAATAATAAAATGTTAAATGTAAAAATAATTAAAATTACATACCTTGTCTTCAGCCGTCTTAGAACATCCAATCCTTCTTTTCTTTAATTTGTCATTGGCAATTAAGAAATGCCTTGCCGAGCGCACACAATCAATAAATGGAGTTTTGTAGAACACCTTATTTGCAGAATTTAATTGACAACAAATGCGGATCACCTCAGTGGGTTCAACTGATGGATGCAAGAATCGAGCATTACGTTTTTTATATTTTTTTTTCGCTTCTGTAGATACATTATATTTAGGATTTGTTAAAATTTCTTTCGCTGCTTGAATGGTGTGTTGACCATCAACTATCCAAAAATTGATATTCTTGGAATTTAGATCTGTCTCATTTATAATTTTGACAGAGTTTACCAATGGATCAGACTCATTGATGTCAAATGGAATCAGAAGAGCATCAGGTAATGAGGTTTGAAATTTTTCTAAGAATGATTTCACTAATACTTGAACATTTAAATCATCTCGTGATCTTAATTTGAACACCTTCGGAGCTTCTATGCATCTTTCAACAGCCACTTTTCTACTAAAGGAGTTTGAAAATAGATAGCAATGCTTGAAGGCTTCATGAATCTCATCACATTGATTTGCAAGGTTTGTTGTCTCATATTCAACTTTCCTAGTTTTTTGAAATTCTGTAGTAGGCTTGAAATCACTTTCTGTTATGTTCTCCTCCAAATCAGATAAATATACTCTTCTCAAAGCAAGTAATTGAGAATCAAGTTTATCATCTGGTATTTTATCAAGAAATTTACCTTTTTGTTGTAAATGAAGAAGTACAGATGATGTTTTTTTACTTCTTACATAGCGATATCTCAAAACGGTGGCAATGCGTTTTAAAAGATCTGCGCAACTAGTTAGTCCAGATTTAGATAAGCTCTCATAGTTATCCAACTTGAACATTGAATTCTTTATCGTATTTGTTGAATCAGTACTTGAAGCTTCAATCAAATCTGGTCTAAAATTTGTATACTCTACTTGACATGAAATTAATTTTACCTCATTTTCTTTAATCATTTCCACTTGAAAGTCAATGTCATTTTCATTGCAAGCATAGCAATTAATTATTATTCCTAATATCTCTGGTTCTTTTCCATCTATTGATCCAAATAGATACATATCAGGAAACATATTCAGGGGAGCTTCTATTTGGATGTACCAGTCTTGCACAAACTCATATTTATTAGTTGTATTGTATTTTTTAATCATTTCAAAAGTAGAAGTAGAAGGTGTTATTGATGCTGCCATTTGAGTTGAATAACTTTTCTTTTTCTTAAGTGATAGTTGTAACATTTCATTTGCTTTAGGGCCGACCAATTCTGCAAATAACAACAACAAAAAATATTTGCATGAATCAAATTGAAAATATAATTTTAAATATTGTCACATAATGTTCTTTTAAATATTGAAAAATCACATAATCTAACCATTTCTAAGAGAGTGTACATAAAATATAAAACCACATACCATTTGAAGGAGGCATCGTTTGTATATCACTTATTTTTTGTTTCTTCTTCACTACTTTACTTCGAATTTCAGGCACACCAGATTCCACAGTTTCTAAAAAAAAAAAATATTGACTACATAAAATACCAAATATTATTAAACAACCTTATAATACATGATTTCCATTTACATGCACAATAATAAATGAGTACATATTTTAATGCAAGTTTACTATATGACACCAAAAGTTATCACCTGGGTAAAATTGCTATGAAAAGAAACCACCTAATCCAACCATTTCTAAAAAAGTACAAAAAATATAAAACCACCATACCAGTTGAAGGAGGCATCGTTTGTCTATCACTTGTTTTTCTTTTTCTCTTCACTACTTTACTTCGAATTTCACGCACACCAGTTTCCACAGTTTCTAGAAAAAAAAGAATATGGAAGACATGAAATACCAAATATTATTAAACAACCTTATAATACACGATTTCCATTTACACGCACAATAATAAATAAGTACATATGTTATGCAAGTTTACTATATGATGCCAATAGTTATCACCTAGCTAAAATTGCTCGGGAAAAAAAATTACCCATGTTGGTATGGGTTGTCCTCATTAAAAAACCACTCCTAAGGCCATTTCCATGGTTTTTATTAATCAACAACCACTTATTATCATATGTCTAACAATTGTAACAAAGTATAAACTAATTTAAAATTCTCATACCATTTAAAGAATTTGGTGTTTTGTTTCTTGAACTTCCTTTTTCCTTGGATGCTTCCTTTGAATTCTCAATAGCTTCATAGTCCATGGTTTCTGAAAATAAAGTAAAATATTATTATCACATTCTTCATTTATTGAAGAAAATACGAATTTATAAATACTATAACTACTCGCATCATTGTATGCGTAACAAAATGAACAAGAACAATAACAAGTGTAGAACTCACAATAATAGCTATTCAAATGTAGAACATGTGTTAGATTTCCTCTTAGTGCAAACTCAAGCTCCTAGAAACATTGTAGGATGAGAAATCTAGCAAGTGTTGTATTTATGTCTACCATAAATACAAGTATGTTTCTAACAACAACATTGTAGAGTATAAGAATTCTAGATTGTGTTAAATTTTCTTCCAACACAAACACAAGCACATTTTAATTTGAAAGAAATCTAACACATGTTATATTTCCTTCAAGCATAAACACAAGAACATAACAACATTGTAGGACTAAATAAGTCTAATGTGTGATAGATTAACAACATTGCAATGTAAAATAAAATGTAACATGTGTTAGATTTCCTTTTAGCGCAAACTCAAGCACATAGAAACATTGTAGAGTGAGAAATCTAGTAAGTAGTAGATTTATGTCTACCACAAATACAAGTACATTGCCAACAACAACATTGTAGAGTATAAGAAATCTAGCTTGTGTTAAATTTTCTTCCAAAACAAACACAAGCACATTTAAATTTGAAAAAAATCTAACACATGTTATATTTCCTTCTAGCACAAACACAAGAACTTAACAACATTGTAGGACTAAATAAGTCTAATGTGTGCTAGATTTCCTTTTAGCACAAAATCAATCACATAGAAACATTGTAGAGTGAGGAATCTATCAAGTGCTAGATTTATGTCTACCACAGATATAACCACATTGCCAACAACAACATTGTAGAGTATAAGAAGTATAGGTTGTGTTAAATTCTCTTCCAACACAAGACAAGCAGATTTGAATTTGAAAGAAATCTAACACATGTTATATTTCCTTCGAGCACAAACACAAGAACATAACAACATTGTAGGACTAAATAAGTCTAATGTGTACTAGATTAACAACATTGCAATGTAAAATAAAATCTAACATGTGTTAGATTTCCTTTTAGCGCAAACATGAGCACATAGAAACATTGAAGAGTGAGAAATCTAGCAAGTGCTAGATTTATGTCTACCACAAATACAAGCATGTTGCCAACAACAACATTGTAGAGTATAAGAAATCTAGCTTGTGTTAAATTTTCTTCCAACACAAACACAAGAACATAACAAAATTTTAGGACTAAATAAGTCTAATATGTTCTAGATTAACAACATTGCAATGGTAAAGAAAATCTAACATGTGTTAGATTTCCTTTTAGCGCAAACTCAAGCACATAGAAACATTGTAGATTGAGATATCTAGTAAGTGTTAGATTTATGTCTACCACAAATACAAACACATTGCCAACACCAACACAAGCACATTTAAATTGAAAATAGATCTAACACATGCTATATTTCCTTCTAGCACAAACACAAGAACATAACAACATTGTAGGACTAAATAAGTCTAATGTGTGCTAGAATGGTTCATCCTTCTCCTACTGATACATCCTACCCATGTGGTCTAGGACTCATGGGAGTACCTCTCATCTGGCCAATGAGTAAGGAAATGAGGATAGGCGAGAAACCTGCCATTGATGCATGCAGACTTCAAGGTACTGACGATTTCTAAGTCATCTCTCTAGATAACTGGCCACTCCATAAACCAGATGATGATGTCTCCCCCTGTGGAAAATAGTGCCCCTTTCTCCTTAGAAGCCTTCACTCAGCTTTATCAGAAGATTGATTTTGCTACAAGATATAAAATGTTTGAGATATTCTTGTCTAAAAATGCCCAATTACCCAAGATTAGGTCTTGAACTTCCGAAGCAGTTTTGACCCCCTAAACAATGTTTTTTTGAGTTTTGCAGCAGGCCCAGAGACTTTTTTTGTGTTCTGCAGTAGGCCCGTAGTCATTTTTTTGAGTTTCGTAGCAGGGTGGTCTTAGGTTGTTCATCTAGGCCCCTTCATAATCACACCCCTCAAATCACTCGTTTGATTACAAGGCCCATTAAGAATAATATTGTGTTAAATTCTCTTCCAACACAAGACAAGCAGATTTGAATTTGAAAGAAATCTAACACATGTTATATTTCCTTCGAGCACAAACACAAGAACATAACAACATTGTAGGACTAAATAAGTCTAATGTGTACTAGATTAACAACATTGCAATGTAAAATAAAATCTAACATGTGTTAGATTTCCTTTTAGCGCAAACATGAGCACATAGAAACATTGAAGAGTGAGAAATCTAGCAAATGCTAGATTTATGTCTACCACAAATACAAGCATGTTGCCAACAACAACATTGTAGAGTATAAGAAATCTAGCTTGTGTTAAATTTTCTTCCAACACAAACACAAGAACATAACAAAATTTTAGGACTAAATAAGTCTAATGTGTTCTAGATTAACAACATTGCAATGGTAAAGAAAATCTAACATGTGTTAGATTTCCTTTTAGCGCAAACTCAAGCACATAGAAACATTGTAGATTGAGATATCTAGTAAGTGTTAGATTTATGTCTACCACAAATACAAACACATTGCCAACACCAACACAAGCACATTTAAATTGAAAATAGATCTAACACATGCTATATTTCCTTCTAGCACAAACACAAGAACATAACAACATTGTAGGACTAAATAAGTCTAATGTGTGCTAGATTAACAACATTGCAATGTAAAAGAAAATCTAACATGTGTTAGATTTACTTTTAGTACAAATTCAAGCACATAGAAACATTATAGAGTGACAAATCTAGCAAGTGCTAAATTTATCTCTACCACAAATACAAGCACGTTGCCAACAAAAACATTGTAGAGTATAAGAAATGTGGCTTGTGTTAAATTTTATTCAACACAAACACAAGCAAATTTAAATTTGAAACAAATCTAACACATGTTATATTTCGAGCACAAACCCAAGAACATAACAACATTGTAGTACTTAATAAGTTTAATGTGTGCTAGATTAACAACATTGCAATGTAAAAGAAAATCTAACATGTGTTAGATTTCCTTTTAGTGCAAACTCAAGGACATAGAAACATAGTAGATTGAGAAATATAGCAAGTGCTAGATTTATGTCTACCACAAATACAAGCACGTTTCCAACAACAACATTGTAGAGTATAAGAAATCTGGCTTGTGTAAAATTTTCTTCCAACACAAACACAAGCACATTTAAATTTGAAAGAAATCTAACACATGTCATATTTCCTTCTAGCACAAACACAAGAACATAACAACATTTTAGGACTAAATAGGTCTAATTTGTGCTAGATTAACAACATTGCAATGTAAAAGAAAATCTAACATGTGTTACATTTCCTTTTGGCACAAACTCAAGCACATAGAAACATTGTAGATTGAGAAATCTAGCAAGTGCTAGATTTATGTCTACCACAAATACAAGCACGTTGCCAACAACAACATTGTAGAGTATAAGAAATCTAGCTTGTTTAATTTTTCTTCCAACACAAACACAAGCACATTTAAATTTGAAATAAATCTAACACATGCTATATTTCCTTCTAGCCCAAACAGAAATACATAACAACATTGTAGGACTAAATAAGTCTAGCATGTGCTAGATTAACAATATTGCAATGTAAAAGAAAATCTAACATGTGTTAGATTTCCTTTTAAAGAAAACTCAAGCACATAGAAACATTGTAGAGTGAGAAATTTAGCAAGTGCTAGATTTATGTCTACCACAAATACAAGCACGTTGCTAACAACAACATTGTAGAGTATAAGAAATCTAGCTTGTGTTAAATTTGTTTCCAACACAAACACAAGCACATTTAAATTTGAAAGAAATCTAACACGTGTTATATTTCCTTCTATCACAACCACAAGTACATAACAACATTGTCGGACTAAATAAGTCTAATGTGTGCTAGATTAACAACATTGCAATGTAAAAGAAAATCTAACATGTGTTAGATTTCATTTTAGCGCAAACTCATGCACATAGAAACATTGTAGAATGAGAAATCTAGCAAGTGTTAGATTTATGTATACCACAAATACAAGCAAGTTGCCAACAACAACATTGTAGTGTATAAGAATTATAAACTGTTTTAAATTTTCTTTCAACACAAATAAGCACATTCTAATTTGAAAGAAATATAACACATGTTATATTACCCTCAAGCAAAAACACAAGAACATAACAACATTGTAGGACTAAATAAGTCTAATGTGTGCTAAATTAACAACATTGCAATGTAAAATAAAATCTAACATGTGTTAGATTTCTTTTTAGCGCAAACTTGAGCACATAGAAACATTGTAAATTGAGAAATCTAGCAAGTGCTACATTTATGTCTACCACAAGTACAAGCACGTTGCCAACAACAACATTGTAGAGTCTAAGAAATCTAGCTTGCGTTAAATTTTCTTCCAACAGAAACACAAACACATCTAAATTTGAAAGAAATCTAACACATGCTATATTTCCTTCTAGCACAAACACAAGAACGTAACAAAATTTTAGGACTAAATAAGTCTAATGTGTGCTAGATTAACAACATTTCAATGTAAAAGAAAACCTAACATGTGTTAGATTTCCTTTTAGCGCAAACTCAAGCACATAGAAACATTGTAGAGTGAGAAATCTAGCAAGTTGTGATGGATTTCTCACACAAAACAATCTCATACTCATCTCCATATCCCTCCACTTACTCATCCCTATCAAGGAGATGCATATACATGTTTATAAACCACATCAAGAAAATTGTCTCTCTCACTCGTGTGAAATCCCGGGTCTTTGTAAGATTTCACAAACTCTACAAATAGAACAAACTCTAACATTATCATCAAGAAATTAAATCCCCCTCTATGCTCACTAAATCTAGAGTTAAGATGGATGTAAAAGAAAAGCATGCACCTTAGAAATTTGATCCCTTTGTAGGCTCAAAATAGTTCAGAAGATTTTAATTTGAGGGCTTATATGATTCTTCAGGGCAAATGAAGTCCATACTGAGGAGAACATAATGCAAGTGTTTTTAAGTTATGTCACTGCTCATAGGTCCCGGAATGAGTCCTCCACCGTGCGGGAAAGGGGTAACAGGGACGGTGACCAACGGTGACAAATTACTGTGTAACAGATGCCCCCTAAAGCATGAGGCCCGAGAGAGAGAGAGGGGTGAAATGCTTTACAAGAACATATGTAGCCGCCGCGGAGAATCTGCATCGAGAGATACAACTGATAGCTTAAGTACATGATGTATGTGGTATGGTCGCAGCCATCCATAAGAGAGTACATCTGCCCCCCAGCGTTCCATGGATTACCAAACGATCCTGCAGAAGCGCCATATGGTTGTTGATAATTCTGCAAAGGATTCGCCTGCAGTTGTTGGTAATTCTGGTATGGGGCAAACAAAGGTTGCCCTTGAGGTTGTTGGTAACCATACGGTGGCGGGACCCCTGATTGAGTTTGAGAACCAGCCTGAGTTTGATAAAATGTTTGGGATTGAGCTCCAGCCTGCATTTGAAGACCAGATGGGTTTTGGGATCCCGCTTGGGGCCAAGGACCGGATTGAGCAGCGCCAGTAGGCTGTCCTGTAGGTTGGGCTATCTGGCCAGAAGGATAACCTTGCTGATACTGAGGTTGGATTACCTGCCCGGAAGGTTGTACCTTCTGATACTGAGGTTGGCCTACCTGCTGGGATTGGATTTGTTGTTGTACAGCTGAAGGTTGTCCTAACAGACCAGATGCCTGAGTGGGCTGGGCAGTTGGTTGGCCTAATTGTGTTTGAGGCTGACCGGCTTGCCCAGAAGGTTGAGTATACTGGACAGTGGGCTGACCAAGTGGTTGAGCAGCTTGTCCAGAAGGTTGATTGTACTGTACAGTGGGCTGACCAAGGGGTTGGGCAGCTTGTCCATATATTTGAGCATACTGGACATTGGGTTGATTTGGGTTAACAAATGATTGACCAGTTTGTCCAGTAGGAGAACCTTGCTGGATACCAGGTTGAGCTTGTTGAACAGAATGTTGACCTGGATTACCAGTAGGTTGAGTATGAGAGGTGAAAAATGGGCCACCAGAGGCAAAAGGGTTTCCTTGAAAGGATTGTCCTTGTAGGTTTTGCTGAGGTGGTTTTTCGGGTTGCGCATACAATGCTTGGCCACCATGATAAAAGGTGGAACCCCAATCAATTGACAACGGGACTGAAATTTCAATAGCCGGTAGACCCGTCCAGGTCCCGAGAGGTGGTAGATACTGATCGTATTGGCCTTCAGGTGGGACATTCGATGTGGGATCAAAGACTCCGAATAAAGAGGCCGAAGGTCGACTAAAAATGGGAGTCGAAGAAGCCACAGATACCGTTGGAGGGGTTGTGACTGAGGTAACAGTTGTACTGCGACTTTGTGGAGTCAAAGGCTCGTGTTGGAAAAAGTGAGTTGTGACCAGATAGAACCCGGGAAAGGAGACGACATAACATTGCTTATTGCTCTATAGCGAGGAGGTAGTCCCCCAGTAGCAGGAGTTCTACTAACAGGTGTAGATTCCGTTGCGGTGGGAATTTCGCCACCTGGCGCACCGGATTCGTCAGTTGTAGTAGGGGATGTGTCTTCCATGTCGGAAGGAAATGGTGGTGGTGGAACCCGAGGAGAAGTGTATTCCCAAAAAGGGATACCATTTTCAGAAGGTTCCCAAACAGGGTTCCAATGAAACTGGTAAGTCTCGTCGCCTGGAGCACGAGAATTGAGCGGTTGTATACTTGGAACAATAGAAAGAGTTTCACTCACAACCGGTATCTTGGAAGACAAAATTGGTAATTCCGCCAGGATGGGACTTCACAAAACCCTAGGGAATCTAACGAGACAAAACCCTACTCAGACTAACGCAAACAAAATCTAACCGGGTAATATGTTATCGTGGCCAAATAAATTTTAAGACACTGAACTTGACATTTTCATGTTTTAAGAGTCGAGAAAAGGACAAAAAGATGACTCTAGTCTCCTTCGAATATTTAATGAGCACGAAATGACAAGACGCTCACTGGCACCTTTTCTTTTAAGGAGTCCGAAAAGGATCAAAAGTGACTACTCTGGAGAACTAGGCAAGAGGTTTACCAAACAATCCGTAAAACTGCTTATACACCTTGGCAATCAGATGAAAACCAAGGACTTCCCGTACGGCAGTCAATCTTCCCGAATGCTGTGTTCAGTGCATTACGGCTTGTAAGGCGGCAGACTCGGCTTCCTATGGATAAAAGGTTTTAAGCCTATAGGGGTCTCCCAATATATACTCGACGGTACGTGGGAGCACAATCCGTACTGGCACTTATCGTTTCACCGTGGAGGAATCACCCAACCACTCGACGATAAGCTACCAGGCTTTACGACGCCGGAACACGTCTCTAGCCTAGACCTCTAGAATTTTTGCGTTAAGTTCCAATGCGTTGTTAGGTTCATTGAGTTCATTTTACAATTTATCTTCAATTATGTTTCAGTTTTTAGGTCCTACCGTATGTGATCTCTCAAAGATTTCCTGCATGCAAACTATATGCCAAAATAAATCATTTCGTTCAATGAATGCTATCTACAGGAGAGTTGAGATCTTTACACAAACAAAATGATCACTAAGCAATCAACAAAGATCCTAATGCAACTAATAACAAGAAATGAAAATTTTTTCTTTTCTTTTTAAAAGTGACTAATTGCTAATAACAATGCAAAATGCTAACTAATGTAATGCAACAAGATCATTTGTTTTTCTTTCTTTGTAAAATGGCATAATGCATATAGACAAGTTTGAGAGATGATCACACAAGTAAACAAACAAATTCACTCAATGCAAGTAGAACCAAATCCGAAACACCAATACAATCTGTCCAAAAGCTCGCAAAGACTCGAATGAACTATGTGATCTAAGCCCAAAACAAAGTGAAGTGAAAGCCAAACGCTCAACAAGTGGTTTGCTCAAAGCACGCAACAAAAGGTTTTATCAACCACTAGACAAGTGCAGAAAACAACCAAAGAGTTGATTGGACAAACCAAAATTCCCACGGAAGGCTCGAAGTGCCAAGCCACTAGATGCTCTAGGGTTGGGATACAAGATCGATAGAAATAGGCAAACAACCGAAGGATAAAGGTAAAAAACCAGTCAAACCGAGTTCCTACACACTTCCAGAAGCTGCAAAGGATGTAAAAAGACAAAAATCTGAGTTCCCCATTGCTGCACTTTTCTCTTTACCTTGTCAATGATTCTGTTCCAAGTTTTAGCCTTCAAAGGGCCCAAGCTCATTGGCATGCCCAGATAGGAAAAGTGGGTCCATTCCAGCTTGCATGTGACACCAAATATGTTTGCAATGCTATGGATAACCTGATTTGAAGTGTTCCATTCATATATACAGCTTTTGAGCTGATTGACCAAGCCTCCAGAGTACCCCATAGATTGGTCAAGGAGTTTCTTGAATTGCCTTGCCATTATGTTGGAGGCTCCCCCAATTAATAAGGTAGCATCAGCAAACTGTGAGTGATTAATGTTTTTTGCTCCATTCCCGAATTTGATACCAGTTATAAGGCCCACTCTCTGATTGTGGTCGAAAGCTTGATTGAAGGATTCTGCCATGAGGATGAAGAGGTAGGGAGAGAGGAGACAACCCTGTCTGAGACCTCGGGAAGATTGGAATGCTTCACCTGGCCTACCGTTGATCAGGGGGGAGATCCATGGCCTAGAGATACAAGCTACAATAATATTAATGAAGGGAGATTCGAAGCCCATCTTTTTTATGACAACAATAAGGAAGGAATGCCTTACTCTATCGAAGGCATTCGCCATATTGAGTTTTAGAACAAATCCTTTCTCTTTCCTGGATAAACTCGAGTGGATGGCTTCTTAGACAAGGAGAATGGAATCAGTGATATGTTTGTTGGGCAGGAAACCTCCTTGAATTTCAAAAATCATGGAGGGAAGGAGGGGTTTGAGTCTCGTAGCTAAGATTTTGGATAGAATTTTGTAGGAGGAATTGCAGAGGGAAATGGGTCGGAATCTGGAAAAGGAAGAGCACCGATTTTCCTTAGGTATGAGGGCAAGAAAGGTGGAATTGGTGAATCCTCCTATTTTCCCTTTTCTTTGTGCCCATCGAATCATCTTTGTCAGGTCCTTTTTTATCAGAGTCTAGAACTCCCTGAAAAAACAGATGGGGAATCCGTCAGGCCCAAGCGCCTTATCAAGGTGTAGACTCCAGATTGCTCTTTTAATTTCCTCTTCTTTAATTTCCTTGCTAAGGTTGTCGTTCATCTCCTTACTGACTCCTTTGGGCAGATGCTGGAGCAAGTCGGAATAGTCTTCTGCCCCTTTGATTTCAGTTAGGAGGTCCCTGTAGTGCTTGGAGGAAGCCTTCCTTATGGTTTCTTGAGTGCTGTGCCGATTTCCTTCGCTGTCCAGGATTGTGTTTACATCGTTCCTGAGCTTTTGAGCAGTCGCCTGTTTGTGGAAGTAGCCTGTATTTTTGTCTCCTCCTTGAAGCCATAATTGTCTAGATTTTAAATGCCACTTGGTTTCTTCCTCCCTATTAATGTGACTCAGTTGTGCGTATAATACACTTTCTTGCTCCTTATTTTGCTGCGATAATCCATGCTCTTCGATCCTTGACTGCACACCTTCTAATTCATTCTTGACTTTCTTTTTGATCTCCTCTGGCTCCTGATAATTATCTTTGGCCCAATCTTTTAAAATCTGCTTGGTTCTTTTTAATTTGGTTTCCCAAATAAAGCATGGCGAACTTTCCACATGCTGGCTCCAGGTCATCTAAACAATTTCTCTGGCTACAGGAATCTGATTCCAAAGAGGGTTGTATTTAAATGGAATAGGGCCAAGAGGACAGTGGGTTTCCAAAGTTAGAGTGATGGGGTAGTGATCAGAGGCAGAGGTATTGAGAAATAGTGTAACAATTAAAGATATTTCCACCAGAGATTCAACTTTCCATTCAAGTGATATATGATAATTCTAGACCCTAAATTCGAAGAATAGTGTAACAATTAAAGATATTTCCTCATCTCTAGCAACCAGGTATTTTCGTCTTCCCTTTTCTTATTTTCGCCATTAAATATGGGGGCCTTAATTTTTCTTAGCTTTGCTTTTCTGCTCTTCTTCTAACTTCTCTAAGTGTTGAAAAAATATGGATATTATCAGATTCGATAGTAAAATAATCCCTTTTACTTGTTTTCCTAGCTGAGTGATAGTGTTGATAAGAAACAATTTTGGAGTGACTTGACCTTCCGATACCTCTCATCATAAACCATGCACTTTGCTCATAAGCTAATCTGGACTCAGTTTTCTATGTCAATTCACTCTAAATTTTGTTTAAACTCTTAAATATTTGGTTTCTAATATGTTGTTTATCTTTTATCAGCTTCTCATTGTCATCTTTATAGTTGAGAAATTCCAATTTGAGATTTTTGATTGTTTCTTCCAAATCCCTACCCTTAGGTTGGTCCACTACATGATCATTAGTTTTTTTAACATCACTCATGCTTATGTTTGTAACCCTAACTACTTCCTCTTCACTCTAAGGTCCTTGGGCATATTTTTGACTCCTATATGTTACTAGGAAATTTTCCCTGAAAATTTACTTATAGTGTTTCCTAAATATTTTGTTCAAATTGATCATTGACTTAAGAATTCTAGATTTTCCAGGTTGTCCTCTTCGTCAATTTCTTTGTATTGACTATCTACTTGTGTTATTCCAATCCCCAGGCTAAAATATATGACCTTTGAAATATTGTAACCTATTATGACATTTTAACATGTGAAGACTCTTGTAGATTTTCTTCAAAATTTTCCAAAAATTTAACCTTCAATTCAAATTTTTGGGTAGGAAGTTATAATCATCCTGAAATTGTCATTCTAATTATTTGTTATATGCCCAATTCTTATTTGTGAGCTGTAACTTACGGTCTTTTTAAGTTTGCATAATTTTCGTCAAATTCTCCATACCGAGAAAATTCCAATTCTACCTACTTTCCTCAATGTTGTAACTATATTTCAAAATCTATAACTAATTTTCCTGTCAAAAGTACTTGTATTTTCTTGTACTTCCATATTTTTACCTATTCCTTGTGATTCTCACTCTTCTCTTTAGGATTTCCTTGGTTCCTTATTGGAAGTAAACAAGCTTTTTGGCCTCTTTCTCCAACTAGCCAACATGCTAACTTCTTTCTGACCCCACACACAATTTCATATATTTTCATATATTGTTTTATTTAAGATATATAAATATATATGTTTTTGTTTATATATTAATGGATTATATAAATATTATCCAATTATTAATCTATATATAAATATGAAAATCATTTAAATAACATATAAACTTAACACTTATGGACCAAAGTATATCCCCTCTATGTAAATATTCATAAATAATAAATAAATATGAAACCCAACCCTCAATAGCTCACAGTTCTAGTGACAACCCAAAAGGGTCATACATATAACATATTTATGTTTTTAAATAAATTACACGGAGCCCACCACTTCTCTTTTCATATTGCATGAACGCAAAACAACATATATATATATAACCCATCTTACAATATTTTAAATAAATTAATAAATGCGTTATTGTTGACCCCACATAACCTCAAGGGTCCCTTCGGTTTATCGACCATTGGTAGTTTAAAATATCAAACAGTGGTTATGTTGGTTGATCTTAGATCTGATAGCTCATATCAACCCTATACAATTTCTAAAATCGTCCTTGGACATCGAATTGTTGGTCCATTAACAAGCTCCTCACAATCTAATATTCCAGGTTCCAAACTCCCTTAGCATGGTTCCAACTCGACATTGACAGAAGGGTCCTAACATCCAACGGTGGATACATGTTGAAAATGGATGGTCAAGACACAATGCGGACCCCCGCTCCCTCACTAATGTCATAGGGGTTCGTAATCAATGTTCCAACTCAGGGTTCTTCACATTATATCTGACGACGTTTATGCAATTTGACATTGGTCATCCAATGGCCAATATCAAATACGACCGCCCCCCCTCTCCCGTTAACAGCATAGTGGGAGGTCCATACTGTATTCAGACAATGAAAAACTGCCATACATTGAACAAAGTCGGCGTGAGAGGGAGAGGTACAAGAGGGAGATGGAGGACTACAAAAAGAGGCTTAGAGTCGAGGCTCATGGTGAAGTCAATATTGGTTCGGATACTGTTGATGTTGTTGGGCAGGAAAATGAAGGACCTGACGTTAACACATTCTATCAGGATGGAAGTCATGATTATCATGTATCATTGGACACAGATGCAGATATGAATTCTTTCCATATGCATCAGCAACAAGAAGCTGATGTTCCAGTTGCAGAGCCTCAAATATATTCTTACACTTGAAATTCTAATTCCCTGGTGAATTTTTACGCTCACATTCTTAGGACATTTGTCGAAGACTTAGCAGGAAACCTGTATTTCCTTAATTTTCATCAAACTTTGTCCAATCAAGCCTAAAACCCATCAATTTTTAACCAACAATTCCAGGTCGGGGGCTGTTATACATCTGTATTTGCCTTAGCAATACCAAGAAATGAAATCACAACAAGGTTCCACTGAATTACAGGAGGAATAGACTAATTGGGATCTCTAGTTAGCTGATTCTGTGAGATTATATGCTACAGGTGTGCAGTATCCAAACCAAAATGAACCTTCAGAGGCCAAGATTTTCTGTAGAGTATACCTGCTTCCAGGGTTTATCAATCATCCCTGCATTCCATCTGCATCGAGATTCTGCATTGGGAAATACAATAGCTTGTTTATGTTATTATTTCCACAAACCCCAAAAATCAGATTTATCCCCTCAAGCCCCCTAAGAAGAAGAAACAAAAAACTTGAACTACCTGCTACCAACTCAAACTATTAGTTGCTTCTAGTCTCCTTTATTATTAAATGTGTTTGTATTTTAACCTTCAACACAAACCCGAGACAGTAGTATGCCTAGCAAGGGGGAAATAAAAAGTAAACTGATCGCTTGCTTTATGTTTATGTGTTGGAAAGAAGGGGCTAGTAGTAATATAGCCCACCACTGCTACACTTAGATTTCATTATATTTCCATATGCAGCAAAGCAAAAAATTCTATAAGCAATGGACCACCCTTACAACAGAATTGGTTCCTTGCCCGGATGAAAGGTTTATAAAAAAGGTTGTGACTGGACTTCGACTTCCTAGCTAGATAAATAGAAGAGCCTCTGGTATAGACCCCTACAGGGGAGAGACATTTTAATCAAGAGAAGTATTCTGGCTGAGTGCTGCTGTCGCGCAAATCCACACTCTTTAAGCCCAGCTACCTCCTTGATGGCTATGAGAAGATTCCTTTAAAATACCTCACCCAATCAATAAGAACAATGCCTTAAATTGGATCTATGGGTGAAACAGAGGAGTTAACTATTTGTTGTCCTACTGGCTGACTTTTAGTCATCAATCCTTTTGACCTATTTTGGTGTTTCGTGGACACTGACAGAAGTTTCAATTTCAATCTCTAAACTTGGCACAAATTATAACTGTGTTCTTGGAAATTTCGGAAGGGTTTTGCATTTCGGGCCTGGGAGTCCTCAAACCTCAATGGGTGTCAATCCATTATGTGGTTTCTAGATTACGAGGCATAGGCCTGTGACATTTAAAAAAATATACTAATTCTCTATTGTGTCCTTGTTGCCTACTTGTTTTGTATAGGAAACAGCTATATGAGTGTGCTACACCATATCATTCAGAAAGCCAAACCCACAAAAATATTCAGGAGGCTTTCCTCGTTACCATGCTTCTTCCTTGACATAGGTTTAGGTTTTTGTTTCTGTATACAGGAAGAAGGAACATGACCAGATTTATCTCTTTTGGATTTGATGCTACAATCTAAATCTTCCAGTCGATATCTAGAATTTTAATTTCTTTCCATTGGTAAGGACAGATTTTTCACTTGGAAGAATAGATCTAACATCGCTTCAACATCTTATAGTTTAAAGCAAGATGGATAATCAGTGAGGATGAGGATGGAAAGTTGGATCACTGGGAGGCTGTAGCTGATGCCCTAATCTTTTTGACTGTTTGAAATTGTCAGGAGAAAAAGTGAGGGAGGAAATACCCACTGTTGCTCAGTTTCAAATCAAAATTTGTTATTCAATTAAAGCAGAAAACAAAGAAATTCTAGACCACAATACAAAATCAAGCCCGTAGCGATTCCAAATCCTGTCTCATTACAATATTTTCTTAAGGAAATCACGAAAATGAACATTGAATATTTATGGAGTGGAAAATCCAGAATTTATCAATTTTAATTTTCTCTTTTGGGGCAATCTTCAAATTTGATAGCATGTCACTTTTTCCACAAAAGGTGAAAATTAGAAAGTGACCATCTAGTCAGTTGTTGGACAATTTAGACAGATTTGTGGCAGCACCAAGGACTCCTAAGATTTACTACATGCTAGTAGAGCTGTAAAATAAACATACTTGTAAAATGGCCTTGTATCCTAGTCTAGACCTTCATATAGCAAATGGGTCCCTCCAAAAATCATGACCACCATCTTCTAGATTACGGCAATTGCTCTAATCTGGTTTATTAATGCTATTTTATGTAACTTTCTTTCAGCTGGGAGCACCATGTGCATAATGAACCAGGCATGATGCCTCATTTTAAAGGGAACTCTTGCATCCAAAATAGCTTGCATTCTTTAGTGTCATTTATGTTTGTCATCATTTAGTTTCATCATTGACGTCATCCAACAATTCCCAAACATAGAATCTCCAACCTATGATGATTGGAACAACACAAAAGTTTTGAAAATCAGCAATCCCTTACTACTATATGCTATCACAAGACTTGACTCTGACTGAAGAAATTAATGAGTCTTTATGCCACTAATGGTGTGAAGAAAACCATCCTTCAAAATCTTCTATTCTGCAACAAAAACTAAACAAGAAAATTTAAAAAAAAAAGAACCTTCACCAACCTGAAAAGAAGTGGTTGGTTCAAGTCATAGAGAACGCTTTGAAAAATTGGTAACTCAATGTTATCACATTGCATAAAAATTTCACCAAAGATATATGAGCTTAGAGAAAATTAGTAGCAATAAAATATAGAATGTCATTATGATAATCATAACCTGAAGAAAATAGTTACTCGCACCAAAATGAGCCAGAAATTATTTTTCCACAATTGTTTATAATGTGTGGTGTGTAATTTCTCCCGTATTGCATAGAAGTAACTAGACATAAGGACATGTTATGCAAATTTATGAATTTATAACAATTTGTTTTAAAAGATATAAAGTTGTGCATGCATTTCTCTCAGTGAAGAAAGGCCTTCAAACAAACATAAGAGGAGTGGTTAATTTCTGAAGAAAAAAAAAGATAATGAACAAATCCATTCACAACAAAAGATGAAGATATAAACTAATAACAACCTATTCTATATAATGAAAATAATGGGGTTATAGAGGAACCA